>JAKSZT010015639.1:205648-330814 GCA_026826555.1 Tolypeutes matacus | reverse complement strand
TTTTGACATTGTGAGTGAAAGCAAGAACATAGCAGACAGGGAAACCAGGATCTTACTTACCTTTCAAAGATGAAGTACCTCCTGCATTCACAGAGTACTAGGAAAAAGGTTATTGAAAAAAACACATGCATAGCAGCAAATGAAATACAAATCTTACTTAGAGTTCAAAGGTGAAGAAGCTACTGTATTGGCTTAGCGTTAGGTAAAAGAGGTGTTTTGACATTACTTGTAAGTGAAAACAATGGCATAGTAGGCAAGGAAACAAGTATGTTTCTTACTTTACAAATGTGACAAAGATCCTGGATTCCCAGAGATTTAGATTAAAGACCGGGTTTTGAAGGTGACTGTAAGTCAAAGGAAATGCATAGCTGCCAATAAAATGAGTATCTTGCTTAGATTTGAAAACTAAAGAAACAACTGCATTGGCATAACATGAGGTAAAAGCAGTGTTTTGACATTGATTGGGAGTGAAAGCAAGCGTATAGCAGGAAAGCAAAAAAGTATCTTACTTTCTTTTCAAACTTGACATACCTACCCTTTTCACAGAGAGTTATGTGAAACCAGTGTCTTGAAATTGAATATAAGTGAAAACACGTGCAAAGCAGCCAATGAAACAAGTTTCCTTATCAGTTCTCTAAACTGAAGAACCGACTCCATTAACTGAGCATTAGGAAGAAGTAGTGCTTTTAAGTTGATTATAAGTGAAAACACCTGCATATCAGCAAAAGAAACTAGAATCTTACTTAGATTTCAAAATTGAAGAAGCTGCAGCATTGGCATAGAAAAAGCAGTGCATTGACATTGGGTGTAAGTGGAAACAAGGGCATAAGAGCCAAGGAAAGAGGTCTCTTATTTACTTTACAAAATTGAAGAACCTCTCCACAGGCAGAACATTAGGTAAAAGCAGGGTTTGCCATTGTGAGTGAAAGCAAGTGCATAGCAGCCAGGGAAACAAGTATCTTACTTACTTACCTTTCAAAGATGAAGGAACTCTTGCATTCACTGAGTTTTAGGTAACACCAGGATTCTGAAGGTGATTGTAAATGAAAACACATGCAGAACAGCAAATGAAACACAAATAGTACTTAGATTTCAAAATTGAAAAAACTACTGTATTGGCATAGCTTAAGGTAAATGTGGTGTTTTGACAATGGCTTCAAGTGAAATCATGTTCATAGCAGCCATGGAAACAAGTATATTTCATACTTTACAAACATGGAAAACCTCCTGGCTTTGAAGAGCTTTAGGTTAAAACCAGGATTTTGAAGTTGATTGTAACTCCAAGCAAGTGCATGGGTACCAATGAAATGAGTATCCTGCTTAGTTTTGAAAACTGAAGAAATCACTTCAGTGTCATTGCATTAGGTAAAAGCAGTACTTTGACATTGATTGTTAGTGAAAGCAAGTGAATAGCAGTCAAACACACAACTATCTTACTTACCTTTCGAACCTGAAGTACCTCCTGCATTCACAGAGAGTTAGGTGAAACCAGGGAGTTGAAGTTGATTGTAAGTGAAAAACATGGAAAGCAGCCAATGGAACAAGTTTCTTTATTGGTTCTTTAAACTGAAGAAACCAGTGCATTCACAGGGCATCAGGGAAATTTAGTGCTTCAAAATTGATTGTAAGTGAAAACACGTGCTTAGTAGCCAAAGATACTACAAATTTCACTTTCAAAAGTGAAAAAACTGCAACATTGGCATAGAAAAAGCTGTGTCTTGACATATATTGTAAGTCTAAAGAAGTGCATAGCAGCCAAGGAAAGAAGCATCCTATTTACTCTAAAAAGTGAAGAACCTTTGCATCAGCAGAGCAGTAGGTAATAGAAGGGTCCTTACATTGTGAGAGAAATGAAGTGCATAGCAGCTAGGAAAAGAAATATCTTACTTACCTTTCAAAGATGAAGTACCTCATGCATTCCCAGAATGCCAGGTAAAACAAGTGTTTTGAAGGTGATCATAAGTGAAAAAACATGCATAAGCAGTAAATGAAACACAAATCTTACATAGATTCCAAAAGTGTAGAAACTACTGTATTGGCATAGCGTTAGGTAAAAATGATGTTTTCACATTGGTGGTAAGTGAAAACAAGGGCATAGCAAACAAGGAAACAAGTATCTTTCCTACTTTACAAATGTGAAGAACCTCCCGGATCCACAGAGCTGTCGGTTAAAATGAGGATTTTGAAGTTGATTGTAACTCTAAGAAGTGCAAAGTTGCCAATGAAACGAGTATGCTTCTTAATTTTGAAAACAGAAGAAAGCACTGCATTGACATAGCATTAAATAAAAGCAGTGTTTTGACATTGAATGTGAGTGAAATGAAGTGTTTAGCAGCCTCACTAACAAGTATCTTACTTTTTTGCTGCTCTGCACTTGTTTTCACTCACTATGCCAACACACTGCACTTTCCTATTGATACGCCAATGCTGTAGTTTCTTTACTTTACAAATCACAATAAGTTTTGGGTTTTATTTGCTGCTATGCATGTGTTTTTACTTACAATTATCTTCAAAACACTGGTTTACCTAACACGCTGTGAATGCAGGAGATGCTTCAACTTTGAAATGTAAGTAAGATACTTGTTTATTTGGATGTGATTCACTTGCTTTCAGTAACAATCAATGTAAAAACACTGCTTTTACCTAATGCTATTGCAATGAAGTAGTTTCTTTACTTTTCAAATCTAAGTAATATTTGTGTTTTGTTTGGTGATATGCATGTGTTTTCTCGAAAAATCTTCTACAAACACTGGTTTTATCTAACACTTTATGAATGCAGGATGTAATTCAAGTTTGAAATTTAAGAATGATACTTTTTTTTTTTTTTTGGCTGCTATACACTTCCATTCACTCACAATGTCAAAACTCTGCTTTTACAATGTGAATGGTACCGTTTCTTCACTTTGGAAATCTAAGTAAGTTTCTTTCTTTTGATGCTATGCACGTGTTTTCACTTACAATCAACTTCAAAACACTGATTTTTCCTAATGCTGGGTGAATCCAGTCAATTATTCAGTTTAGAAAACCAAGAAATAAACTTGTTTCATTGGCTGCTTTGCACGTGTTTTCAATTAAAATCAACTTCAATTCACAGGTTTCACGTAACTCTCTATGAATACAAGAAGTACTACAAGTTTGAAAGTTAAGTAAGGTACTTGTTTGCTTGGCTGCTATGCACTTGGTTCACTCACTGTGCCAACACATTGCTTTTTCCTAATGCTACACCAATGCAGTAGTTTCTTTACTTTACAAATCTAAATAAGATTTGTGTTTTATTTGCTGCTATGCATGATTTTTCACTTTAAATCATCTTCAAAACACTGGCTTTGTCTAACATCTGTGAATGTAGGAGGTAACTCAAGCTTGAAAGATAAGTAAGATACATGTTTGGCTGCTATATACTTCTTTTCACTACAATGTCTAAACCCTTCTTTTACTATGCAAAAGTTTCTTCCCTTTGGAAAACTTAGTAAGTTTCTTTCTTTTGTTGCTATGCATGGGTTTTCACTTACAATCAACTTCAAAACACTGCTTTTACCTAACTCTGGGTGAATGCAGTCAATTCTTCAGTTTAGAAAACCAAAAAAGAAACTTGTTTCATTGGCTGCTTTGCACGTGTTTTCAGTTAAACTTCAAGACACTGGTTTCACATAACTTTCTGAGAATGGAGGAGGTATGTAACGTTTGAAAGTTAAGTAAGCTACTTGTTTATTTGGCTGCTATGGACTTGCTCTCACTCACTATGCCAACACACTGCTTTTTCCAAATGGTATTCCTATGCAGTAGTTTCTTCACTTTTCAAATCTAATTGAGATTTGTGTTTCATTTTCTGATATGTATGTGTTTGCACTTACAATCACCTTCAAATCACTGGTTTTACCTAACACTCTGTGAAGCCAGGAGGTAATTGAACTTTGAATGGTAAGTAAGATACTTGTTTGTTTGGCTGCTATACACTTGCTTTCACTCACAATGTCAAAACCCTGCTTTTACTATGCCAAAGCTGCAGGTTCTTGTTTTTGGAAATCTAAGTAGGTTCTTTCTTTTGCTGCTATACAAGTGTTTTCACTTACAATCAACTTCAAAACACTACTTTTCCCTAACACTTGGTGAAAACAGTCAGTTCTTTGGTTTAGAAAACCAATGAAGAAACTTGTTTCATTGGTAGATTGGCATGTGTTTTCACTTACAATCAACTTCAAGACACTGCTTTCACCTAACTCTCTGTGAATACAGGAGGTACTTCAAGTTTGAAAGGTAAGTAAGGTACTTGTTTGTTTAGCTGCTATGCACTTGCTTTCACTCGCTATGCCAACCCACTGCTTTTTCCTAATGCTACGCCAATGCAATAGTTTCTTCACTTTTCAAATCTAAGTAAGACTTGTGTTTTATTTGCTGCTATGAATGTTTTATAACTTAAAATCATCTTCACAACACTGGTTTTCCCGAACTCTCTGTGAAATCAGGAGTTACTTCAAGTGGGAATTGAAAGTAAGATACTTGTTTGTTTGGCTGCTACGCACTTGCTTTCACTCACAATAAAGGTAAAAACTCCACTGTTACCTAATGCTATGCCAATGCATTAGTTTCTTCACTTTTCAAATCTAAGTAAGATTTGTGTTTTGTGTGCTGCTATGCATGTGTTTTCACTTAAAATTATTTTCAAATATAATTTAAAACTTAAAATAATTTTAAATGGATTTACATAACACACTGTGAACCCTGAAGGTTCTTCAACCTGAAATGCAAGTAATATATTTGTTTGTTTGGCAGCTAATCACTTGTTTCAGTAACAATCAGTGTAAAAACGAAGCTTTTACCTAATGCTATGCCAAAGTTGCACTTTCTTCACTTTTCATATCTAAGTACAAGTTGTGTTTCTTTTACTGCTATGCATGTGTTTTCACTTAAAATCATCTTCAAAACACTGGTTTTACCTAACACTCCGTGAATGCAGGAGGTAATTCAACTGTGAAAGTTCAGTAAGATACTTGTATGTATGGCTACTATACACTTCCTTTCACTCACAAAATGAAAACCCGACTTTTATTATGCTAATGCTGCAGTTTCTTCACTTCAGAAATCTAAGTTGCTTTTGATCTTTTGCTGCTATGCACGTGTTTTCATTACAACCAACTTCAAAACACTGCCTTTCCCTAATGCTGGGTGAATACAGTCAATTCTTTGGTTTAGAAAACCAATAAAGAAACTTGTTTCATTGGCTGCTATGCAGGTGTTTCCACTTACAATCAACATCAAGACACTGCTTTCACTTATCTCTCTGTGACTGTAGGAGGTACTTGAATATAGAAAGGTAAGTAAGTTACTTCTTTGGCTGCAATACCCTTGCATTCACCCACAATGTCAAAACACTGCTTTTACCAAATGCTACACCAATGCAGAGGTTTCTTCACTTTACTAATCTAAATAAGATTTGCTTTCATTTTCTTCTATACATGTGTTTGCACTTACAATCACCTTCAAAGCATTGATTTTACCTAACACTCTGTGCAGGCAGGAGGTACTTGAACTTTGAATGGTAAGATACTTGTTTGATTGGCTGCTATACACTTGCTTTCACTCAAAATGTCAAAACCCTGCTTTTGCTATGCCAATGTTGTAGTTCCTTCACTTTGGAAATCTAAGTAAGTTTCTTTCTTTTGTTCATATGTACGTGTTCTCAGTTACAACCAACTTCAATACACTGCATTTCCCTAATGCTGTGTGAAGGCAGTGAGTTCTTTGGTTTAGAAAACCAACAATAATTTTTTTTCATTGGCTTCTTTCCCCATGTTTTCACTTAAAATCAACTTCAAGACACTGTTTCCACCTAACTCTCTGTGAATGCAGGAGGTACTTCAAGTTTGAAAGGTAAGTAAGGTACTTGTTTGTTTGGCTGCTATGCAATTGCTTTCACACACAATGTAAAAATACTGCTTTTACCTAATGCTATGTCAATGCAGTAGTTTCTTCACTTTCAAATCTAAGTAAGATTTGTGTTTTCTTTGCTTCTATGCAGGGATTTTCACTTAAAATCATCTTCAAAACAGTGGTTTTACTGAAAACACTTAAATGCAGGAGTTACTTCAAGTTTGAAAGGGAAGTAAAATAATTGTTTCGCTACTATGCACTTGCTTTCACTCACAATCAGAGTAAAATCACTACTTTTACCTAATATTGTAACTGTGCAATGATTTCTTCACTTTTCAAATCAAAGTAAGATTTGTGTTTCCTTTGCTGCTATGCATGTGTTTTCACTTAAAATTATCTTCAAAACAATGGGTTTGCCTAGCATCTGTGAATGTAGGAGGTAACTCAAGTTTGAAAGATAATAAAATACATGTTTGTTTGGCTTCTATACACTTGTTTTCACTACAATGTCAAAACCCTTCTTTTACGATGCAAATTCTGCAGTTTATTCCCTTTGGAAAACTTAGTAAGTTTCTTTCTTTTGCTCTTATGCACGGGTTTTCACTTACAATCAAATTCATATCACTGCTTTTCCCTAACGCTGGGTGAATGTAGTCATTTCTTCACTTTAGAAAACCAAAAAAGAAACTTGTTTCATTGGCTGCTAGGCACGTGTTTTCACTTAAAATCATCTTGAAAACACTGGTTTTGCCTAAAACTCTGTGAATGTAGGAGGTAACTCAACTTTTATTTTATTTTATTTTTTTAAGATTTTATTTATTTATTCATTTATTCCCCCCTTGCTGCTTGTGCTTGCTGGGTCAGCTAACCACGCTGTGCGGGTGGGCGTGCCTTCACCAGGAGGCCCCAGGAACCGAACCCGGGGCCTCCCATATGGTAAATGGGAGCCCTACTAATTGAGCCACAGCCGCTTCCTGTAACTCAACTTTTAAAGTTAAGTAAAGTACTTGTTGATTTGGCTGCTATACACTTGCTTTCACTCACAATGTCAAAACCCTCCTTTTACAATGCCAATGCTTCAGTTTCTTGGTTTTGGAAATCTAAGTAAGTTTCTTTCTTTTGCTGCTATGCATGTGTTTTCACTTACCATCAACTTCAAAACACTGCTTTTCTCTAACACTGGGTGAATGCAGTCAGTTATTCAGTTTAGAAACCCAATAAAGGAACTTGTTTCATTGGTTGCTTGGCACATGTTTTCACTTAAATCAACTTCAACACACTGCTTTCACCTAACTCTCTGTGAATACAGGAGGTAATTCAAGTTTGAATGGTAAGTAAGGTACTTGTTTTTTTTTGGCTGCTATGCCCTTTCCTTAACTCGCAATCAATGTGAAAACACTGCTTTTACCTGATGGTATGCCAATGATGTAGTTTCTTAACTCTTAAAATCTAATTAAGATTTGTGTTTTGTTTGCTGCTATGCAGGTATTTTCAATTAAACTCATCTTCAAAACACTGGTTTTACCTAACATGCTGTGAATACAGGAAGTTATTCAAATTTGAAAGTTAAGTAGGGTACTTGTTTCTTTGACTGCTATGCAATTGCTTCCAACCACAATGTCAAAACCTTGCTTTCACTATGACAATGCTGCAGTTTCTTCAACTTGGAAATCTAAGTAAGTTTCTTTCTTTTGCTGCTGTACACGTGTTTTCACTTGCAATCAACTTCAAAACCCTGCTTTTCCCTAAGTGTGGGTGAATGATGTCAATTCTTCAGTTTGGAAAACCAATAAAGAAACCTGATTAATTGGCTGCTTTGCACTTGTTTTCACTTAAAATCAACATTAAGACACTGGATTCACATAACTCACTGTGAATGCAGGAGGTAATACAAGTTTGAAAGTTAAGTAAGATATTTGTTTGTTTGGTTTCTATGCACTGGCTTTCACTCACTTTGCCAACACACTGCTTTTACATATAGCTACATCAATGCAGCAGTTTACTTTACAAATCTAAACAATATTTGTGTTAAATTTGCTACTATGCATGTGTTTTCACTAAGAATTATCTTCAAAACACTGGCTTTACCTAACCCGCTGTGAATGCATGGAAATTATGTAAGCCCATGGAGCATGTGGAGGCTGTGGAGGCTGAGGATGCTGAGGATCATTTGGAGGCTTATGGACTGTGTAGAGCCCATTTTGTGCCATGGATCCTGTGGGGTCTGTGCAGATCATGGAACCTCTGGAGATTGGGGAGCCTGTGGAGCTTTTGCAGGCCTATAGACGACATTGTAACTATGGAGCTTGTGCAGGCCTGGGGATATTGTGTAGGCTTTGGAAGTTGTGGAGCCCGAGTAGGCCAGTTGAGACTGTGAATACTTTCGAGACTGTACAGTACTTTGGAAACTGTGGAGCCTATTCAGACAATGATGCCTCTGGAGCCGATGGAGACCTGTGGAGCCTGTGCAGGCCATTGGCATCTATGGCGGCTGTGGGGCCCATGGAGTGTGTGGAGAGTGTTCAGACCCAAGGAACCTGTTTTGCCATGATGCCTGTGGATGTTGTGGATGTCAGTGTTGCACATGGAGCCTATGGGGCCTGTGAACCAGTTGAAATCTGTGGAGCTAATGGAACCCATAGAGCTTGAGAAGCCAATGGGGCGTATGGACCCCATGGAACCCATGGAGGCCTGTGGAGTTGTGGAGCTTGTAAAATCCATGGACGCCTGTGGAGCTGGTGCAGGCATTTGGAGTTTTTTGAGCCTGTGGTACCTGTGGAAGCCTATGGAACCCTTGGAGCCCATGGACACCTGTGGAGCTTCTGGAACCAGTGGAACATGTTCAGGCTGTGAAAGCCATGGAGCTCCTAAAGGCCATGGAGTCTGAGGAGCCTGTGGAGCCTGTGGAGCCTGTGAAACTGTGGAGCTCTTGGAAGTGGTGTAAACTATGTCATCCATGGAGCCTGTGGAGCCTGGGGAGCTGGTGGACAATGTGGAAGCCTGTGGAGTCTCTGCAGGTGCATGGAGCCTGTGGTGTCTATGGAACCTGTGGAGACTTGGGAATGCATGGAGGACTTTGGTGCCTGTGCAGTTCCATGTAACCTGTGGAGACTGTGGACCTTGTGCATACCCATGGGGTGTCTTAAGCACGGGGAGCCCATGGAGTCCATGAAGCCCATGGGCATCAGGGATTCCATGGAGTCCTGGGTAGCTGTGGAGCCCATGAAGCCTGTGAATACAGTTCACACCTGTGGACACTGTGGAGCTCATGGAGTCCATGGGGTCCATGGGGTGTGTTGTGGTATCATGCCTGAGGAGACTGCATAGACTGTGAAGCCAATGAAGTGCATGTAGCCCCTGGATGCCTGTGGACCCATAGTCTGTGGAGTCCGTGGAGCCCATGGAGGCCTGTGGAGTGTATGCCGGCCACTGGAACCCATGGACACCTGTGAAGCATTTGCAGCCTGTTGAGACCCTAAAGCCCATGTAACCTGTTTGGCCTGTGTAGGCCATTGGAGCATGTGTAAGTCAGTGGAGACTGTGTGTCCTGTGGAACCTGTGGAGGTCAAGAAACCTGTGGTGCCTGTGTAACCCATGGAACCTATGCAGACCTGTGGAACCCGTGGAGCCCATGGAGCCTGCAGAGTACTATGGAGCTTGTGCAGGCCTTGAAAGTGGTTGAGGCCATGGATACCATAATTTCCGTGAAGACTGTGGAGATCACAAATCTTATGGAGCCCTTGGAGCCTGTGCAGGTCCAGAGAGACTGTGGAACTTGTTGATCCATTGGGTCCCATGGAACTGATTGAGGTATGGAGCCCAAGGACATGACAGAGAATTTGGAGCCTGTGGAGTGCATGTAGCCAAGGGACACGTATGGAACCCCTGTAGCTTATTGAACCTGTGGAGACTGCAGAGCCTGCTGAGGCCTGTGGAGCTTGTACAGGCAAATGGATACTGTGGAGCCTGTGGAGTCGATGGAGTTGTTGGAGCCCATGGAATCATAGAGCACTTTGGAGCCCATAAAGCCCATTGGGCCCATGGAGCACATGGAGCTCATGGATGCTGTGCAGGACAGTGGAACCTGTGAAATGTGTGAAGCCAAAGGAGTCTGTGGAGATGGTGGAGCTTGTTAAGGCCATAGAGACCAAAGAGCCCTGGAGATTTTGGTGCTGAAGGAGGCCTGTGGAGCTTGTGCAGGCCCATGAAGGACAGGGAGATTGTGAAATCTCTGTAAATGTAGAGGCCTATGGAACCCATGGAGCTGATGGGGCCCACAGAGGCTGTGAAACCTGAGGAGGCCTGTGGAGCCTGTGCAGGTCTATAGACCCCATGGAGCCCATGCTGACTCTGCAGGCCTATGGAATATGGGAGCATTGGAGCCAGTCGAGCCTTTGGGGCCCATGAAGCCTGTTGATGTATGGAGCCCAAGGACACTACAGAGAATTTGTAGCCTGTGGACAGCATGTAGCCCATGGAAACCTGTGAAGCACATGGAGCTTTTTGAGCCTGTGGAGACTGTTGCACCAATTGGGGACTGTGGAGCCTGTACATGCCTTAGAGCCTTTGGATTCTGTGGAGTCAATGGAGGTGGTGAAGCCCATGGAGTCATAAAAGACTGTAGATTACATGGAGCCTATTGAACCCTTGGAGATCATGGATGCTGTGTTGGCCAGTGGAACCTGTGCAACCAGTGAAGCCCATGGAGTCCGTGGAGCTGGTGGATATTGCAGAAGCTATGTAGACTGAGGACCCAATATTGACTATGGAGCCCAAGGAGGCCAGGGGAAACAGTGCAGTCTCATGAAGGACTGAGAAAATGTGAGGTCTCTGAGAATACCGAGGTCTGTGGAACCCTTGGAGGTTATGGAGCCCATGGATGGTATGAAACCGGTGGAGTCTTATGGAGCCTGTGTATTCCTGAGGACCCTGTGAAGCCCATGGTACATCTGCAGGACTGGGGATCCTCTGGAGCCCATGGATGGCTGTGGAGCCAACACCCGCTTTAGATTCCATGGAGCCTATGGCAACTGTGCAGGCCTGTGGAACATGTGGAGCCCATGGTACTTCTGCAGGCCTGGGGAACCTGTGGAGCCCATGGAGGCATGTGGAGCCTGTAGAGGCCAATAGACACCATGGAGCCTATGGCAACTGTGCAGGCCTGTGGAACATGTGGTGCCTGTGGAGCTCCTGGAGCTCATAGAGCCCATGGATACCATGGAGCCTCTGGAACACACAGAGCCTGGATATATCATGGAGGCCATGGAGCCTGCGGAGGCCCATGGTGCCAGCAGAGCCTGTTGAGGCCATGGAGCAATGTGGATCACTTGGAGCCCATGGAGGTTAGGTAGGCCCATGAAGGTGGTGGAGGCATAAGAGATTGAAGAAGCTGAGGATCAGGTGGAGTCTGTGGAGCCTATTTTGGGCCATGTACCTTTTAAGGCCTGTGTAGTCTCATGGAGACTGTGGAGATTGCAGGTCCTCTGGAGACTGTGAAGCCACATGGATGACATGGAGGCCTTGGAGGAGATGGAGCCCATGGAGCATTATTGCCCCTGGAGGTCTGTGGAGCCTCTGCACACCCATGGGGCCAGTTTAGCCATTTTAGCCCTATTGACACCATGTAGGCTGTGCAAGCCCATGGAACCTGTGGGGCATGTGGAGCTTGTGGACCTTAGGTATACCCATGGAGCCTGTGGAGCACATGTAGCCTGTGGATCCCATGGAGCATGTGGGGCCTGTAGGGGCCTATAGATCCCAAGGAGCCTATGGCAACTGTTCAGGCCTGCAGAACATGTGGATTCTGTGGAGCCACTGGAGCTCACAGAGTCCATGCAACCCATGGAGCTTGTGGAGCTTGCAGAGCCTGTATATCTCATGGAGGCAATGGAGCCTGTGCAGGCTCATGGTTGAGGCCATGGAGTAATGTGTATCCTGTGGACCCAATGGAGGTCATGGAAGCCCATGAAGCCTATGGAGGCTGTAGAGTCTGAAAAAGCTGAGGATCATGTGGAGGCAGTGGATTCTGTGGAGCCCATTTTGGGCCATGGAGTCTGTGAGGCCTGGACAGGCTCATGGAGCCTCTGGAGACTGGGGAGCCTCGGGAGACTCTGAAGGCAAATAAATGTCATGGAGTCCTTGGGGGTCATGGAGCCCAGGAGCATGAATTGCCCCTGGAGGCCTGTGGAGCCTCTGCATGCTCATGAAGCCTGTTTAGCCTTTGAATCCCTTGGACCCATGCAGTCTGTGTGGGCCCATGGAGACTGTGGAGCATGCGGAGCCTGTAGAGGCTCTAGAACCTGTGTAGTCAATTGAGCCTTTGGAGTCTGTAAAGCCCATGGAGGCCTGTGGAGCCTATGCAGTCCCCTAGAAACCATTGACATCTGTGAAGCATGTGCTGCCTGTGGAGACCATAGATTCCTTGGAGACTATGGAGGCAGTGGAGGCCAATGGAGCCTGAGGGGACTTTGGAACCTGTGGAGGCCCATGAAGCTTGTAGAGCCTGTGTAACCAATGGATTCTATGCAGACCTGAGATGCCTATGGAGCCCATGGAGTTTGTAGTGGCCTGTGGAGCCTGTGTAGGCCAGTGGAGGTGGTTGAGGTCCTGGAGCACATGAAGTCTGTCAAGACCATGTAGTTCACAAAGCCCGTGGAACCCTTGATGCTTGTGTATTACCAGGGAGATTGTGGAGCCTGTACAGTACTGTGAATGTTGTGCAGGCCAGTGGAAACTGTGCAACCAGTTAAACCCAGGGAGTCTGTGGTGCTGGTGGAGCTTGTGGAAGCCATGGAGACCGAGAAGCCAATGGAGACTATGGATAACAAATAGGTCTGTTCAGACTGTGCAGGCCCATGAAGGACAGGTAGACTGTGATGTCTGTGAGAAGGTAGAGGCCTATGGAACCCATGGAGTTGATAGAGCCCAAGGAGGCCATGAAACCACTGGAGACCTGTCGAGTCTTTGCAAGCTGGAGGACCCTGTGGAGCCCGTGGTGCCTCTGCAGGCCTGGGGAGCTTGTGGAGGCCCATGAAGACTGTGGAGCCCGTGTACCCATGTGGCCTAGGCAGAGCTTGGGGACTCATTGAGCACAGGGAGACTGTAGAGGCATGTGGAGCTTATGCAGGCCTATGGATGTGTTAGAGTCCAAGGAAACCATGAAGTCTGTGGGGACCATGGAGTTCACAAAGCCCAATGAGCCTGGGGAACCTGTGCAGGCCCAGGGAGCTATAAATACAGGCAAGGGCATGGCTTCCAATGAAATGAGTATACTTCTTAGTTTTGAATACTGAAGAAACCACCACATTGGCATAGCACTAGGTAAAATCAGTGTATTGACATTGAATGTGCATGAAAGCTAGTGCAGAGCAGTCAAACAAAGTAGCATCTTTCTTACTTTTCAAACTTGATGTACATCCTGCATTAACAGAGAGTTAGGTGAAATAAGTGTCTTGAAGTCGATTGTAAGTGAATACACGTGTAAAGTAGCCAATGAAACAAGTTTCTTTATTCATAGTCTAAACTGAAGAACTGACCATTCACCAAGTGTTAGGGAAAAGAAGTGGTTTGAAGTTGATTGTATGTGAGAACACGTGCATAGCACCAAAGAAACTAGAAATTCACTTAGATTTCACAAGTGAAAGAACTGCAGGATTTGCATTGATAAAGCAGTGTTTCCACATTGGTTGTAAGTGAAAACAAATGCATAGAGGCACAAAAAGAAGTATCTTATTTACTTTACAAAAGTGAAGAACCTCTACATTGACAGAGTATTAGGTAAAAGATGGGTTTTGACATTGTGAGTGAAAGCAAATGCATAGCAGCCAAGGAAACAAGTATCTTACTTACCTATCAATGATGACGTACATCCTGCATTCACCAAGTTTAGGTGCAATCAGGGTTTTAAAGTTGTAAGTGACAACACAGGCATAGCTGCAAAGGAAACTAAAATCTTACTTAGATTTCAAAAGTGAAGAAATTGAGCATTGGCATAGAAAAGGCAGAATTTTGACATTGGTTGTAAGAGAAAACACGTGCAAAGCAGCTAATAAAACAAGTTTCTTTATTGGTTCTCTAAACTGAAGCACCGACTGCATCGACTAAGCATTAGGGAAAAACAGTGCTTTGAAGGACATTGTAAGTGAAAACACATGCATAGAACCAAAAGAAACTAGAATCTTCCTTTGATTTCAAAGTGAAGAAACTGCTACATTGGCAAACACTGCTTTATCTAAGCAGTGTTTTGACATTGGTTGTATGTGAAAACAAGTGCATTCCAGCCAAGGAAATAAATATCTTATTTACTCTGGAGAACTGAAGAACTTCAGCATTGGCAGAGTGTCAGGTCAAAGCCAGATTTTGACATTGTGAGTGAAAGCAATGGCATAGCAGCCAGGGAAACAACTGTCTTACTTATCTTTCAAAGATGAAGTACCTCGTGAATTCACAGAGTATTAGGTAAAACCAGTGCTTGGAAGGTGATTGTAAGTGAAAACACATCCATGGCAGCAAATGAAACACAAATCTTACTTAGATTTCAAAAGTGAAGAAACAACTGCATTGGCATAGCTTTAGGTAAAAGTAGTGTTTTGACAGTGGTTGTAAGTGAAAACAAGGGTATAACAGCCAAGAAAAGAAGTATCTTATTTACTTTACAAAAGTGAAGAACATCTGCATTAGCAGAGCATTAGGTAAAAGCAGGGATTTGTCATTGTGAGTGAAAGCAAGTGCATAGCAGACAGGGAACCAAGTATTTTACTTACCTTTCAAAGATTAAGTACCTCCTGCATTCACAGAGTGTTAGGTAAAACCAGTGTTTTGAAGGTGATTGTAAGTGGAAACACATGCATAGCAGCAAATGAAACCCAAATTTAACTTAGATTTCTAAAGTGAAGAAACTAGAGCATTGGCATAGCGTTACTTAAAAACGGTGCTTTGAAAATTGGTTTTAAGTGAAAACAAGGGCATAGCAGGCTAGGATAGAAACATCTTATTTACTTTATAAATTTGAAGAACCTCAGCATTGGCAGAGCATTAGGTAAAAGAAGAATTTTGACATTATAAGTGAGAACAAGTGCATAGCATCCAGGGAAACAATTATCTTTCATACTTTACAAATGCGAAGAACCTCCTGGATCAACAGAGTGTAGGTTAAAACCAGGATTTTGAAGTTGATTGTAACTCCAAAAAGTGCATACTTGCCAAAGAAATGCATATCCTATTTGTTCTAAAACATGAAGCAACCACTGCTTTGGAATAGCATTAAGTAAAAGCAGTGTTGTGACATTGATGATGCATTAAAGCAAATGCATAGCAACCAAACAAACAATATCTTACTTACATTTCAAACTTGGAGTTTCTCCTGTATTCACATAGAGTTAGGTAAAACCAGTGTCTTGAAGTTGATTTTAAATAAAAACACGTGCAAAGCAGCCAATGAAACAACTCTCTTTATTGGTTCTCTAAACTAAGAACTGCATTTACTCAGCATTAGGAGAAGCCCTAGGAACCTGTGTAAACTGTGGAGTCCATGGACCCTGTGGAGACCGTGGAGACTGTGGAGCATGTGGAGACCTGTGGAACTCATGGAGCCCATGGCACCCATGTAGCCCTGTGGGCCCTCTGCTGGCCAGTGTAGTGTATGTAGCATTTGCAACCCAGGGAGCCTGTTAAACTTTTTCAAGCCTGTAGATCCCATGGAGCTTGTGAAGGCCCAGGGGAATTGTGGAGGCTATGGCAATTGTTGAGCCTGAGAAGGCTGATTGAGGCCATGGAGCCCTTGGAGTCTGTGCAGGACCTTGGAAAGGGAGCAACTTGTGGACACCATGATGCCTGTGGAACCAATGGAGGCCTGTGGACTCTGTGCAGACCATGGAGCCCATGGAGCCAATGGGTCTTGTGGACACATTGGAGACTCTGGTGCCTGTGAATCCCATGGAGAGCTAAAGAGCCTGTGGAGCACATAAAGTCTGTGAAGCCCATGAAAAGTTTGTAGCCTGTCCAGGCCCATGGAGACTGTGGAGTCTGTGCAGGCCAGTGGAATCTGTGAAGACTGTGGGGCCCATTGAGGATGTGGAGCCTGTTCAGACCCATGGAGTCTGTGGAGCCATGGTGCCCCTGGATTTAGTGGATGTCAGTGGAGCATGTGGAGTCCGTGGGACCAGTAAACCTGTTGAATTCTGTGAATCCAATGGAAATGATAGAGTCTGAGCAGCACATGGGGCATGTGGATTTCATGGATCCCACCGAGGCCTGTGGAGCTGTGGAGCTGTTGGAGGCCCATGGAGCCTGTAGAGCCCATGGAGCCCATGAAGACTATGCAGGCCTGTGGAACCTGTGGGGCTCGTGAAGCCCATGGATGCCTGTGGAGTTGGTGCATGCCCTTCAAGCCTATGGAGGTTGTGGAACTGTGGAAGTCTGTGGAACCCTTGGAGCTCATGAAAACTTGTGGAGCATATGGAACACGTGGGGCCTGTTCAGGCTGTGAAGGTGAAGGAGTCTATAAAGTCCATGGAGCCTGTGGAACCTGTGCAGACCATGAAGCCTGTGGAGCCCTTGGAACCTGTGCAAACTGTGGAATCTGTGGAGCCTGTGGAATTTGCGGAGCCTGTGGAAGCCTGAGGAGTTCTGCAGGGGCATGGAGCCTGTGGTGCCTATGGAATCTGTGGAGACTTTGGAAAACATGGAGGCCTGTGGAGCCTGTGCAGGCCCATGTAACCCATGGAGACTGTAGAGCCTTTGGAGCCTGTGGAGCCCATGGAGTCAGTGGAGCATGATGAGCCTGTGCATATCCATGGAGCAAGAGGAGCACATGGATCCCTAGAGACCATGAAACCCAAGATGATCAGGGATTCCTTGGAGTCCTGGGTATCTGTGGAGCCCATGGAGACTATGAAGACAGTTGAGGCCTGTGGAAACTGTGGATCTCATGGAGCCCATGGTGTACATGGAGCCTGTTGAGGTATGGAACTCGAGGAGACTGCAGAGACTATGGAGCCAATGGAACGTATGTAGCCAATGGGTGCCTGTGGAGCCCATTGAGCCTGAAGAGTCCTTGGAGCCCATGGTGTCCTGTGGAGCCTATGAAGCCTGAAGGTCAGTGACAACTCTGGAGCATCTGCTGCCGGTGGAGACCATAGAGCCCATGTAGCCTCTGGAGGCCATGGAGACCAGTGGAACCTGTGGAGCCTTTGGAGCCTGTGGAAACCCATGAAGCCAGTGAAGCCTGTGTAACCCATGGAGCCTATGCAGACCTTTGGAGATGATAGAGCCCATGGATCCGGTAGAGGCCTGTGGAGAATAGCAGTCCTGTGGACCTGTTTGAGCTAATTGAGATACCATGAAGACCAGAGACATTGGAGTTCCCCAAACTCATGGAGCCCATGGAGCCTGTGCAGGCACAGGGAGCCTGTGGAACCTATACAGGCCTGTGGATGCTGTGGAGCTCATCAAACCCATGGGGTAAATGGAGTCCTTTGAGGGGTAGTGTCCAAGGACACTACAGAGAATGTGTACACCCGTGGAGCCCATGGAGCCTGTAGAGCCTGTGGAAACTGTGGAGTACATTGAGGACTGTGGAGCCTATACATGTTCAGGGAGCCTGTGGAGCTTGTGGAGCCGAGATATTTGGTGGACTTCACTTTGAAGAAATGTTGTAATTCATCATGGAGGCAGATGGCACTGGGAATGATCCAAAGAATGTTTGGGACCAGAGGACCTCACTCCATGTGGAATACAGGCAAGTTTATTTAGGCTGAAGCTGCTTTTTATACTACAAAGCTGATAACAAAATTAGGGCCTCCTTCACTAGTTTCTCAGCTTGGCACATGAGAGTGCTGCCTCTTTCTGTGTTCACAGACAATCTTTCCTGGGAATTCAGACCATAACATCTTAGTGTTGTGTTCATTCCATTCTGCCTCCTTCCACTGATATCTGCAGTGTGCAGTGTCCTTTTAGACATTTGCTAAGGTTTCTCTGCCAGTGAGCATGCTTTTTAAATGCTTAACCCTTTATGCACTGGTTCTCAGGATCTTTTCCAACAATTTCCCCCTTTTTTCTTTTTGTCCAAGGTGACTGTGCCTATCTTACATTGCCCTCCTCTGACGGTCTTACCCATCACTGGCCACCAGCTAAGCTCCATGGACAGGGGTTTGAGATTCAAGGGTTTTAAGCAGAATCAAGTTATTGGCATGGCTGGCCTTTTCAGCCCTATTAATGTGGAACAGTAGGGCTTTGTGAATGCTCCTAATACAGTTAAGTGTAGCAGGGCACCAATGATCACCACACTGAAGTTAGCATGTACAGAGTTTGATTTCCACCAATGTAAGTGGTTTATTTTATTTAATTTATCTCTCACTGATTGCCAAAATTCGTTTCCTGGAAGCATAGTAAGTTGATTCTGAGACATGCTCAAAATCCTTTTTTGCATATCTGTAAATTCAATACATAAATTTGAGTGATGGCCCATTAAATGATGTTTAATTTTTTTCATTCATAATGGGAATCATTGTATGGGAGAGGAGTGATACAAAAAGCGATTTCATTCCAATCACAATTCAAATTTCATTTTAAACTTAGATTATATACCTGATCTCCCATTTGTGTAACAGCCATCTCTAAGTTATTAAGCCTATTATTAATTTGTTCATCTATATATGCCTGACTATGTCATAGCTCACTAGCATTATGATGCCAATTTTTAACATATTGTTGTATTTGGACATTCTCATGCAGGTCAGTTCCTGCCACAGCAGTGGCTGTAATAATATTTTTAAATGATAAAACAGCAGCTATAATTAATCCAATTAAAGTTTGCTTCTTTTCAAATAATGATTTAGAAATTGCCAAAGGATTTGGCTCTCAGGGGAAGGCTGCCAGCAACGATTCATGAGACCTGGAAGCGATATTCCACGATGCCATCACCCTATGAGAACCACAGTAGAACTCTCCTGTAAAACAGGTTCTGATACAAAAGTGTAAAGGGAGCAATTGCTGCAGAAAAACCATGTTTGATTAATGCTCACGGTTCCTACTATAAAAACAATGGGATCCCTTACACATACTTTAAGAAATTGAGTGGATTTTCTTTTTAAACTGGTAATATTATTTTTCCTGCTTTGCCACTCAAAAATTGGGCTAGTTCCCCCAAAAAATTTCCACAAATAATTTTTAGTTTGTTTATGTTTAGTGTCCCATATTTGGGGGATAAATCTTCCCTGACGAGTCCAATTTAGTGACGTGTTTATACTTATGACATCCCATAATTTCTAAAAATAATGATAGCTTTCATTCATTGATTTTGTTGAATTATTAATTTTTCAAATTATGGTTGTGTTTACATTAGGTTTCAGTATCCCTATAAGTGTCTAATTCTTTATAATTCTATAGGAATTATTAAAGAGCACAACCTCAGATGAGACATGGCATGTATGCCTTTTATCACTTTGTACTATGATTTTGGGGCTGTATACATGGATCCATGGATCCTATGCAGTTAAGTCATTTAAGAAAAGGCAACGTTAAATTTTCTATAAATTTCCCTTCCTCCTCAGGTTTTAGAGGTAGGCGAGGATCATTGGGCCTAGGAAAATGAAAAGACTGACTAATATAAACAGGGTAGGATATGTCCCCCCAAGTCAACAATTCTAAAAGATGTGAATTAATAATATACGCTCAATATATATAATTATGTGAAAGTGCACTAGTTACTGCTGTGGTTTTCAAGGTAAGCATAGCAAGGAATAACTGTTTTAGAGTGACATTCTGCCTTTTCTGCTTTTTATGTCAGCTTCTTCACCTTGTTTATGTCTAGATTTCAGACGTCTGGACAGGACCCAGAACTGGTCTCCTTCATCTCTAAAGATAAGAGGAAACCTCGACCCTATATCCTAACATAACTTCAGCCTTATCCCATACATTATTATTTTTATGCTTTCAGTAAGCTTGTTGTCCAATATTTGTTTCTGTATTATTGCCTGATTTTTGAAAGAAATGCTCTGCTGCTGATGACCTTTGGCTTAAAATATTTATTCTAAATAATGCTTGATATAATTTTACTCGCACCACACCATTTCCCCATTTTTGGTTTTTGTAGCATTTATAGAGGTTTAACTGTTAATTTTTTATGAACAGTATACACACATTCACAGGTTTACTAAATCAGGGGATACACTGATGTACTTGGTTTATTTTTGGCTAGAGTCCTGGATAGATACAAGATAAATGTTAATATATATTTATTTTAATAAGCTTATATTGACAATTAGGGTGAGAAACAAATAACATAACTAATTAAAAGATTAAGTCAATATTGAACAAAGTTACAGAATGACAGAGAAATAGAGCAGTCTTATATATACTTACCAATATTTAGCTTTTAGCTGGGAAGGGTTGAATTGTTGAAGTAGCAACTGATACTAGAGTTTTGGTTGACAGTGTTTAGGATTAATTAATTTGATACTATAAATGCCAACTTGTGAGTATTTTGCTAATTCCCAAGAAAGAGGCCAGCCTCCTCAAAAAGGAACACAACACTCCCTGGGCAGTACATTTTAAGCTTTATTCATTAGTCCCTGGGAGAGTGGCCATCTCCCCCAGGGAGTAATACAACACCCATTGAAATGCACTTTATTTTTTTTTAATTTGTTACAAAACATCCTTGATCTGCTTTCAATTTTAATTTCCAATATTTTTCCCAAAATGTGAAAAGTGTTAACTAGCAAGGCATTGGTTTGTTGATTTAAAAATTTTCTTCATGATGCTTTACTTTTAGGCTTGAACACAACTTGCCAGACTTGTTTATTAATGCATTTTGTTTCAGAACTGTCAAAACTCAAAACAAGAGATTTACATATACATTTAATAAAACACATTCATATGTAATATACAATGTATTAAATTACATAAATATGCTATGCATTATATTAAAGTTTTGATTAGAATTTATGCATATTATACATAATTTATAACTATAATAGATAATACAACAGACATCCAATGAATAAACTTTTATTTCTTAAGCATTTAAGATTCTTAATAGCATATTTAGAATGATCACAATTTCTTTATTTTGTATAGTTTGAGGCTTAGGTAAAAACAAATTAGTATTTCCTATTTGGGCTGTGGGGTAATACATTAACTTGTAATTTTAACACTTGCATTGGTTTTGTTGTTAACATTATAATTAGAATTGGGGCTGTTGCTTAGAGTGTTGAATATAAACTTGATTTATTGTTGGCTATTTTACAGGAAGGGGAATATGAGCTGGCTTGACTTGCTTAAGAACATATTAAAGAAAGCTTTAGCAAGTTTTAAAACAAAGTGATAGTGACATAACTGGATATTATCTTTTTGCAATAAACTAGCAATATTTGGGACTGCTGCAGGCTGCAGTTGTGTTATTTTATTTTATTATAATATACTGTTATGCACTACCCCAGAAGCCTTTAATGGCTGCTTTCTTTTTGTAGGTATAACTAAAAATTATGACTAATAGCATTATATTTTTATTTAATATTATATGGAAACATTATTGAATTTTCAGGAATTTTATACACATTTAAAGCATTCATATGAACTTTTTCATATAACTTTAATTGTTTAAAATTAGAAAATTTCTTTTTATTATACAACAGTTTTAGATACTTCATTCAACTTATACCACATGAACATAACTATTTTTAGCATTTTACCTTTATTTAGGTAAAAGGCAAACTTATATGTGACTTTGAAATAAAAGCTATCTTTCAGGATTTGACTTTGAGAAAGCTGGTTCGAACATTGTGTTCTTTTTAAAAGTGATAAGACCTGTTTCTCTATGGAAACAATAAGGTTAAAGTACAAGAAGCTATTTTGATAGGGTTAGGGTTAGGGTTACATTAGGGTTAATGTTAGGGTTAGGTTTAGCATTAGTTAGGTTTAGGATAAGGTTATGGTACGGGTTTCGGGTAGGGTTAGTTAGGGTTAGTTAGGGTTAGGTTTAGGGTTAGGTTAGGGTTACGGATAGGGTTAGGTTTAGGGTTAGGGTTAGGATTAGGGTTAAGGAGTAATAAACTTATTTTCAGCTAAGGAAGGATAGACAGCTGTACTGCTTTTGGTAACTGCCTTAAGTTCTGTTACAGGCTGGAGTGAATTGCTCTGTTGTTGACTGGGAAGATTTGAGCAAGGCAGGGAAATGTATTCATATTGTTTGTCTGAGGACCTTGATCTAGGCCCACTTGGAATTTTCCCGGCTTATAAATGAGACTACCATTTTTATGATATTTAGAATGGCATTTCTTGCCCCAGTGTAACTCTTTTAGCATTTTGGACACACATGATTTGTTATTGATTTCTTATTGCCACTAAATGGAGTTCTTGGCTTAGTAATCTTTTTTCATATGACCTGGTTTCTCACCTTTAAAGCAATTTAAATTATTAACAACAGGACTACTTCCCTTTAGAGAAGAAGGTTCATGTTATAGGTATTAGGCACAATGTTTTGGCACGTTTTTATATAATCCTGTAAAGTATTTCCATTTGCCTTTACCAGACATAAAGCTTTTTTCCACTCACTGTTAACATTATTAAAGGCAACATTAGAATAAGCATTTCTTTAAGATCTGATTGAGTTAATGTCTTGTTGACTACATCTTCATGCCTTGCTACAAATTCAGCATAGGGTTCAGTATTTCATTGCACAATTTTTGAAAATGAATGTACAGCCTGTCCAGGGGTGGAGATTCATCAACAGGCATCTAGGCAGCACAATCACACTTGTAAAATGGCAATATTATCATATTGAGCTTGGTGAGGAATTTCAGCCCATTTACCTGCTCCTTATATTTGTTCAGCAGTAATAGGCACTGGTGGTTTTTGCTGTTGGTTTCATCGTACTACAATATTAACTCCATCAGCCCATCAAGTTTTAAATTGTAAAAATTCTGCTGTATTCAGAAAAGCTTCAGCTAACAAATCCCAATCCCAGTGTATTAATCTGTTTACTTGTGCCATTTCTTGCACCAATTCTGAGTATAAGGAGAATCTACACCATATTGAATGCATGCTTTTTAAAAATTTTTGATAGTTTTAAAATCAATAGGAACATGCTCATATTGTACAACCCCTGGAGGATTGTTATCAACTACTGGAATTTGAGTTACTGTTACTGGAAAAGTAAAGAAAAATTGCATAGCCTCTGAATTTCCTTATCTACTTCCCAGTGCTTTACTTTTCATAATTGAAGAGAATGGTGCTGACACAAAAACAGAAACTTTAGGAGGGTCATCAAATGTTGTAAAGAATGAATTAGGAGGCACAGACCCTGGTTTATAAAACAATAAATCATCTTTTGGAGTGGACGGCTTAACAACCACTGGAAATGTTCCATGACCTCCATTTTTCTTCTTTTTTCTTTTCATTAGACATGAGTTTATCTGTTTTTGCCTGTTCATTAATTTTTTCAGATATATTTCATTAAAATTATCATTACAGTCTAAAGATGAAAGCAGAGAATATAAGAAAGTTGGGAAAATATTTTCTATGTGTGCAACCATTGTTTCCTCAGTATAACACTTCTATGAATGTAATTTCACTTTAAAGAAATTTGCATCATGTTTACCTAAGCATGAGTTATTCTATGTAAGGAGAAAAGAATGAAGGCAATGAGCTTTATCAGTTTGTGCCACATGGTAATCCTCCATTTACGTGTAATGAGTGTGAAGTTTTCTTGGAAATTCAACCTAATGAGATACTTGAGATCTCATTAATCTTTCAGAGAAACCATTTGGAATTTCATGAATTTGGGAAAGCTAGAGTCCAATCAAAGAAACATTCAGGAGTAAAACCCTGTGTATGTAAGTGATATCCGTGGCCTAGGACATCAATAAAGTGTTCAAATACATCATAAAATAATATATAGCATAAGATGGGTAAATGGATATGTACCAGTTGGATATCATTATGAATTCCAAAAATAGATATGGGATTATGCTTATAAACTGGTCTGTTAAGCTGAGCATGAATAAGGTAAGATAAGGGCGTTGACTGGGACAGTCAGTAGGGTATTGAGCCCTACCCTTTATTGGGTGGGGTCTCAAACATAAAAAGACATGGCAAAGGACAGAGCTGGAGTACTTTTTGATGTTGGAGTTCTGATGAGCAAGGACAAAATGCCCCATGAAAAGAGACAAGCCAATCACCTGAGAGTTCACAGCTACCCTTGTGGAGAGAGGCAAAGCTTAGAGTGCCTCATAGTCTACAGGTGATATTGTGGAGGAAACAGAAGAGCAGAGCCCAGAGAGGAACACAGCCCTGGGAATAGAGGAACCCAAGGAGCCTGAACCCTGGCAATTGTTGGCAGCTGTCTTGCTCCAAGAGGAGTTAACTGGCTTTGGTGAAGGAAGAAACTTATTCTTTTCGGCCTGGTAACAGTAAGACTCTACCCCAAATAAATACCCTTTATAAAGACCAACAGATTTCTGGTATTTTGCATCAGCACTCCTTTGGCTGACTAATACAGGAAATGAAATGTTTTAAAATATATTATTTAGCAAGTCAATAACAAATAATAAGTGCAGATTTGGAAAGGCAAGCTAAAGTGTTATAATTTCCCTGGTAAACTTTAAGGAATATAAAATATGTCATCTCATCCATATAAATAGAAGAAAAAATGAACAAAAATAGTCAATCTCAAACAAAGTATTCAGGATTTCCTTGATTGACATTTTGGCCTTTGTTCTGGGGCCACCTTTCTGGTGTATCTTTGGAAGCTGAAACTTTCTTATCCTTCAGAAGCCTGAAGACTCAAGGATTGACTTATGGGGTGTTGTTTTGTACCCATCATAAATCAAGTGCTTTTCACTTCCCAATTTCCTAGTTATGAAGTCACCAAACTGGATATGATGCTCATTTGAAGCAAGAAGAGCCATGAATGATAGAACAAATAAAAAGGAGATATTGTTGCACTTCCCAAATTGTACAATTATATGATTAATATTGGATCTTTCCTCTTTTCTAATGAATGCATTCAATGCCATAAATTTCCCTCTGAGCACTTCTTCTGCTGCACCCTACAAACTATGAAGAAGCATAGGACATTAAGAAGCAGAAAGAACCACATAACAAAAGGCTTGTGAGTGAAGGTATATTCACATCCACAACAGTACAGACTTAAGATGTAGGCAGAGAATGTAAGATTGTGATGTGGATTCAAGTTTAACAGCCACTGAACTACAGTGGCCTGCTTTCTACTTCATTCATATATTCCTTATTATTTTAAATCGGAAATAATCCTTCCATAATGAGACGATATGCTTCTATTCTCAAGTATTATAAGAAGTTAGAAAATTCTTAAAGTTATATTCTTAAACTTATATTCTTAGGTTGTACTCCAATATTTTTCTCAAATGTTATAGGGTGTGGGATCGATGATACTAGAGAATGCATGTATTTACAAACAGAAATGTGTACACAAAACTATGTGCCAATGCAGATAATTCTGAGGAAGGAGGAATGGAAGTTGAGGCCAGAGAAGGAATTTTGCTGTTTGTCATAACAGACATAAATTATTTTTATACTCTTTGCAAGGATAATTTGTTTATAATTTAAAAGAAATTATGAAAACAGTACACAGTGAAATCATACAAAGTGGTTGTTTTGAAGATATTGTTTTATATCAGCAGCATTATGGGGGGGCACTACCCCTCACCCTTTGCAAATACACCCTTTGCCTGCCTCAGCAAGAGTGAGCATGGAGATGAGGAGCATGGACCTGACCTTGTGAAATCCACACTGCTCCCTACACGTGTCCAGTTAGAGGGATGTTAGCACCACAGGAGAAGACAGGCTTCCTACTGCTTACACCCCAGTGAAGAAATGCTGGAGTAAGTCACATCACTAAATGAGGCTGTGAGTGCTGATCAGGGCTGTCTCCCTGTCCTTCTTTGAGGATTCAGAATCTATGGTGATGGTTTTCATTGGGGCTCTGAGAGTTTGGTTTCTAAACAGGACATTCACTCTCTGGCTTGGGGGACCTGCAGTGAACACGTGTTACAGTCGTGCTTCTTTAGTTGTTCATCAACTTCTTCCCGTCCAACCCCTCCATTCTCTTCTGAGATTGAAGAAGTCTGCATCTTTTTCAACAGTCTTAAAAATGTGTTGAAAAGTTAATATTAAATTAGTCTGAGAAATAGCTGGCATCGGCACCCTCTGAGGTTTCCTGTAAACATTTCAGCATCTCACAACCTCACTTCAATTCTTCTCAGCCATATGTCCCAAGACTTTTGGGGATTCCTGTACTATTTTTTAGGGTCACTGCCCTAATGTTGCTCATTCTGGTGATGTTATTGGCTTAGCCAATGCTGTAATGTGAATTTTGACATTTCCTTCCTGACACCAACATGTTTTATCTTGGCACTGCTTTTTCTTTAGCTGCCCCAAGATTGGAGAGGATGAATATAGGACTGGAAACAGGACACCTGAGTGTGCCTGAGACCCAGATATGGTACAGTAAGAACAGCATTGACAGCCTCCAGTCAATGCTGGAGGCCAAGGGAAGGGGTGAAGGGCAAAAGGAGCAGGAGTAGGAAGTCTCCTCTCTGTGCCCTGAATCCTCTGCTGCACCAGACTCTAGGTCCCCTGCTTTTAACTGCCACTGCCCACCGCCCAACTACTGCCTGAGCCAGGTACATCATAGTGGGGTATCTGTGACTTTATACAAGTCACCAAACCATGAGACTCCCCTGCCTGACTCCCTGTCTTGCATGCCTAAAAGGCCAAGAGCACTTCCCCCTCCATCTTACCAGTACTCAATCCTGTTTAGTCTGGAAACACCCACAGTTTATAGGTGAATTCACTGGACACCAGAATAACCCTGCCTTTTGGAACAGGGCAGCTTTCCAACCCTGTGTCCCTAGCTGTTTGAGTTTGCCGAGCACTGCCAATGCAATATACCAGAAATAGGTTGGCTTTATTGGAATTTATTAGGGTTAAAGCTTACAGTTCTGAGGCTGTGAAAATGTCCAAATCAAGGCATCATCAAAAATGCTGTGTTAACAAGGGTCAGCTGCTTTTACCTCCCAAGGTAAAATGTTCAGCCTGCCTGTCTCTCTCTGCCTTGTCCTTCAAAATCACTTTGTCCCTGAGCTCAGCACTGGGCCTCAAGACACAATTGCTAACACCTCTCCCTTATCCTCTGGCCTGGATGTCTTAAGATTCAAGCTGCTCCATGACTCCAGCCTCTGGCCTCTCCTTCAGCCTCTCAGGGTTTCTGTGTCTCTCCACAGTTGTAGGAGATCCTGGAACACTCTCCCACATGGCAGCACTTTTTCTCTGTGTTTTCCTTGTGTGTAGGGCTTTCACACAATGATTGGAGTCCATCCTGGTGCCTGAAATCTAATCAAAGGCCCTTAACTAAACTAAAGCATTCTAACAAAAGTGACCTAAATGTAAGGTCCCTTATCTGAATCTAACCAAAATATCCTACATAGAAAAGGCTTACTCGCCTAGCAATGGGTTAGTAAGAACATACTTTTCCAGGGTCCACAAAAGACTCAAATGATAGCATTAAACCAGGGCACAGCTATCAGGAAGGATCTCCTAAGTCCTGGTAACCCATAAAGCAGTGCCTGTACTTTGGGTGTGGCAATCATTGAGCAAAATGGGGTACTGACCACCGTTACACTGTGAAATGGAACACTACCTATAAATAACAACTTCCAGGAGAAAATTTTAATGGAACCTTTATTAATGGCTGTGGTATACTCTTTAGTAAGATTAGCACCTAAAATACGGAGGCTGCAGCCTTTATAGACTTTCTTCCCGTGCATGCCAATCTTTCCCACGCATGCCAAGAGACAGGATTGGTATGTTTAAACATATACATTTCTATATAGAGTTCCGAGCAAAGCAAGCTAGCAGAGTTACAGAAATGGATATTTGCCATTAGCATCTCGGGGGTGGGGGAGTGATTGACCTTTTCCCAGCATGAGTGGTGCCATTCCTGCATTAAGCCTGCCATTCCCCCATTAGGCCTGATGTGTGTCTGGGTTTTTAATGACCACACTTATTTTATAAGCTAGGGGTTCCTGCTAGGGAGAATTGGTGTGGTCTTGTTTCCTTTTCATTCCCTACTCCTGTAATGGCATTAGTCAAACAATTGCCTCTGTGTCAGTAGCAAGAGGCGTGTAGTGAGAGTGTAGCATCATTAGTTTTACAGCCTTTATTCTTTTTTGAATATAGGAAGTGAGAACAATTAATGAAAATAGAGCCCACTAGAAATCCTAGCATAATGAGGACAAGTGGGCCTGCAGAAGCAGTGATTAAGGTAGTTAGTAATGGAGACCATGAATACAGGCTTTTGTACCAGTTGTACTTTTTGTTCTGAGTTCTTCTCGTTCCTGTAGCCTATTTCTGACTAATGAGAGGCTTTCCTTTATCACTCCTGAGTGGTTAGCATAGAAATAGTAGGTTTCACCTAGGGCTATACATAGTCCTCCCTGTTTTAAGAATAATAGATCTAACCCATGCCTATTTTGCAGAACAATTTTGACCAGAGAGAATAAGGAATTTTTGAGATGACTAACTGATTTTTCTAACTCTTTTATGTCTAAGTCAACTTGAGTGGATAAGGTGTTAAAATTTTCTTTACCAGTAATCATGGCTGCTGTTCCCAAGGCTGCTGACCCCCAATCCCAAGGCTGACCATAATGGGAATGAGAATAGGAACTCGTTTAAACCAACTCATAGTTCTAAAATGCTCACAGCCTCCTTCACATGAATACCAGTATACCTGTGGGATGATATGCACCAGGATGCAAATGACTGGGTCTTTTTCAATGTTAGCTTGTGAGAAGCTTTGGGAGGAGAGACATTGGGTACTTCCTTGGGTACAGGTGAATCACGTGCCATTGAGGGCTTTTCAAATATAGGATTCATCAGTTTCATCAGAGAAAACAACTGATGAACAGTGGAGGCCTAGGAAGGTTGCATTGATTTTGCATGAGGAGGGGGTGAAACAGGTGCGGTAACCTCGTAAGTCCCCCAGAGTTAGAATTGGTTTATGACCCCACTTACATAACCTTTGGCTCTCGTTTACAGATATCTTTTGAACATACAGTGATATAATGGGGATAGTGTTTCCTTCTTCTCCAATTCCAATGTAATAAGGGGGTTGGGGGTTCAGACAGAGACAGCAATTGTTGGTGGCATTTGGCTGGCTCTCATTTAAGAAAGTGAAGACGGAGTACAACATTGACAACAAAGGGTTTCTGGGGGTTTTTGCTTTGAGAACCTTAAGGGTCCTGGTTTTCTTTTCGGTGGAATTACTGGTTTGGGGCTAAGGAGAATGTCCCAGTTGGGGCCCAGTGGATTGGGTGGAGGGGGTTTTATAATACCCTGTTGGATGGTAAACTCAGCTCCGGGGTCTTTACCAACTACATATAGTCTGAGGCCCCATGTTTTGCCTCCTTCTCAGACATTATTTAACCCATTAATAATATGGCTATAAATGGGGTTACCAGACCCTATGGTTGGGTTCTGGGCCTGTGCTCCCCTGAAGAGGCTGATAGCAGTATCTCTGGAAGTCCATGGGGCTAGGGTTTCACAACCCCATTGAGCACAGTGGTACTGCCCTCGAGTATGGCATTCTAGGGGCCCATTTTCAGGGCAGGCATAGAGCTTCACCTGGGTTAGTCCTCTTTCTAAATATTTGTTTCTACATCCGCAACCTAGAGGAAGACCATCTAGCTCTATGTCTAGGTTGTTCAAATTTTCCCCAAGGAGGGCACACAGGTCAAAAGAGAGGCTGGGATTTTTCCCAGTAGTTTGAGTGACATTTAGAACCTTTCCATCCCTTGTCATTATAATACTCCAGTTTTAGGAGGTTAATAAAAAACTATTAACGCAGATGCTAATGACCAACAGGGGCAGCAAATTCATTTGCCAGGCTGTTGCCATATCCCTCCCTCTTCCCCACCCTTAGTCTTAAAGTGTTTCGCGAATCTTGATCTTTCAGGGGTCTTCTGTTCTGGGGTCTGTCCACTTTTCTGCCTCTGAGTCCACCATACCAGGCCAGATGACTTTTAGCTGAGACACATGTATCCACTGTCTTTTATGCGTGACTTTTACTGCCATGGGTGCTGTGAGGATCACCACATTTCTATATATGGTTCTGAGCAAAGCAAGCAAGCAAGGAGAGTTAGAGAAGCGGATATTTGCCATTAGCATCTCAGCAGGGGGTAAGTGATTGATCTTTTCCCAGCATGAGTGGCACCACTCCCCCATTAGGCCCACCATTCCCCCATTAGGCCTGGATGGGTGTCTGGGTTTTTAACCACCACACATATTTTATAAGCTTGGGGTTCCTGCTGGGGAGAATTGGTGTGGTCTTGTTTCCTCTCCAACTGCTCCTGAAATGGTTCAAAGAAGAACTCAATATACCGTGCTTTCTCCCCGAAATCTTAAATCCAAAATCAGGTGTGTAACTCAGAGGGGTGTTCCATTATTCCCATCCTCAGAGCCAGAACACACAGATTTGGCCTGGGAGGGGGGTAAGGAAGCAGGCTGTAAAGCTGAACGCCCCTATTTTCTTCTTGAAACAACTGAGTACATTTAGAACGGAATGGAGAAATTTAACCCTCAAGGAGCTCTCAAATGCAGTGGAATCATAGAGGCCTGAGATTTAATTCATTTCAATCCTTCAGGAAGAATTGAAATAAATACTTTTACAGATTAGTAAAAACTAATAAAGTTTGTTGGCAGCAATTCACTTTAAAAGAAATGTAAAAGAATATTCTTCAGGCAGAAAGAAAATAATCTCAGAAGGTTCAAGTTTCTGGATGGATAGAAAAACAATATCTGTTAATTAAATTAATATAAATGAATGACCATTGAATGGATAAAGTAATAATGTATCCGTGGCCTAGGACAACAATAAAGTGTTCAAATGCACCATAAAATAATATATAGCATAAGATGGAGAAATGGATATATAGCAGTTTGATATCATTATGGATTCCAAAAATAGATATTGGATTATGCTTGTAAACTGGTCTGTTAATTTGGGCATGATTAAGTTATGATAAGAGGGTTGACTGGGAAAGAGTTGGTAGGGCTTTAAGCCCCGTCCCTTGGTGGGTGGGTTCTCAGACTTTAAAAGGCAGGGCAAAGGACAGAGTTGGAGTAGTTTTTGAGGTTGAGTTTCTGATGAGCAACTACAGAAGGCCCCAGAGTAAAGAGACAAGTGACAGTTCACAGCTGGCCTTGTGGAGAGTTGCAAAGCTTAGAGAGCCTCATAGGGTACAGATGGCCTTGTGGAGTAAACAGAGGAGATGAGTCCAGAGAGAAACTCAGCCATGAGAAGAGAGGAACCGAAGAAGCCTGAACCCTGGGAAATGTTGGCAGCTATTTGGTCCAAGACGAAGTAACAGTCTTTGGTGAAGGAAGAAACTTATGCTTTCTAGCCTGGTAAATGTAAGCTTCTACCCCAAATAAATACACTTTATAAAGACCAACAGATTTATGGTATTTTGCATCAACACCCCTTTGGTTGACTAATAAAGGATATAAAATGTTTTAAAATACATTATTTGGCAAGTCAAAAACAAGTAATAAGTGCAGATTTGGCAAGGCAAGTAAAAGTGTTACAATTTCCTCAGTAAACTTTAAATAATATTAAATAGTGCATCTCATCCAAATAAATAGAAAAAAATTGAGCAAAGATAGTCCAAACAATGTGTTCAGGATTTCCTGGGTTGCCATTTAGGTGTTTGTTCTGGGGCCACTTACACAAGGATCTTTGGAAGCTGCACCTTTCTTATCCTTCAGAAGAATGAAGGAACCACGTTTGATTTATGAGGTGTTGTTTTGTCCCCATCATAAATCAAGTGCTGTATCGCTGCCACAATCCCAAGTTATGAAGTCACCAAACTGGATGTGATGCTCATTTGAGGCAAGAAGAACCATGAATGATAGAATGAAACAAAAGGTGATATTGTTGCACTTCCAAAATTGGATGATTAGATGATTGATATTGGATCTTTCCTGTTTTCTAATGAATGCATTCAATGATATAAATTTCCCTCTAAGCACTGCTTTTGCTGCACCCCACAAACTATGAAGAAGAATAGGACATTAGAGAAGCAGAAAGAGCCACATAATAAAAGGCTTGTGAGTGAAGCTATATCGAGTTCCACAACTGTACAGTCTTAAGATGAAGGCAGAGAATGTAAGAAAGTTGGGAAAATATGTTCTCTGATGGCAAGCATTGTTTCCTGAAAATAACACTTCTATGAATGTAACTTCACTTTGAAGGAATTTGCATCATACTTACCTAAGCTTGAGGAAAACTATGTAATGAAAAAAGAATGAAGACATTGACTTTTGCCAGTTTCCCCACATGGTATTCCTCCCCTGTAAGTGTAATGAGTGTGAAGTTTTCTTGGAAATTCAACCTCATGAGATACCTGAGAATTAATCTTTCAGAGAAACCATTGGGATTTCATGAATTTGGGAAAGCTAGGGTCCCATCAAAGAAACATGCAGGAGTAAAACCCTGTGTATGTAAGGAATATTGGAAATCCTTCAGCCAATCATTAAATCTCATTGAGCATGAAATAGTCACACATTAGTTATTATTGTAATGAACATGGGAATGCTTCCATCTGAAACAAAACCTCATGGAATATGAGAAAATTCAAACTAGAGAGAAACCATATGAGTTTCCTGAATGTAGTCTGCTCTTTACAGTTATTTTTTACTCCTCATTTAAAAAACCATACAGGGGAACAATCATAGAAATATACATGTGGGACAGTTTTCAACTTGAGAGAAACCCTCTTTATTCATCAGAAAATTCTTACTGAAGAGAAATCATATATATGTGGGAAAGCATTAATTCAAATGTCAAATTTCATATACAAGAGATTTCCTACTGCAAAGAAACTCTATACATGTAAGGCTTGTGAAAAAGCCTTTAGGTACAAATCATATCTCACAGAACATGTAAAAACTCATAATGGACAGAAACAAAATGAATGTAAAAAATGCAGAAAAGCCATCAGCCAATAGAAATATTTCCTTAAACATCAGAGCATTCATTCTGGAGAAAAACCCAATATATGCAATAAATGTGGAAAAGCCTTCAACCAGGAGGAAAACCTCATTAAGCTTCTGAGAATACAGGAGAGAAAGCCTAGGAATGTGATGGACGTGGGAACGCTTTCATTCAGAAATCAAGCCTCATTACACACCAGAGAAGACAAACTGGAAAGAAACCTTGTATAATGTAAGGAATGTAAGAAAGCCTTCAGTAGCAAATCAAATCTCACTGACTATAAGAAAATTCATAATGGATGGAAACCCTGTATATGTAAGGAATGTGGAATAGCCTTCAGCCAGAAGCAGTATCTCATTAAACATTACAACATTCATTGGGAGAGAAACCCTGTGAATGTAATGAATGTAAATCTCCAAAGAATCTTCACCTCCAGTCTGTGCAACTTGTTGCCAATCTTTTAACGAAGCAGCTGTGACTATGCAATTCAGGATGTCTATCTCCTCTTGGAAAAGTGTACTAGCAGTTTGTTCTGAGAACTGTTCCTCACACTCCTTCTGCCACACCCATGTCTATAAAATTTGTTACCACTCATTCATGAATCAGAACTCGAGATTTCTCTTATTTGATGTAAAGATGGGCTTTCCAATTAATTCAAATTATCCTGGTTGTTTTCACTGTTGTTTTCTATACATTACACTCTGGGTAAGCATTTTAAAAATTACCATTTTACAAATAATGCTGCCCATTATTGCAGCATTTTCTTTCTTTCTTCTTTCTTTTTTTATTGTGGGTAAAAAGCAAACTTTTCAGAATACATAGTAATATTTATAAAATTATATAAAAATATATATGCAAATATGTGCATTAGTTCACATAAATGTTATTTCTTTACACACATATATATTTTTAAAGTGCTTAGATTACCTAAATATTACACAGAATTAACAGGGATTCCCATGTTCCCCACCTTCCCCACCTACAACAACATCCCACAACATCCTTCATCAGTGTGGCCCATCACCCACAATGGATATACACATCCTGGGGCCTTGCCACCAAGCATAGATGACAGTTCACATCGTAGACCACACTCTCTGCCACACAGTTCTGTATGGTATATTCTGATGTAAAGTGGCCTACATCCATCACAGCAATGCCACTCAGGGCAAACCCCAAGTACCCCCCCCAAAAAAACCCTGTATTTAACTGCCTTCTGTCTCCCTGTCCCAAAAGTGTCCAGCGGCCACCAGCTCCACCTCACTGTTATAATTTCTTCCATTGCTTGAATCACAATATGTCTACAACAGAATACCATTAAGTCCACTCTAGTCCATAGATCTGCCCCCAATCCTGAGGGGACTGGGATGGTGATGTCCACTCCACCTCCAAGAGAGAGAGGGCTTATATCCCATTGATACAGTGGATGGGATTATCCTGCCTGCAGAGCAGGCCTTCTCCATTCGCTGGGATGGCCGTAGCCCATCATCTTCTCCTCTCCAGGTGACTTGGATGAGTCCATTGAGCTGTAGGGTATGAGTTGGAGCTCCACTGAGATTCCTCGTACACCTGGCACATAGGTAGGTCAGAGGTTCCAATCTCTGGAAGTACACCTAAAAACTCCAGCATCACATATAGGTTTGAATAGAAGGGACTGAGGGACCATGTGCAAGGAGGACTTATTTGAGTCCACCTCTGTCACTCTCGAGAGAACAGAATCCAAAGAGCCCACTAATAAGGCATCAATCTCTGGGGCTATCCCAACTTATGTAGGACCTGGGTGTCTTCACTTTGGTGTTTTATGAGATCCTACTGAGGTTTGCATAAGTGTTACCTCTGGGATGACCTCCCAACTATCTTTGAAGGCTCTTAGCCACATGAGCTCATTTCTCTTTACCTTTTCCCCCTTTATTCAAGGTTTTTTCCAATCATGTTGTCAGTTGGCACTTGGTATCAATCCCTCATTGCCAGGGAGGTTCATTCCCAGGAGTCATGTCCCACGTTCAGGAGAAGGTAATGCATTCATATCCTAAGTTTGGCTTAGAGATTCCACATTTGAGCAACAAGGAGGCTCTCAGGTGGCAACTCTTAGGCACCCCATAACAGTAGGCTAACTTTCAATTACAAGAGCAAAGACTCAAAAGGCTAGTCATCAATAACAAGATCCCATCAGTGGGCCATCCTCTTTTGCCAGACACTGCTTCTGCACTCAGGAGACTGTTGCTGCCCCCTTGGGGAATGTGGTAGGGCTCTCCAGGCTGTGAATTCAAATTACATCATTTACTCAGTGATTGTCTACCCACCGTGACCATGCCCCATCCCTTGATCATTTGAACAATTTCATATATCTTTCATGTATATTCAGATGAACTTACTCCCATGAACCCCCATCCCAGACACCCCCAAACAATGATCCTCTGCAGCCCCCATTGTCACCCTTCTGTGATCTAAACATTCCTTAAACATGGAGCCCATATAATAATCAAATACAATTAATACGATAAAGAAATAATAATGATAAGCTTAAATGCAACGGATAAATGCAAGGAAACTCAGAGTAAAAAATGGTAAACTGAAAATAAAATATAATTAGCAGATTGGGACATTCAAATAATGAGAATAAAAAAACAAAAAATATCCTTTTTTAAAAAAATTATTCTTTTTTTTTCTTTATCACTGTATTATCGCATGTCTAATGGACCGTGACACCTTTCCCCTCTCATTCCCCATTGTCCCCCAAATTTTCATTTCATTTTCAAAGATGTTTTAGGACACAGCAAAGTTACACACGGAATACTAGAGACTCCCACATACCCAAACTCCCTCACCTTTCCCCACCCCATATTAAAACCTATTTTAAAAATGGATGTTAGCATTGTTATAACTCTTATACAGATAGTAAAATATAGCAACTAAACATTGTCAATGGCTTACAGTTTAGTATACATTTTAGAGGGTACAGTTTAATAATTTTAAATGATATTTACCATGTCCTATGTCCATTAATGTAAGGTAATGAAAAACCTTTGCCATGACCACTAAATAGCCCACTTGATCTTAACTGTTCCTTCCTCCCCTTCCCCCTGGGGCATATGACACTCCCCTGTCTTGACTTATGTAATGACAAGATTCATAGTTACATGCCCTGGGTATTCCAACATGCCCTGCTTAATCTAACCACTTGTCAACCCTGTGCCACCAAACCCAGTAGTATCACTACCCATCTGTTCTATCCTTCAATATGCAACTATACTCTATTCCTTTACCATAGATTATGTCCAGATGGGTGGTGGCTCACAGCCTACTCTTCTCTTTCTCTCCCTTGTTAACCTATCTTTCAGACAATGGTTCTCAGACACTGCTCACTTTCCTGAGTTCAAATCATTGAGGTCATATACTGTTCATCCCTTAATGCCTGGCTTGCTTCACTCAACATAAGGCCTTCAAGATTCATCCACGTTATTCCATCTGTTAGCACTTTATTCCTTCTTACAGCTGAGTAATATTCCATTGTATGTATGCACCACGTTTTGCTTATCCATTCAACTGTTGATGGGCACCAGGGCAGATTCCAACTTTTTTTGCAATGGTGAACAATGCCACTGTGAACATTGGTGTGCATATATCTGTTCGTGCCTTTCCTTTCAGTTCTTCTGGGTATTTATACAACAATGGAATGGCTGGATCATAGGGAAGATCTATTGTTAATTTTCTGAGGAACCGCCAAACTGTCCTCCGCAGTGGCTGGACCATTCCACCATCCCACCAGCAGTGGATTAGGGTTCTTATTCCTCCACATGCTCTCCCACACTGAGAGTCTGCTGTTTTTTTTAATAGCTGCCATTCTGATGGGTGTAAATGGTATCTCATTGTAGTTTTGATTTGCATTTCCCTGCTAACCAGCGAAGTCGAGTATTCTTTCATGTGTTTTTAGCCCTTGGTATTTCTTCCTTGGAGAAGTGTCTTTTCACGTCACTTGCCCATTTTTAAAATAAGTTGTTTGTCTTTTTATTTTCAAGGTGTAGGATTTCTTTATATATGTAGGATGTTGGGCTCATCAGATATATGGTTGCCAAATATTTTCTCCTATTGAGTAGGCTGCATTTTTATTTTCTTAATAACGTCCTTTGCTGTGCAGAAGTTTTTAATTTTGAGGAAATCCCATTTGTCTATTTTTCCCTTGCTGCTCATGCTGTGGCCGAGAAGTTCATGAAACCATTTCCTATTACAAGGTCCTACATTATGCTATCCTACATTATCTTGCAAGGTCTTTATGGTTTTGGTTCTCATATTTAGATCTTTGATCCATCTTGATTTGATTTTTGTATAAGGTATGAGATGGTATTCTTCTCTCATTCTTTTGGATATGGATATCCAGTTCTCCAAGCACCACTTGTTCAAGAGGCTCTTCTCTACCAACTGAATGGGCTTGGTAGCCTTGTCGAATATCAGATGACTGTATATGCGAGAATCAATATAAGAACTCTCAATTCGATTCCATTGGTCAGTAGGTCTATCCTTGTGCCAATACCATGCAGTTTTGATCAATGTAGCTTTGTAATATGATTTAAAGTCTGGTAATGTGATACCTCCAACTTCATTTTTATTTTTCAATAGGTCTTTGGCATTTCGGGGACTCCTACCTTTTGAAATATATATTGTGGTAGTTTTTCCAGTTCCTTAAAAAATATATAGTGTTGATTTTTATTGGGATTGCAATAAATCTGTAGAGTAGTTTGTGTAGGATAAACATCTTGATGATATTTAGTCTTCCTATCTATGAACAGGGAATATTTTTCCATTTATTTAAATCTTCTTTGATTTCCTTTAACAGTGTTTTGTAATTTTCTTTACATAAGTCCTTTACATCTTTAGTTAAATTTGTTCCTAGGTATTTGATTCTTTAAGTTACTATTGTAAATGGCATTTTTTTTCTTGATTTCCTCCTCTGATTGCTCATTATTTGTATACAGAAATGCTACTGATTTTTGAGCATTGATCTTATTGCCTGCAACATTACTGAACTCCTTTGTAAGTTCCAGAACCTTTGTTGTAGCTTTCTCTGGGCTTTCTATGTATAGGATCATGTCATCTGCAAATAATGAAATTTTTAATTCTTCTTTTCCAATCTGGATGCCTTTTGTATCCTTTTTTTGACTCAGTGCTGGAGCAAGTACTTCTAAGACAATGTTAAATAAGAGTGGTGATAGCGCACATCCTAGTCTTGTTCCCGATCTCAGAGGGAAGGCTTTTAGGATTTCACCATAGAAGAAGAGTTAGCTTTGAGTTTTCCATATATACACTTTATCATATTCAGAAAATTTCCTTCTATTCCTATCTGTTGCAGGATTTTTATCAAGAAAGAGTTCTGTATTTTGTCGAATGCTTTTTTTTTTGCATCTATAGAGATGATCGTGTGTTTTTTTCTTACTATTTGTTTATGTGGTGTATTACATTGATTGATTTCCTTATATTGAACCATCCTTGCAAACCTGAGATGAAACCCACTCGGTCAGGGTGTATACTCCTTTTAATATGTTGTTGAATGCAATTAGCAATAATTTTATTGATGATTTTAGCACCTAGGTTCATTAGAGAATTTGATCTGTAATTTTCCTTTCTAGTGGTATCATTGCCTGGTTTTGGTATTAGGCTACTATTGGCATCAAAGAATGAGTTAGGCTATATTCCTTCTATTTCTTTTCTTTGGAAAAGCTTAAGTAGAATTGCCATTAGCTCTTTTTGGAATGTTTGGTAGAATTCAGTTGTGAAACCATCAGGTCCTGGACTCTTCTTAGTTGGGAGGTTTTTGATGACTGAGTCTATCTCTTTACCGTAGAGACTGTTGAGTTCATCAATTCCTTCTTTCATCAAGGTATGCTCTTTGTGAGTTTCTAGAAACTTGTTCATTTCCTCTAAATTATCATTCTTGTTGGCATATAATTTTTCAAAGTATCCTCTTATGATGCTCTTCATTTCTGTGGGGTCAGTAGTGATAGCCCCTTCCTCATTCCTTATTTTGTGTATTTGCATGTTCCCTCTTTTTCTTTGTTAGTCTGGCTAAGGGTTTGTCACTTTTATTGATATTCTCTAAGAACCAGCTTTTGGTTTGGTTTATTGTTTCCAGTGCTTTCTTATTCTCTATTTCATTTACTTCTGCTCTAAACTTTGTTATTTCCTTCACTCCACTTCCTTTAGGTTTGGTTTGTTGTTGTTTTTCCAATTCCTCCAATTGTGCAGTTAGGTCTTCAATCTTAGCTTTCTTCTTTTTTAATAAATGTATTTATGGTATGAACTTCCGTGTCAGGACAGCTTTGGTGCATCCCATAGGTTTTGATATGTTGTGTTGTCATTTTCATTAGTTTCAAGGTAGTTACTGATTTCTTTTGAGATTTCCTCCTTGACCCACTGTTTGTCTAAGAATGTGTTGTTTAACTTCCATACCCTTGTGCCTAAACTGTTTCTCTGGCCCTTAGTGATTTCCAATTTAATTTCATTGTAATCAGAGAAATTACTTTGCATAATCTCAATCTTTCTGAATTCATTGAGAGATTTTGTGTGGCCTAGCATGTGTTCTATCGTGGAATATGATCCATGTGCACGTGAGAAGAATGTAAATCCTGATGTATTTGGGTTTATTCTTCTGTATATGTCTATTAAGTCCAGGTCCTCTAAAATATTGTTGAGAGTCTTTTTTCTTTGTTGATTCTCTGTCCAGATGTTCTGTCTAATGATGATAATGGTGTATTAAACACCACTGCTATAATTGTTGAGGCATTTATTTCTCCACTTAGCTTTTCCAGAGATTGCCTCATGAATTTTGAGGCACCTTGATTAGGTGTTTAAATGTATATGATTGTTCACTCTTCTTGAGAGACTACCACATTTACTAATATATAGTGTCCATCTTTGTCCCTTAAAATAGTTTTGCATTCATAGCCTATTTTGTCTGATATTAGAATTGCTACTCCTGCACTTTAATATCTATTGTAAGCTTGTATAATTGTTTTCCAGCCATTTACTTTTAGCCTACTTGAATCCCTGGGTCGAACGTAGGTTTCTTGTAGACAGCATATAGATGGATCATATTTCTGTATGCATTCTGCCAATCTGTGTCTCTTGAGTGGTGAATTTAATCCATTAACATTCAGTGTTATTACTCACAATGAATTTCTTACTTCAGCCATATTTTCTTTGGATTAATGTATGTCATATGTTGTTTTGTTTATGTTTTGTTTTTTTGTTTTTTTTAAACTCTCCTAACTCTTGATTTTTCCTTTCAACTTGTAGAACTTCCTTTAGTATTTCTTGAAGTGCCAGTTTCTTATTGACATACTCTCTTATTTTCTGTTTATCTGTGAATATTTTGAACTCTCCGTCATTTTTGAATGTCAGTTTTGCTGGATACAAAATTCGTGGCTGGAAGTTTTTTTATTTTAGTGATTTGACTATGTCACACCGCTGTCTTCTTTCCTCCATTGTTTCAGATGAGAAATCAGCACATAATCTTATTATGCCTCCCCTGTATGTGACAGTTCTCTTTTCTCTGGCTGCCTTGAGTATTTTCTTTTTGTCTTGAGCATTGGACATTTTGACAAGTATGTCTTGGATTTGGCCTGTTGTGATTTATACTGTTTGGGGTGCGCTTTGCTTCCTGCATCTGCACATCCATCTCTCTCAATAGGGTTGGGAATTTTTCAGCCATTATTTCCTTCAACACTCCTTCTGTTTCTTTTCCCTTCTCTTCTCCTTCTGGGATGCCCATAATGGGAATATTTGTGTGTTTTGTGTTGTCAGTTAAATCCCTGAGTCCCTGCTGGATCTTTTATATATTTTCTGTCTATCTGTTCTACTATCTGCTTGATTTCAGCTGTATTGTCTTCCACATCACTAATTCTTTCTTTTGCCTGTTCAAATCTGCTGTTAAGTGAATCCACCATCCTTTTGATTTCTTGGATCGTGCCATTGATCACCATCATATCTGTTATCTTTTTGCTTATGTTTACAATCTCTTCACTATGTTCTCCCAGTGTCTTCTTTATATCCTTAATCTCTTCCTTCACTTCATTAAGTTGGTTCATGATATTTGTTTGGGAAACTTTGATTAGTTGTTCGATGTTCTGTATATATTCCTGGTTTTTAGTTTGTTCATTGGACTGGTCCATGTCTTCCTGTTTCTCAGTGTGGTTTGTAATTTTTCGTTGCCCTCTAGTCATCATTTTACCTTTCTGGGTTTATTCAGTTGATTAGCTTTTCTCACTCCTCTCGTGTTGTATTTAGCTGGTGGTTCTGTGTGTGTGTTAACTTTTCTCTTTGACAGTTTTTCTTCTTATTTTGTTTCCTTCTTTCTTTCTATGTTACCTTGAAGGCAAAAAATATTAGTGCCAGAGGGTTTGAAAGATGGGAGATTGGAAGAAGGATAATAGTAATATTGATAAAAGTTAGAAAAGGAGACAAATAGGACTTAGTGAAATGAATATTTAACTTGTGTAGGTGGTGTACAGCAATAGGAAAAAAAGTGGAGTACCTTCAATGGCCTGGGAAACCAAATAGTGGAATATATATATAATGACTTACAAGGCCAGAATGATGAGGAGGGAGAGAAAGAGTAAAAAAAGGGCTAAAAGGAAAAAGCTAATATTAATAAAATAAGAAGTAAACAAAATAGATAAAATAGAAATTGGTACCCTTAAGTTGTGGGATAACGAAAAAGCGTGGTGTCTAAGAACCACAACAGAAAGCAGATGGCAGAGAGATGAAGGAAGGATAAGATATAGCTTCGGATACAATATCAATATAGACAGAGAATGGGAAATCAGTGAAGAAGCAGAAGAGCAAAGAAGAGTTAAACTAGCAGCACCTAATTTTTTAAAAAATGAAGGAAAACAGAAATTGGGGAGGAAAGAGGAAAGAAAAGCTAGAGACAACAAATAGAGAAAAGCCAAACAACCACAACAGCAAGCAGTCAAACAAAGCTAAGGATGAAGTGTTCCTTCTATGGTCCTTGCGGACCCTCTCAGCCTGCTTGTATTTATTAATTACCCTTCTGGGTTCTCTTTACAGGTTTTGAGGTAGATTTTTGGTTTTAAACTGAATTAAGAACCAAAATTCATTTTTTAAAGTGACTGTCTTCTTCTTTTTTTGGCGATATAAGGCACCCAAAAGATGTCCTCTGCTAGATCACCCCCTTACCCAAGGGCACCCAAAATAGGCTCGTGGAATCTAATCAAGCCTTTCCCACTTCCTTGCCTCCCCAGGGGATTGAAGCTATGATGCTTTTCACGTCAGAGTGATAAAATAAGTTAACTATGCCCCCTCTGGGGCCAGGCCTCAGAGTCAGCAGGCTGCTGAGTAAATCAGGTTTCCTCAGCAACTTCCCCTCTACCCTCAGCCTGGTGCTGTTTCAATCCACCTTATCTGATCCCTGAATCTAAGAGGGGGTTCAGGCAGCCAAATCCACAGAAGTTAAAACTCTCTACACCTTCTGTCAGAATCCTCCTTTCCTCAGAGTATGCTGCCTCAAACCGGGAGTGTGAGTCATGGTTACAGGATTCATGCTTCAAACCAGCCATTGTCCCTGTGGGTGGGCTTAGCCATCTGTCTTAACCACCACAGGCAAGCTCAACACTCAAGAATTTCCTCTGATCACTCCATGCCATTGATCTGCCCGCTGCTAAGTAACCCAAGCTTCTCATACCGTGTGCCCACAGCACAGACACTTGTGCAGGTCCCCACCCACTATTGGCCATACCCAGAGAGCTAGTCAGTGAGTATCCTCCTAAACCGATGCCAACTTGACTCTCTCCTGTAGCATTTTCTTATAAGGCACCCCAATGATTTATATTTTTTCTGTTTCTTAACCTGATTTTTATATGGATTCAAGTTTAATAGCCACTGAACTACAGTCACCTGCTTTCTACTTAACTCCAATTTTCCTTATTATTTTAAATCAGAAATGATCCTTTCATAATAAGATGATATACTTCTAATATCAAGTATTTAAAGAAGTTAGAAAATTTATTTATATTTTTAAGTTGTACACCAATATTTTTCTCATATGTGATAGAGTGTGGGATGGATGAAACTAGAGAATGCATGTATTTACAAACAGAAATTTGTACCCAAAAGAATCTAGCAATGCAGATAATTCTAAGGATTTTGAAACTAGAGAAGAAATTTTACTGTTTGCCATAACAGACATAAATTATTTTTATACTCTTTGCATGGATATTTTGGTTATAATTTAAAAGATATTATGAATATAGTACAGAATGAAATCATACAAGTTCATTGAATTGAAGATATTAATTTGTATCTGCAACATTACCGTGTGGGGACTTCTCCTCACACTTTGCAAATACAGTCACCCATAAAGGAAAATGGCTCACAACCCTGGGACCCTCCCACGCTGCCTGGGTGGGTGGAGGCCACCCTCAGCAAGAGTTAGCACAAAACACGAGGAGCATGGACACAAACATGTGAAGGCCACACTGCTCTATACACGTGTCCGGTTAGAGGGTTGTTAGCACCATATGAGAAGATGGACTTCCTGCTGCTTACCCCCCAGTGAAGACCAGCCAGAGTGACTCACATTACTAACTGAGGCTGTGAGTGCTGAGCAGGGTTTTCTCCCTGTCCTCCTTTGTGGATCCAGACCCAATGATGATGGTTTTCATTGGGGTTCTGAGAGTTTGGTTCTAAAAAATGCATTCCCTCTATGGATTGTGTAATGACAGTGAACATGTGTTACTTTCCAGATTATTAAGTTGTTCATCAGCTTCTTCCCATCCAACCCCTCCGTTCTCTTCTGGGATTGAAGGAGTCTGCATCATTTCAACACTGTTAAAAATATGTTGAAAATTTAATATTAAATTAGTCTAAGAAATATCTGGCATCGGCACCCTCTGATGTTTTCTGCAAACATTGCACTCTCTCTTAACCTCACTCCTATTCTTGTCAGCCCTAGGTCCCAGAACTTTCTGGGATTTCTATACTATTCATTAGGTTCACTGTCCTAATGATGCTCATTCTGGTGATGTTATTGCTGCAGCCAATGCTGTAATGTGAGTTTTAACATTTCCTTCCTGTTACCAACAGGTTTCATCTCGACATTGCTCTCTCTTTAGCTGCCCCAAGATTGGAGAAGATGAATGTAGAACTGGAAGCAGGAGACAAGAGTATGTGCCTGAGAATCAGGAGGGGTACAGTAAGAGCACCCTCCTCAGAGGGTCAACACTGTAGGCCAAGGGAAGGAGGGAATAGCAAAAGGAGCAGGAGCAGGTAGTCTTCTCTCTGTGCCCTGACTCATCTGTGCACCAGACCCCAGGTCCCATGCGTTTATCTCACCCTGAACACCTGGCCAACACCTGCCTGAGACAGGTACATCATACCGGGACATCTGTGACTTTATACTAGCCCCCAAACCTTGTGACTCCCCTGCCTGTCTCCTTGTCTTGCAGGTCTTCCTGCCCAAGAGCACTTCCCCCTCCATCTTACCAGAACTCTTTCCTGCCTGGACTGCAGGCAACCACAGTTTACTGGTGAATTCACTGGGGCAGCAGCATCACACTGTCATTTGGGAATAGTACAGCTCTCCAAAGCTGTGTCCCTAGCTGTTTGAGTATGCCAAATGCTGCCTATACAAAATATCAGAAATAGGTTGCCATTTACTGGAACTTATTAGGGTTAAACTTACAGTTCTGAGGCTTAGAAAATGCCCAAATCAAGGCATCATCAAAAATGCTGTCTTAAGAAGGGTCAGCTGCTGCTGCACTCCTGTCAAGGTAAAATGTGGCCTGGCCTGTCTCTCTCTGCCTTCTACTCTAAATTCACTGTCTCTCAGAGATCAGCAGTAGGACATCAGACACAATTGCTCACACATCTCCCTTTTCCTCTGGCCTTGATGTCTTCAGCTTCAATCTCCTCCATGACTCCAGCCTCTGGCCTCTCCCTCAGCCTCTCAGGGTTTCTGTGTCTCTCCACAGATATAGGAGATCCTGGAGCCCTCTCCCACATGGCAGGGTAAACATGGCAGCACTTGTTCTCTGTGTAAGATTTCAGCACAATGGCTGGGGTCCATCCTGGTGTCTGAAATCTAATCAGAGGCCCTTAACTAAACTAAAGAAATCTAACAAATAGTGACCTAATTGAAAGGTCCCTTATCTGAATTTAACCAAAATGTCCTACATACAAAAGTCTTACACACACAGCAATGGGTTAGTAAGAACATACTTTTCTTGTGTTAACTCAAGCCTCAAACAAGTGCATTAACCCAGAGCACAGGGTTAAGTAGGGGTCTTCTATGTCTGGGAGAAATGGTACCTCATGAAGCAGTGCCTGTACTTTGGGTGTAGCCATCATTGAGCAAAATGGTGTGCTGACCACCATTGCACTTGTCCCTAGAATGGTCCCAAGAAGAACTCAATATACTGTGCTTTCTCCACAAAATCTTATCTCCAAATTCACATATGTAACTCAGAGAGGTGTGCCATTATTCCTTTTCCCAGAGCCAGAGTGCACAGATTTTGCCTGGTGAATGGGGGGCATGAAGCAGGGTGTACAAATGAAAGATCTAAATTTCTTCTCCAAAGAACTGATTACACTTCCAACAGAATGGATAAATTCAACCTTAAAGGTGCTCTCAAAAGCAGTGGGGATCTTAGAGGGCCTGATATTAAATTCACCTCAATCCTTCAGGAAGAAGTGAAATAAATACTTTTAAAGATGAGTCAAAACTCATAAAGTGTGCTAGCAACAACTCACTTTAAAAGAAATGTAAAAGAATATTCTTCAGGTAGAAAAAAAATAATTTCAGAAGGTTCAAGATTCAAGATGGATTGAAAAATAATATCTGTTAATTAAATTCATATATCTAAATGACATTTGAATCGATAAAGTAATAATGATATCTGTGGCCTAGGATATCAATAAAGTGTTAAAATACACTGTAAATTAATATATAGCATTAGGTGGGTAAATGTATAAGTAGCAGATGGATATCATTATGAATTCCAAAAATAGATATTGGATTATGCTTGTAAAGTGGTCTGTTAATCTGGGCATGATTAAGTTATGATAAGGGTGTTGAAAGGGCCACAGACAATAGGGTGTTGAGCCCTGCCCCTTGGTGTGTGGGGTCTCAAACAAAAAAAGACATGGCAAAGGACAGAGGTGGAGTAGTTTTTGATGTTGGAGTTCTGATGAACAAGGACAGAAGGCCATGGGGAAAAGATGTCAATACACCTGACAGTTAACAGCTGGCCTTGTGGAGAGAGGCAAAGCTTAGAGAGCCTCATAGTCTACACCTGACCATGTGGAGGAAACAGAAGGGCTGAGCCCAGATAGAAATTCAGCCCTGGGAAGAGAGAAACCCAAGAAAGCTGAACCCAGGCTAATGTCAGCAGCTGTATTGTTCCAAGATGGGGTAACAGACTTTGGGGAAGGAAGAAACTTATGCTTTATGTTCTGGTACCTGTAAGCTTCTACCCCAAATAAATACCTTTTATAAAGACCAACATATTTAGGGTATTTTGCATCAGCACCCCGTTGGCTGACTAATACAGGATATCAAATATTTTAAAATATATTAATTGGCAAGTCAATAAAAAATAATAAGGGCAGATTTGGAAAGGTAAGCAAAAGTGTATAATTTCCTGGGTAAACTTTAAAGAATATTAAATAATGCATCTCAACCAAATAAATAGGAAAAAAATTGAACAAAAACAATCAGTCATAAACAAAGTGTTCAGGATTTCCTTGGGTTGCAATTTTGACTTTTCTTCTGGAGCAAACTCACTCGTGCATCTTTGGAAGCTGCACCTTTCTTATGCTTTAGAAGCCTGAAGTTTCCACAGTTGATTAATGGGGTATTGTTTTGTCCCCATGATAAATCTAGTGCTGTATCACTTTCCCACTTCCCAGTTATGAAGTCACCAAACTGGATGTTATGCTCCTTTGAAGCAAGAAGAGCCATGAATGATAGAAAAAATAAAAGGAGATATTGTTGCACATCCGAAACTGGATGCTTAGATGATTGATATTGGATCGTCCTCTTTTCTAATGAATGCATTCAATGCTATAAATTTCCCTCTAAGCACTGCTTTTACTGCAGCCCACAAACTTTGAAGAAGCATAGGACTTTAAGAAGCAGAAAGAACAACATAACAAAAGGCTTGTGAATGAAGCTATATCCACTTCGACATCAGTACAGACTTAAAATGAAAGCAAAGAATGTAAGAAAGTTGGGAAAGTATGTTCGATGACCGCACCATTGTTTCCTCAAAATAACACTTCTATGAATGTAACTTCACTTTGAAGGAATTTGTATCTTGCTTACCTAAGCATGAGGGAATCTATGTAAGGAAAAACGAATGAAGACAATGAGTTTTGCCAGGTTGCCCCACATCATATACACACCTTTAAGTGTAAGGAGTATGAAGTTTTATTTCAAATTCAACCTCATGAGATACATGAGAATTAATCCTTCAGAGAAACTATTCTGTTTTCATGAATTTGGGAATGACAGCATCACATGAAAGAAACATGCAAGAATAAAGCCCTGTGTATTTAAGGAATACTGAAAATCCTTCAGTCAGGTATTTCCTCTCATTGAGCTTGAAATAGTCACACATTAGTTATTATTGTAATGAACATGGGAATGCTTCCACATGAAAGAAAACCTCATGGAATATCAGAAAATTCAAATTAGAGAGAAACCATATGAGTGTCCTGAATGTAGTCTGCTCTTTACAGTCATGTTTTGCTCCTCATTTTAAAAGCCATACAGGGAAACAAGCATAGAAATGAAATACATGTGGGAAAGTTTTCAACCTGACAGGAAACCTCTTTATTTATCAGAAAATTCTTACTGAAGAGAAATCATATATATGTGGAAAAGCTTTAATTCAAATGTCAAATCTCAGGTACAAGAAATTTCCTACTGCAAAGAAACCTTATGCATGAAAGGCATGTGAAAAAGCCTTTACATACAAATCATAAATAACCGAACATGAAAAAATTCATAATGGACAAAAACAAAATGAATGTAAAGAATGCAGAAAAGCCTTCAACCAAAAGCAATTGTTCCTTAAACTTCAGAGTATTCATCCTGGAGAAAACCCTCTTTATGCAATGAATGTGGTAAAGCCTTCAACCAGAAGGAAAACCTCGTTAACCATCTGAGAATACATACTGCAGAGAAACCCTATGAATGTGATGGATGTCGGAAAGCTTTCATTCAGAAATCAAGCCTCATTACACACCAGAGAAGACAAACTGTAGAGAAACCCTATATATGTAAGGAATATAGGAAAGCCTTCATTATCAAATCACATCTCACTGACCATGAGAAAATTCGTAGTGGAGGGAAGCACTATATATGTAAGTAATGTGGAATAGTCTTCAGCCAGAGGCTGTATCTCATTAAACATTACAACATTCATACTGGAGAGAAACCCTCTAAATGTAATGAATGTGAATCTCCAAAAATCTCCCCCTGAAGTTTGTGCACCTGGTTGCCAATCTTTTAAGGAAGCGGCTGTGCCTGTGCAATTCAGGATATCTTTCTCCTCTTGGAAAAGTGCCCTTGGAGTTTGTTCTGAGATCTGTTCCTCCCACATCTTCTTCCACACTCATCTGTGTTCAATTTTTTACCACTAATTTATGGATCAGAATTTGAGATTTCTTTTAGTTTATGTAAAGATGGGCTTTCCACTTATTTCTAGTTGTTTTCATTGTTTCTTCAATCCATTATATTCTGTGTAAGCATTTTTAAAAATTATCATTTTAAAATTAATGCTGCCCATTATTGTAGCATTTTCTTATAAGGCAACCAAACCTTTTATATTTTTTAAGTTTCTTCACCTGAGACTGACGTGGATTCAGGTTTAACAGCCACTGAACTAGTGTCCTGCTTTCTACTTCATTCTAATTTTTTAAATTATTTTAAATCAGTAATAGATGATATACTTCTAATCTCAAGTATTTTTAAGAAATTAGAAATTTTATTCATATTATTAAGCTGTACTCCAATATTTTTCTCAGATCTGACAGGATGTGGGATGGATAGAACTAGAGAATGCATTTATTTACAAACAGAAATATGTACCCAAAAGCATCTGCCAATGCATATAATTCTGAGGAGGGAGGAATGGGTGTTGAGTTTAGAGAAGGAAATTGGCTGTTTCCCATAACAGACATAAATTATTTTTATACTCTTCGCACTGATAATTTCATTATAATTAAAAAGAAATTATGAAAATAGAACAAAATGAAATAATACAAAGAGGTTGATTTGAATATATTGATTTCTATCTGCAACATTACTTGGGGAACTTCCCCTCACACTTTGCAAATAGAGTCGCCCATAAAGGAAAAGTGCTCACTCCTCTTGGCCCCCTCCCCATCTTCCTGGATGGTGGAGGCCTCCCACAGCAAGAGTGAACATGGAGAATGAGGAGCATAGACACCACCGTGTGAAGTCCACACTGCTCTCTACACGTGTCTGATTAGAGGGCTATTAGCAGCACAGAAGAAGACTGACTTCCTGCTGCTTACTCCAAAGTGAAGACTGGCTAGAGTGATTCACATCAGTAACTGACACTGTGAGTGCTGAGCAGGGCTTTCTCCCTGTCTTCCTTTGTGGATCAAGAACCTATGATGATGGTTTTATTGGGGCTCTGAGAGTTTGTTTCCCAAACAGGACATTCCTTCTCTAGCTAGGGGGACCTTCAGTGAACACATGCTACATTCCAGCTCCTTCAGTTGTTCATCAGCTTCTTCACATCCAAACCATCCCTCCTCTTCAGGGTTTGAAGATGTCTGCATCATTTTCAACACTATAAAAAGTGTGTTGAACATTTAATATCTAATTAGTCTGAGAAATATCTGGCATCTGTACCCTCTGAGCTTTGATGCAAACATTGCACTCTCTCACAACCTAACTTCTATTCTTGTCAGCCATAGGTTCCAGGACTTTCTGGGTTCCCCATACTATTTGTTGGGTCAATGGCCTAACGTTGCTCATACTGCTGATATAATTGCTATAGTCAATGCTGTAATGTGAATTTTGACATTTCCTTCCTGTAACCAAGAGGTTTCATCTTGGCATTGCTTTGTCTTTAGCTGCCCCAATATTGGAGAAGGTGAATGTAGAAATGGAAGCTGGAGAACTGAGCCTGTGCCTGAGATCCAGGAGGGGTACAGTAAGAGCAGCTTCCTCAGAGGGCAAGCTGGGGCCAAGGGAAACAGGGAAGAGCAAAAGGAGCAGGAGTGGGAAGTCTCCTCTCTGTGCCCTGATGACTCTCCTGCACCAGACCCATGGTCCCATGCTTTTATTTGCCCCTGCCTACCTGGCCAACCACTGCCTGAGGCAGTTACATCATACTGGGACATCTGTGACTTTATACTAGTCCCCAACCCATGTGACTCCCCTACCTGACTCCCTGTTTTGCAGTACTTGCTGGCCAAGTGACTTTCTTACCAGTACTCATTCCCACCTAGTCTGGATACACCCACAGTTTGCAGGTGAATTCACTGGGCAGCATCACACTGCCATTTGGGAACAGAACAGCTCTCCAACCCTGTGTCCCTAGCTATTTGAGTTTTTCAAGCAATGCAAAATACCAGAAATAGGTTGGGTGTTACTGGAATTTATGAGGGTTAAAGCTTGCAGTTCTTAGGCTGTAAAAATGTCCAAGTCAAGGCATCATCAAAAATTAATAATGGTCAGCAGCTGCTGAAATCCTGCCAAGGCAACATATTGGACCTGCCTGTCTCTCTCTGCCTTCTCCTCCCAACTCACTTTCTCCCTGTGCTCAGCAATGGGCCATCAGACACAATTGCTCACACCTAACCCTTCTTCTCTGGCCTTTATGTCTTTAGCTTCACGCTGCTCAGTGACTCCAGCCCCTGGCCTCTCCCTCAGCCTTTCAGGGATTCTGTGTCTCTCCACAACTGTAGGAGATCCTGGAGCCCTCTCCAACATGGCACGGTAAACATGGCAGCACTCTTTCTCTGTTTGTTCCATGTATGTAGGACTTCAGCACAATGATTGGGGTCCATCCTGGTGCCTGAAAACTAATCAGAGGCCCTTAACTAAACTAAAGCATTCTAACCAAAAGTGCCCTAATTTAAAGTTCCCTTATCTGAATCTAATCAAATGTCCTACATAAAAAAAGGCTTACACACACAGCAATAGGTTAGTAAGAACATACTTCTCTGGCATCCACACAAGATGCAAACAATGGCATTAACCCAGGGCACAAGGAGCAGGACAGGTCTCCTAAGTCTGGTAGAAATGGGAACTCAAGAACCAGTGGCTGTACTTTGGGTTTGGCAATCATTGAGCAAAATGGGGTGCTGACCACCATTGCACTGGTCTCAGAAACGTCCCAAGAAGAACTCAGTGTTCTGTGCTTTCTCCAACAAATCTTAGCTCCAATATCAGGTGTATAACTCAGAGAGTTGTGCCATCATTCTCATCGCCAGAGACAGAGCCCACAGGTTATTCTTTGGGGGGGGGGCAGGAAGCAGCCTGTAAAACTGAAAGCCCCTAATTTCTTCTCTAATTAGCTGAATACATTTACAACAGAATGGAGAAATTCAACCCTAAGGGTGGTCTCAAAAGCAGTGGAGATTGTAGAGGGCCTGAGATTTAATTCATCTCAATCCTTCAGGAAGAAGTGAAATAAATACTTTTAGAGATGAGCAAAAACTAATAACGTTTGCTAGCAGCTACTCAGTTTAAAAGAAATATAAAAGAATATTCTTTCGGCAGAAAAAAATATTCTCACAAGGTACAAGATTCAGGATGGATTGAAGAACAATATCTGTTAATTAAATTCATATACCAAAATGACTATTGTATCGATAAAGTAATAATGATATCCATGGCCTAGGGCATCAATAAAGGGTTCCAATACACCATAAAATAATATATATCATGAGATGTGTAAACGGATATGTAACAGTTTGATATCATTATAATTTCCAAAAATGTTTATGAGATGATGTCTGTTAATCTGGGCCTGATTAAGTTCTGATTAGGACATTGACTGGGCCACAGTTGGTAGGGCATTTGAGCCTCGCTAATTGGTGGGTGGGGTCTCAAGCATAAAAAGACATGGCAATGGACAGAATTAGAGTAGTTTTTGATGTTGGAGTTCTGATTAGCAATGACAGGAGGCTCTGGGGAAAAGAGACAAGCCATTCACCTGACAGTTCACAGCTGGCCTAGTGGAGACAGGCAAAGCTTAGAGAGCCTCCTAGTCTTCAGCTGACCTTGAGGAGGAAACAGAGGAGCTGAGCCCAGGAAGAAACGCAGCCCTGGGAAGAGAGGAACCCAATAAACCTAAACCCTGGCAAATGTCGGCAGCTGTCTTGCTCCAAGATAGTGTAACAGACTTTGGTTAAAGAAGAAGCTTATGCTTTATGGCCTGGTGACTGGAAGCTTCTACCCCAAATAAATACGTTTCATAAAGTCTAAGAGATTTCTGGTATTTTTGCATCAGCACCCCTTTGTCTAACTAATACAGGATATAAAATGTTTTAAAACATATTATTTGACAAGTCAATAACAAAAAATAAGTGCAGATTTGGGAAGGCAAGCAAAAGTGTTTTATTTCCACGGTAAACTTTACAGAAAATTAAATAGTACATCTCATCTAAATAAATAGAAGGAAAAAAAATGAATAAATATACTCAGTCCAAAACAAAGTGTTCAGGATTTCCTGGGATGCCATTTTGACCTTTGTTCTGGGGCAACCTTACTCATGCATCTTTGGAAGCTGTAGCTTTCTTAGCCTTTAGAAGGCTGAATGCTCCAGGGTTGATTTATGAGGTGTTGTTTTGTCCCCATAATTAATCAAGTACAGTATCACTTCCCCATTTCCTAGTTATGAAGTCACCAAATTGGATGTGATGCTCATTTGAAGCAAGAAGAGCATGAATGATAGAACAAATAAAAATGAGATATTGTTACACTTCCCAAATTGGACTGATATTGGATATTTCCTCTTTTCTAATGAATGGATTCAATGCTATAAATGTCCCTCTAAGCACTGTTTTTGGTGCACTCCACAAACTATGAAGAAGCATATGACTTTTAGAAGCAGAAAGAACCACATAACAAAAGGCTTGTGAGTGAAGCTAAATCCACTTCCACAACAGTACAGACTTAAGATGAAGGAAGAGAATGTAAGAAAGCTGGGAAAATCTTTTCTGTGACCACAAACATTCTTTCCTTAAAATAACACTTCTATGAAAGTAACTGCACTTGGAAGGAATTTACATCATGCTTACCTAAGCATGAGGGAATGTATATAAAGAAAAAAGAACAAAGACAATGAGTTTTGCCAGTTTACCCCACATGGTAGTCCTCCCCTTTAACTGTAATGAGTGTGAAGTTTTATTGGAAATTCAACCTCATAAGATAACTGAAAATTAATCCTTCAGAGAAACCATTTGGGATTTCATGAATTTGGGAAGGGTAGAGTCACATCAAATAAACATTCAGGAGTAAAACCCTGTATATATAAGGAATATTGGAAATCCTTTAGCCAGACATTAAATCTCATTGAGCATGAAATATTCATACATTAGATAGTATTGTAATGAACATGGGAATGATTCCATCTGAAACAAAACCTCATGGAATATGAGAAATTCAAACTGGATAGAAACCATAAGAGTGTCCTGAATGTAGGCTGCTCTTTACAGTCATTTTTACCCTCATTTTAAAAGCCATACAAGGGAACAAAGGTAGAAATATAATACATGTGGGAAAGTTTTCAACCTGACAGAAAAGCTCTTTATTCATCAGAAAATTCTTACTGAAGAGAAGTCATATATATGTGGGAAGACTCTAATTCAAATGTCAAATCTCAGATACAAAAGATTTCCTACTGCAAAGAAACCCTATGCATGTAAGGCATGTGAAAAAGCCTTTAGGTACAAATCATACCTCACAGGACATGAAAAAACTCATATTGGAGAGAAACAAAAGAAATATGTATATGTATATATATATATATATATATATAACATATTTGTAAGCAAATACACATATATGCATATATATTTATATATCAATTTGCAAATGTTTGTATGTATTGTGAGAATTTTGATTTTTACCCATAATAAAAAAAAATAAAGAATAAAAAAAATGTAGAAGCTATCCAAGTGACTGTATTTGGTAGTTGTGAGGTGTAAATGAGTTACTACACAGAAACCACTTTGGACAGAGTCTGATATATAACAAACTTTCAGATGTCAGAGTTATACTTTTATTTTTTGTTACAAAATAAAAATTTATTTTATTATGAAAAAAAAAAAAGAATGCACAAAAGCCTTCAGGCAAAAGCAATAGTTCATTAAACATCAGAGCATTCATTCTGGAGAAAAACCCTATGTATGCAATAAATGTGGAAAAGACTTCAACCAGAAGGAAAACCTCGTTCACCATCTGAAAATATATACTGAAGAAAAATGGAATGTGATGGATGTGGGGAAGCTTTCATTCAAAATCAAGCCTCATTACACAAAAGACAGGACAAACTGGAGAGAAACCCTATATATGTAAGGCATGTAGGAAAGCCTTCAGAAGCAAATAAAATCTAACTGACCATGAGAAAATTCATAGTGTAGGGAAAGCCTATATATGTAAGGAATTTGGAATAGCCTTTAGCCAGAGAAAGGATCTCATTAAACATTACAACTTTCATACTGGAGAGAAACCCTGTGAATGTAATTAATGTGAATCTCCAAAGTATATCCAACTCCAGCCTGTGCAACTTGTTGCCAATCCTTTAAGGAAGCAGCTGTGACTGTGCAATTCAGGAAGTCTTTCTCCTCTTGGAAAAGTGCACTTGCAATTTTTTCTTTGATCTGGACCTCCCACATCTTCTTCTACACTCATCTGTGTTCAATTTCTTACCACTAATTTATGCATCAGAACTCGAGATTTCTCTTAATTTATATAAAGATGGACTTTCCACTTATTTCAAATTATCATTGTTGATTCCACTGGTTCTTCAATCCATTACATTCTGGGTAAGCATTTAAAAACTTACCGTTTAAAAAATAATACTGCCCATTATTGTAGCATTTTCTTTCTTTTTTTTAATTGTTGGGAAAAATCAAAATTTTCACAATACATATTAATATTAGTAAAGTGACATGTAAATATATATACACATATGTGCATTTGCTTACATAAAAGGTATATATATATATATTTAAAAGTTGCTTAGATTACCTAAATATTACACAGAAATTATAGGGATTCCCATGTTCCCCACCTTCATCTCCTCCCACTTCATCTCACCCAAACATCCTTCATCAGTGTGGCACATAACCCGCAATGGATATACACATCCTGGGGCTTTGCCATGAAGCATAGATCACCGTTCCCATCGTAGACCACACTCTCTCCCACACAGTTCTGCATGGTATATGCTGATGTAAAATGGTCTACATCTGTCACAGCAACACCACTCAGTATTTCAACTGCATTTTCCCTCCCTTCCCCAAAAGCATCCAGCAGCCACCGGCTCCACCTCACTCTTATAATTTCTTCCATTTCTTGAATCACGATATGTCTACAGCAGAATACCCTTAAGTCCACTCTAGTCCATTGCTCTTCCCCCAATCCTGGGGGACTGGGATGGTGATTTCCACTCCACCTCCAAGTGAGAGAAGGCTTATATCCCATGGATACAATGGATGGAATAATCATGCCTGCAGCTGCAAGCCCTCTCCATTCCCTGGGATGTCCGTTGCCTATTGTCATCTCCTTGCCAGGTTACTTGATGAGTCCACTGAGCTGTAGGGTAGGAGTTACAGCTTCACCGAGATTGCACACACACCTGGCACATAGGTAGGCCAGAGGTTCCAGTCACTGGAAGTACACCTAAAAACTCCAGCATCACATATAGGTTTGAATAGAAGGGACTGATGGACCATGTGCAGGGAGGACTTATTTGAGTCCAAATCTATCACTCTCAGGAGCACAGATTCCAAAGTAGAGCCCACTAATAAGGCATCAATCTCTGTGGCTATCCCCACTTATGTAGGACTTGGGTGTCTCCAGAGCCCTCAGGATCCCCTCTGTGTGGGGTGATATCGACTTTGGTGTATTATGAGATCCTACTTAGGTGTGTGTAAGTGTTACCTCTAGGATGAACTCCTGACTCTCTTTGAAGTCACTTAGCCACATGAACCCATTTCTCTTTACCTTTTCCCCATTTATTCAAGGTCTTTTTCCAATCACGTTGCCATTTGGCACTTGGTATTTATCCCTCATTGCCAGGGAGGCTCATCCCCAGGAGTCATATCTCATGTTGGGGAGAAGGTAATGCATTCATATTCTGACTTTGGCTTAGAGAGAGGCCACATTTTAAGCAACAAAGAGCCTCTCATGTCTCAACACTTAGGCACTCCATAACAGTTACATATTCAATTAGAAGAGCAAAGACTCATGAGGTTAGTCATCAATAAGAAGAACCCATCAGTGGGCTATCTCTTTTGCCAGACACTGCTCCTGCACTGAGGGGACTGTTGCTGCTCCCTTGGAGAATGTGGCAGAGCTCTCCAGGCTGGGAATTCAGATTCCCTCATTTATTTAGTGATTGTCTACTCACAGTGAACATGCCCCATTCCTTGATCATTTGAACAATTTTAGATATCTTTCATGTATATTCAGATGAACTTACTCCCATGAATCCCCCATTCCAGACACCACCCACCAATGATCCTCTGCAGCCCCAATTGTAACCCTTATGTGATCTAAACCTTCCTTGGACGTTAAGCCCATATAATAGACAAATACAATTAATAGGACAAAGTAGTAAGAATGATAAGCTTAAATGCAAGGGATAAGTACAAGGAAACTCAGAAGAAAAAGACACTAAACTGAAAATAAAATATAATTGGCAGATTGGGAAATTCCAAAAATGGGAAAAAAAAAAGAAAAAATGTCCTTTTAAAAAAAATAATTCTTTTATCCTTTTAACACTGTATTATCAGATGTCTAATGTAACATAACACCTTCCCCCTCTCATTCTCCAGTGCCTCCCAAATTTTCATTTAATTTTCAAAGAAGTTTTAGATCACCACAAAGTCACACACAGAATACTAGAGACTCCCATGTATCCAACCTCTCTCCCCCTTCCCCAACCCATATTAAAACCTTTTTTATGGATGTTAGAATTGTTATACCTGTTACACAGATAGTAAAATATAGCAACTAAACATTGTCAGTGGTTTACAGTATAGTTTACAATTTAGACGGTACAGTTTAATAATTATTGATGATATGTATCATGTTCTGTGTCCATTATTGTAAGGTAATGAAAAACCCTTCCCATGTCTGAATTCGCAAGAAAGATTGTCTGGGAACACAGAAACTGGCAGTGCTCTCACGTACCAAGCTGAGGAACTAGTGAAGGACGCCCCACTTTTGTTATCAGCTTTGTAGTATAAAAAGCAGCTTCAGCTTAAATAAACTTGCCTGCATTCCACATGGAGTGAGGTCAACTGATCCCAGTCTTTCTTTGGATCATTCTTAGCACGTCTACCTCAGTTGGCCACCAATATGGGGCACGACTAGGCTTTTCTCTAGATCAGTGCTGTGGAAACCAGGACTGCTGGGTGGAATGATCCTTGCATTCTGTTGGTGAGTTGAATAATCTTTATTGTCAGTGTAATGGGTAATCAGTCAACTCAAAAGAATATTCCCAAATATTGAAGACCCTGTTAAGGAATACAGGGGTAACTGTGATGACCTTAGAGTTACAAAAACTATTTTCTCTTGTACAGAAACATTGTTATGTATGGTCTTTGTATTGTCTTATTCCTGTTGCTCTTGAACCATTACAGTCAGATGAAAATGAAGATATTAAGATGGATACTGCTATTGCTAACACTGTAGCAGAACAAGTAAAATGATGATATTAATGAAAACATATATAAAAAGTTAATGAGCAGGCCAAAACAGATTAACTCATGTCTAATAAAAAGAAAAAGGGAGCTTATGAAAGTTTTCCAGTGCTCGTTCAGCTGTCAGCTCCAAAAGATGATTTATTGTCTTTTGAACCAGCATCTGCACCTCCGAAGGTATCTACTGATCCATTCTTTATGACATTTGATGACCCTACAACAGTTTCTGTTTTTGTGCCAGCACCATCCTTTTCAATTATGAAAAGTATAGCACAGGGAAGTAGAGAAAGAAATTCATAGGCTATGCAACTTTTCTTTACTTTTCCAGTAACAGAAACTCAAATTCCAGTAGATGCTAACAATCCCCCAGGGGGTGTACAATATGTGCATGCTCCTATTCCTTTTAAAACTATCAAAAATTTTAAAAAAGCATGCACTCAATATGGTGTAGATTCTCCTGATACTGAGATTTGGTGCTAGAAATGGCACAAGCAAACAGATTAATACACTGGGATTGGGATTTATTAGCTCAAGCTGTTCTGAATTCAGCAGAATTTTTACAATTTAAAACTTGAGGGGCTGATGAAGCTAATATTGTAGCACGATGAAATCAACAGCAAAATCCACCAGTACCTATTACTGCTGAACAAATAAAAGGAGCAGGTCAATGGGCTGAAATTCCTCGCCAAGCTCAATATGATAATATTGACATTTTACAAGTGCAATTCTGCTGTCTAGATGCCTGTCAATGAATCTCCACACCTGGACAGGCTGTACATTCATTTTCAAAAATTGTGCAAGGAAATACTGAACCTTATGCTGAATTTGTAGCTGGGCGGGAAGATGTAGTCAACAAGATATTAACTCAATCTGATCTTAAAGAAATGCTTATAAAATGTTGGCTTTTATTAATGATAACAGGGAGTGTAAAAAGGCTTTATGTCTGATAAAGTCAAATGGAAGTACTTTACAGGATTATATAAAAACATGCCAAAACATTGGGCCTGATACCTACAACATGATCCTTCTTGCAACTGCTCTAATAGGGCGTAGTCCTTTTGTTAATAATTTAAATTGCTTTAATTGTGAGGAATCAGGTCATATGAAAAAAGATTTCCAAGCCAAAACTAGTGTAAGAGCTCCATTTAGCAGCAATAATAATTCAATAACAAGTCGTGTGTGTCAGAAATACTAAAAAGGTTACACTGGGTCACGGAATGCCTTTCTAAATATCATAAAGATGGTAGTCTCACTAATAAGTCAGGAAAATTCCAAGCGGGCCTGGTTCAAGGCCCCCAGGCAAAAAAATATGAACACATTTCCCTACCTTGCTCAAATCTATACAATCAGCAACAGAGCAGTTCACTCCAGCTGTCACAGAATTTAAGGCAGTAACCAAATGTAGTCCAGCTGTCTATCCTTCCTCAGCTAAAATTAAGTTTATTATCCTTAACTCTAACAATAACCCTAACCCTAACCCTAACCCTAACCCGAACCCGAACCCTAACCCTAACTTAACACTAACCCTAACCCTAACACTAACCCTAAGCCTAACACTAACCCTAACCCTAACCATAAACCTAACCTAAGCCTAACCCAAACCCTAAACCTAACCTACCCCTAACCCTAACCATAACCCTAACTAACCCTATCCCTAACCCAAACCCTTACCCTAACCCTTACCCTAAACCTAACTAACCCTCACCCTAACATTGACTAGCCCAAACGTAAACCTAACCTAAACCTAACTGTATCAAAATAGCTTCCTGTACTTGGACCTCCTTATTGTTTCCATAGAGAAACAGGTCTTACCACTTTTAAAAAGAACACAGTGTTCGAACCTGCTTTCTCAAAGTCAAATCCTGAAAGATAGCTTTTATTTCAAACTCATATATAAGTTTGTCTTCTACCTAAAGGTAAAATGTTAAAAATAGTTATATTCATGTGATATAAGTTGAATGAGGTATTTAAACCTGTTGTATAATTACAAGAAATTTTCTAATTTTATAACAATTAAAGTGATATGAATAAAAAGTTCATATGAATACTTTAAATGTGTATAAAATTCCTGAAAAATTAATAATGTTTCCATATATTATTAAATAAAAATATAATTCTATTAATCATAATTTTTAGTTATAACTACAAAAAGAAAGCAGCCATTAAAGGCTGCCAGGGTAGTGTATAACAGTAAAATAAAATAACACCACTGCAGCATGCAGTGGTCCCAAATATTGTTAGTTTGTTACAAAAAATTAATATCTGGTTATGTCACTATCACTTTGTTTTAAAACTTGCTACAGCTTTCATTAATACTTTCTTTAAAAAGCCAAGCCACCCCACATTCCCCTTCCTGTAAAATAGCCAACATTAAATCAAGTTGATATTCAACACTGTAAGCAACAGCCAAAATTCTAATTATAATGTTAACAACAAAACCAATGCAAGTATCAAAATTACATGTTAATGTATTACACCACAGCCCAAATAGGAAATACTAATTTGTTTTTACCTATTTCTCAAATTATACAAAATAAAGAAATTGAGGTCATTCTAATTATGCTATTAAGAATCTTAAATGCTTAAGAAATAAAGCATCCAAATATTTATTGGATGTCTCTTGTATAATCTATTATAGTTATGAATTATGTATAATATACTTAAATACTAATCAAAACTTTAATACATTGCATACTTAAGTAATTTAATAACTTGTATATTGCACATATATGTGTTTTATTAAATGAATATGTAATTAGTTTGTTTTGAGTTTTGACAGTCCTGAAACTAAATGTATTAAAAAACAAGTCTGGCAAGATTTCTTCAAGCCTAAAAGTAAAGCATCATGCAGAAAATTTTGTTAATCAACAAACCAATGCCTTACTAGTTAACACTTTTCACATTTCAGAAAAAATGTTAGAAATTAAAATAGTAAGCACATCAAGGATGTTTTGTAACAAATTAAAAAAAATAAAGTGCATTTCAACGTGTGTTGTATTCCTCTCTGGGGAAGCAGGCCATTCTAGTAGGGATTGATGCATAAAACTTAAAATGTACTGCCCAGGAAGTGTTGTATTCCTTCCTGAGGAGGCTGACCCCTTCCTTGGGAATTAGCAAAATACTCATAAGTTGGAATCTATAGTATAAAATTCATTAATCCTAAACACTGTCAACCAAAACTCTAGTTTCAGTTGCTACTTCAACACTTCAACCCTTCCCAGCTAAAAGCTAAATATTGGTAAGTAGATATAAGACTGCACTCTTTATCTGTCATTCTGTAACTTTGTTAAATATTTAGTTAATCTTTTAATTAGTTATGTTATTTGTTTCTCACCCTAATTGCCAATATAAGCTTATTAAACTAAATATATATTAACATTTATCTTGTATCTATCCAGGACTCTAGCCAAAAATAAGCCAGGTATATCAGTGTATCCCCTGATTTAGTAAGCCTGTGAATGCATGGATACTTAATATAAAAAATTAACAGTTAAACCTCTATAAATGCTACAGAAACAAAAAAGGGGGAAATGGTGAGGTGTGAGTACAATTATATCAAGCATTATTTACAATAAATTTTTTAAGCCAAAGGTCAGAATCCTATACATCAGCAGCAGAGCATTTTTGCAAAAAGCAGGCAATAATACAGAAACAAATATTGGACAACTAGTTTACTGAAAACATAAAAATAATAATGAATGCGATAAGGCCAAAGTTAAGTTAGGATATAGGGTAGAGGTTTTGCTCTTATCATTACAGATAAAGGAGACCAGCATTGGGTCCTGTCCAGGCATCTGAAACCTAGACATAAACAAGCTGACGGAGCTGACACAAAAAGCAGAAAAGGCAGAACGTCACTCTAACAGAGTTATTCCTTGTTATGCTTACCTTGAAAACCACAGCAGTAAATAGTGCACTTTCACATAATTATATATTTGAGCTTATATTACTAATTCACCTCTTTTAGAATTGTTGAATTGGGGGACTAATCATACCCTGTATATATTAATCAGTCTTTTCATTTCCTGGGCCCATTGATACTCAAATTCCTCTAAAACCTGAGGAGGAAGGGAATTTATTGAAAATTTAACCTTGCCTTTTCTTAAATGACCTAACTTCATAGGATCCATCAATCCATGTATGCAGCCCCAAAATCATAGTACAAAGTGATAAATGGCATACATGCCATGTTTCATCTGAGGTTGTGCTCTTTAATAATTCCAATAGGCTTGTAAAGATTTTGGCATTTATAGGGATACCAAACCCTAATGTAAACACAACCATAAGTTGGAAAATTAATAATTCAACAGAATCAATGAATGAAAACTATCATTTTTTTTAAAGAATTTTGGGATGTCAAAAGTATAAATACGTCACTAAATTGGACTCATCAGGGAAGATTTATCCCACAACTCTGGGACACTAAACTTAACAAAACTAAAAATTATTTGTGGAAATTATTTTTGGTAACTAGTCCAATTTTTGAATGGCATAGCAGTAAAAGTAATATTACCAATTTAAAAAGATAGTCCACTTAATTTCTTAAAATATGTGTATGTAATACCATTATTTTTATTGTAAGAACAGTCAGCATTAATCAAACATGGTTTTTCTGCAGCAATTGCTCCCTTTACACTTTTTTATCAGAAACTGTTTTACAGGAGAGTTCCTCTGTGGTTCTCATAGGTCAATGGTATCATGGAATATGGTTTCCAGTTCTCATGAATCGCTTCTGGCAGTCTTCCCCTGAGAACCAAATTCTTTGGCAATTTCTAAATCATTATTTGAAAAGAAACAAACGTTTAATTGGATTAATTATAGCTGCTGTATTAGGGCTTATAAGTTTTATTACAGCCACTGCTATGGCAGGAACTGACCTACATGAGAGTGTCCAAACACAACAATATGTTAAAAATTGGCATCATAATGCTAGTGAGCTATGGCATAGTCAGGCATATATATATGAGCAAATTAATAATAGGCTTAATAACTTAGAGATGGCTGTTACACAAATGGGAGATCAGTTATATAATCTAAGTTCAAAACAAGGTTTGAAGTGTGATTGGAATGAAATTGCTTTTTGTATCACTCCTCTCCCATATAATGATTATATATTTCTGCTACCTGTATAATTTGATTAAATATTTTAAGTTACAGTAAATTAGAACAATAAATGGGCTTTCTCTCAAAAAAAAAATTTAAGCATCATTTAATTGTTCATCACACAAATTTATCTATTGAAATTACAGATTTTCAAAACAGGATTTTGAGCATGTCTCAGAATCAACTTACTATGCTTCCAGATAGCGAATTTTGGCAATCAGTGACAGATCAATTAAATAACATAAACCCCTTACATTGGTGGAAATCAAACTGTACATTCTAACTTCAGTGTGGTGATCATTGGTGCTCTGCTACACTTAATTGTATTAGGAGCATTTGCAAAGCCCAGCTGTTCCACATTAATGGGGCTGAAAAGGCCAGCCATGCCAATAACTTGATTCTGATTAAAACCCTTGAATCTCAAACTCCTGTCCATGGAGCTTGGCTGGTGGCCAGTGATGGATAATACCTTCAGAGGAAGGCAATGTAAGACAGGCAGAGTTACCCTGGACAAAAAGAAAAAAAGGGGGAATTGTTGGAAAAGATGCTGAGAGCCAGTGCCTAAAGGGTTAAGCATTTTAAAAGTATGTTCGCTGGCAGAGAAACATTAGAAAATGTCTCCAAGGACACTGCATACTGCAGACATCAGTGGAAGGAAGCAGAACAGAATGAACATAACACTAAAATGCTATGGTATGAATTCCTAAGAAAGATTATCTGGGAACACAGAAACAGGCAGCGCTCTCACGTACCAAGCTGAGAAACTAGTGAAGAATGCTCTAATTTTGTTATCAGCTTTGTGGTATAAAAAGCAGCTTCAGCCTAAATAAACTTGCCTGCATTAAATGGAGTGAGGTCCTCTGGTCCCAAACATTCTTTGGATCATTCCCAGCACCATCTACCTCCACGTTGAATTATAAAATTTCCTCATAGTGAGGTTATATTCATAGAAGTGTTATTTTGAGGAGAAAATGCTTGTGGTCAAAGAAAATATTTTCCCAACTTTCTTACATTCTCTGCCTTCATCTTAAGTCTCTACTGTTGTGGAAGTGGATATAGCTTCATTCACAAGCCTTTTGATATGTGGTTCTTTTCTGCTTTTTAATGTCCTATGCTTCTTCATAGTTTGTGGGTTGCAGCAGAAGCAGTGTTTAGAGGGAAATTTATAGCATTAAATACATTCATTAGAAAAGAGGAAATATCCAATATCAATAATCTAAGTGTCCAGTTTGGGAAGTGCAACAATATCTTCTTTTTATTTGTTCTATCATTCATGGTTCTTCTTGCTTCAAATGAGCATCACATCCAGTTTGGTGACTTCACAACTAGGAAATGGGGAAGTGATAAGCACTTGATTTTTGATGGGGACAAACCAACAGCACATAAGTCAACCCTGGAACTGTCAGTCTTCTGAAGGACAAGAAAGGTACAGCTTCCAAAGATGCATGAGAAAGGTGGCCCCTGAACATAGGCCAAAATGGCAACCCAGGAAATGATGAATACTTTGTTTTGGACTGATTATTTTTCTTCTATTTATTTGGATGAGATATACTATTTAATATTCTTTTACGTTTCCCAGGAATTTTAACACTTTTGCTTGCCTTTGCAAATCTGCACTTATTATTTATGATTGACTGTCCAAATAATTTATTTTAAAACATTTTATATCCTGTATTATTCAGCCAAAGGTGTGCTAATGCAAAATACCAGAAATCTCTGGGACTTTATAAAGGATATTTATTTGGGGTAGAAGCTTATATTTACTAGGCCATAAAGCATAAGTTTCTTCCTTCACCAAAGTCTATTACCCCATCTTGGACCAAGACAGCTGCCGACATTAGCCAGGGTTCAGACTTTTGTGTTCCTCTCTCCCAAGGGCTGCATTTCGCTCTGGGATCAGCATCTCTGGTTTATCCACATGGTCAGCTGTAGACTACTAGGCTCCCAAGGCTTTGCCTCTCTCCACAAGACCAGATGTGAACTGTCAGGTGAATGACTTGTCTCCTTTCCCCAGGGCCTTCTGTCCTTGCTCTTCAGAACCCCAATGTCAAAAACTACTCCAACTCTGTTCTTTGCCATGTCTTTTTATGTTTGAAGCGCCACCCACTAAGTGGCGGTGCTCAATACCCTTCCGACTTTGGTCCAGTCCACGCCCTTATCATAACTTAAACAAACCAGTTTACTAGCATAATCCAATATCGAATTTTGGAATTCATAATGATATCAAACTGCTACATATTCGTTTACCCATCTTATGCTATATATTATTTTATGGTGTATTTTAAGACTTTATTGATGTCTTAGGCCACAGATATAATTATTATATTATCCATTCAATAGTCATTTAGATATATGAATTTAATTAACAGATATTATTCTTCCATCCACCCTGAATCTTGAACCTTCTGTGATAATTTTCTTTCTGCCTGAAGAATATTCTTTTACATTTCTTTTAAAGTGAGTTGCTGCTAACAAACGTTATTAGTTTTAACTCATCTGTAAAATATTTATTTCACTTCTTCCTGAAGGATTGAGGTGAATTAAATCTCAGGCCCTCCATGATCCCCACTGCACTTGAGAGCACCCTTAGGGTCGAATTTCTCCATTCTGTTGTAAATGCAATCAGTAGTTTGGAGAAGAATTTTGGGGCTTTCAGTTTTACAGCCTGCTTCCTGCCCCCCTACAAAACAGGCAAAATCTGTGCGCTCTGTCTCTGGGAATGGGAATATTGGCATTCTGAGTTACACAACTGTTTTTGGAGCTAAGATTTGGTGGAGAAAGCACAGTATATTGAGATTTTCTTGGGACCATTCTAGGGAACAGTGCACTGGTGGTCAGCACCGCATTTTGCTTAATGATGTCCACACCCAATGTACAGCCACTGCTTCATGAGTTCCCATTTTTTCCAGAATTATGAGACCCTCCTGATCCCTGTGACCTGGGTTAATGCCCTCGTTTGAGTCTTGTGTGGACCCCGGAGAAGTATGTTCTTACTAACACATTGCTGTGTGTGTAAGCCTTTTGTATGCAGGACATTTTGGTTAGATTCAAATAAGGGACTTTTTGGTTAGGCCATTTTTCTTAGATTCCCCTAGTTTAGTCACAGGCCTCTGATTAGATTTCAGTCACCAGGATGGATCCCAATCATTGTGCTGATGTCCTACATACATGGGACACACCAGGAAAGAGTGCTGCCATGTTTACCCTGCCATGTGGGCGAGGGCTCCAAGATCTCCTACAGCTGTGGAGAAACACAGAAATCCTGAGTGGCTGAGGAAGAGGTCAGAGGCTGGAGCCATGGAGCTGCTTGAAGCTGAAGATATCCAGGCCATAGGAGATGGGATAGGTTTGGACAATTATGTTTGATGTCCCACTTCTGAGCTCAGGGAGAAAATTAGTTTGGAGGAGAAGGCAGAGAGAGACAGATATGCCCAACATTTTGCCTTGGCAGGAGTCCAGCACAGCTCACCATTTTGAAGACAGCATTTTACATTATGCCTTGGTTTGGACATTTTCACAGCCTCAGAACTGTAAGTTTAACCCTAATAAATTCCAATAAAAGCCAACCTATTTCTGGTATTTTGCATTGGCAACACTTGGCAAACTCAAACAGCTAGGCACATAGGTTTGGAGAGCTGGCCTTTTCGCAAATGGCAGTGTAATATTGCTTCCCACTGAATTCATGTGTAAACTGTGGGAGTCTCCAGGCTAGGCAGGAATGAGTATTGGTAAGATGGAGGGGGAAGAGCTTTTGGTCAGCAAAGCCTGCAAACAGGGTGTCAGGGAGGGGAGTCACAAGGTTTTGGGACTAGTATAAAGTCACAGATGTCCAGTATGAGGTATTTGATTCAGGCAAGTGTTGGCCAGGTGTGCAGAGTGTGATAAAATCATGGGACCTAGGGTCTTGTGCACAGAGGAGTCAGGGCACAGAGAGGAGACTACCTGCTCCTGCTCCTTTTGCCATTCCTTCCTCCCCTTGGTCTCCAGCGCTGATCCCCTGAGGAGGCTGTTCTTACTGTACCCCTCATGGTTCTCAGGCACAGATTGTTGTCTACTGCTTCCAGGTCTACATTCACCTTCTCCAATCTTGGGGCAGCTAAAGAAAGAGCAATGCCAAGATGAAACCTGATGGTGACAGGAAGGGAATGTCAAAATTCACATTACAGCATTGGCTACAGCAATAACATCACCAAAATGAGCATAATTAGGACAGTGAACCCAATGAATAGTATACAAATCCCAGAAAGTTCTGGGACCTAGGGCTGACAAGAATAGAAGTGAAGTTATGAGAGAGTGCAGTGTTTGCAGAAAACCTCAGAGGGTGCCGATGCCAGACATTTCTCAGACTAATTAAATATTCAATGTTCAACATATTTTTAACAATGTTGTAATGATGCAGACTTCTTCAATCCAAAGGAGAACGGAGGGGTTGGATGGGAAGAAGCTGATGAACAACTGAAGAAGCTGGAATGTAACACGAGTTCACTGCCATTCCCCCAATCCAGAGAGGGAATGTCCTTTTTTGGAACCAAACTCTCAGAACCCCAATGAAACCATCATCATAGGTTCTGCATTTGCAAAACAGGACAGGGATAAAACCCTGCTCCGCACTCACAGCTTCAGTTAGTGATGTGAATCACTCTGACCGGAATTCACTGGGGAGGAATCAGCAGGAAGTCCTTCTTCTCCTGTGGTGCTAACAGCCCTCTAACCGGACATGTGTAGAGAGCAGTGTGGCCTTCGCAGAGTCACATCCATGTTCCTCGTGTTCCATGCTCCCTCTTGCTGAGGGTGACCTCCACCCATCCAGACAGCGTGAGAGGGTGCCCAAGAGAGAGAGCAAATTTCCTTTATGGCGACTGTATTTGCAAAGGGTGAGGGGAAGTGCCTGCCTCAGTAATGTTGCAGATACAAATCATTATCTTCAAATCAACCAACTTGTATGATTTCATTGTGTACAATTTTCATAATATCTTTTAAATTATAACCAAATTATCCAAGCAAAGAGTTTAAAAATAATTTATGCCTGTTATGACAAACAGTAAAATTCCTTCTCTAGCCTCAACCCCCATTCCTCCTTTCTCAGATTTATCTGCATTGTCAGATTCTTTTGGGTACACATTTCTATTTGTAAATATATGCATTCTCTAGTTTCATCCATCCCACAACTTATCACATATGAGAAAAATATTGGAGTATGACTTAAAAATATTGATAAATTTTCTAACTTCTTGAAATACTTGAAATTAGAAGTATATCATCTTATTATGAAAGGATCATATCTGATTTAAAATAATAAGGAAAATTGGAGTTAAGTAGAAAGCAGGCAACAGTAGTTCAGTGGCTGTTGAACTTGAATCCACATCAGAATCAAGTGAAGAAACTGAAAAAATATAAATGGTTGGGGTACCTTAGAAGAAAATGCTACAGGAGAAAGGAAAGATGGCATCAATTTAGGAGGATACTCACTGACTAGCTCTCTGGGGATGACCGATTGTGGATTGGGACCTGCCCATGTGTCTGTGCTGTGGGCGCACGTTGCAAGAAGCTTCGGTCACCTAGCAGTGGTCAGATCGACATTGTGCAGTGATCGGTGGAGATTCTTGAGTTTTAAGCCTGCCTGTGGTGGTTAACAAAGATGGCTGAGCCCCACCAAAAGGGACAATGGCTGGTTTGTACTATGAATCCTGCAACTGTGACTCACCTTCCTGGTTTGAGGCAGCATATTCTGAGGGAGGGAGGGCTCTGACAGATGATGTAAAGGTGTTTAACTTCTGTGGATTTGGCTGACTGGACCCCCTCATAGCTTTGGGGATCAGATAAGGAGGCTTGAAACAGTGCCAGGCTGAGTGGAGAGGTTAATCTGCTGAGGAAACATGATTTACCCAGCAGCCCCCTGACACAGAAGCCTGGCCCCAGAGGGGGCAGAGTTAACCAATTTTATCACTCTGCCCTGACAAGCATCAAGCTTCACTCCCCTGGGGAGGCAAGGAAGTGGGTAGGGCTTGATTAGATTCCATGAGCCTATTTAGGGTGCCCTTGGGTAAGAAGGTGATCTAGCAGAGGATGTCTTTTGGGTCCCTTACATCCCCAAAAAACAAAATAGAAGAAGACAGTCACTTTAAAAAATGAATGCCTGTTCTTAATTTAGTTAATCTGCCTCAAAACCTGCAGAGAGAACCTGGAAAGGAAATTAATAAACACAAGCAGGCTGAGAGGATCCACAAGAGCCCTAGAGGGAACACTCCCTCCTTAGCTTTGTTTGACTGCTTGCTGGTGTGGTTGTTTGATTTTTCTCTGTTTATTTGTTGTCTCTTGCTTTTCTTTCCTCTTTCCTCCCCAATTTTGGTTTTCCTTCGTTTTCTTAAAAATTAGGTGCTGCTACCTTACCTCTTCTTTGCTGTTCTTCTTCTTCAGTGATTTCCCATTCTCTGTCTATATTGATAGTGTATCCCAAGCTATCTCTTATCCTTCCTTCATCTCTCTGCCTTCTGCTTTCTGTTGTGTTTCTTAGACACCATGCTTTTTCATTAACCCATAACTTAAGGGTGCCAATTTCTATTCTATCTCTTTTGTTTTCCTCATATTATTAATATTAGCTTTTTCCTTTTAGCCCTTTCTTTACTCTTTCTCTCCCTCCTCATCATTCTAGCCTTCTAAATCATGATATATATATATTCTGCTATTTGGTTCCCCAGTTCATTGTAGGTACTCAACTTTTTTTCCTATTACTGTACACTGCCTACTCAAGTTAAATATTCATTTCACTATGTCCTATTTGGCCAATCTTCTAACTTTTATCAATATTCCTATTATCCTTCTTCCTTCCTTACATCGTTCCATCTCTCTGACACTAATTTTTTACTTTCAAGGTAACATAAAAAGAAGCAAGGAAACAAAACAAGAAGAAAAAGTGTCAAAGAGAAAACAACACACACACAGAACCACCAACTAAATAAAACTTGAGAGGAGAGAGAGAAGCTAATCAACTGAATAAACCCAGCAAGATAAAATGATGACTAGAGGGCAACATAAAATTACAAACCACACTGAGAAACAGGAAAACACGGGCCACTCCAATGAACAAACTAAAAACCAGGAATATATGCAGAAAATCGAACAACTAATCAAAGTTTCCCAAACAAATATCATTAACCAACTTAGTGAAGTGAAGGAAGAGATTAAGGATATAAAGAAGACACTGGGAGAACATAGTGAAGAAATTGTAAACATACACAAAGAGATAACAGATATTATGGTGATCAATGGCGCAATCCAAGAAATCAAAAGGATGCTGGATTCACATAACAGCATATTTGAACAGGCAGAAAAAAGAATTAGTGATGTTGGAGAAAATACAGCTGAAATCAAACAGGGAGTAAAACAGATAGAAAAAAATATATAAAAATTCAGCAGGGACTCAGGGATTTAACTGACAACACAAAACGAACAAACATACACATTATGGGCATCCCAGAAGGAGAAGAGAATTGAAAGGGAACAAAAGAAGTGTTGAAGGAAATAATGGCTGAAAACTTCCCAACCCTATTGAGAGAGAAGGATGTGCAGATCCAGGAAGCAAAGTGCACCTGAAACAGCATAAATCCCAACAGGCAAACTCCAATACATATACTTGTTTAAATATCCAATTATCAAGACAAAGATAAAATACTCAAGGCAGCAAAAGAAAAGAGAACCATCACATACAATGGATGCACAATATGATTAAGGGCTGATTTCTCATATGAAACCATGGAAGAAAGAAGACAGTGGTAAGACATAGTCAAAGTACTAAAAGAAAAAACTTCTAGCCACGAATTCTGTATCCAGCAAAACTGACATTCAAAAATGATGGAGAGTTCAAAACATTCACAGATAAACAGAAATTAAGAGAGTATGTATATAAGAAACTGGCACTTCAAGAAATACTAAAGGAAGTTCTACAAATTGAAAGGAAAAATCAAGTTAGGAGAGTTTAAAAAAAATAAAAAACAAAAAAACAACATATGACATACGCTAATCCAAAGAAAATATGGCTGAACTAAGAAAATCATTGCGAGTAATAACACTGAATGTTAATGGATTAAATTCACCACTCAAGAGACACAGATAGGTAGAATGGATAAAGAAATATGATCCATCTATATGCTGTCTACAAGAACCCCACCTTTGACCCAGGGATTCAAGGAAGTTGAAAGTAAATGCTGGAAAACAATTCTACAAGCTAACAATAGCCATGAAAGGGCAGGAGTAGCTATTCTAATATCAGACAAAAGAGACTTTAACTGCAAAATTATTGTAAGAGACAAAGAAGGACACTACATATTAGTAAAAGGGGTAATCTCTCAAGAAGACAGAACAACCATAAACTTTTACACCCCTAATAGAGGTGCCTCAAAATACATGAGGCAAACTCTGGAAAAGATAAGTGGATAAATAAATGCCTCTACAATTATAGCAGGGGACTTTAATACACCATTATCATCATTACACAGAACATCTAGACAGAGAATCAAAAAAGAACCAAAGACTCTCAACAATACATTAGAGGTCCTGACGTAATAGACATATACAGAACAATATACCCAAATATATTAGGATTTACATTCTTCTCTATTGGACATAGATCATACTCCATGGTAGACCACATGCTAGGCCACAGGAAAACTCTCAATGAATTCAGAAAGATTGAGATTATACAACGCAATTTCTCTGATGACTGTGGAATCAAATTGGAAATCACTAAGGGCCAGAGAAACAGGTTAGGCACAAGGATATGGAAGTTAAACAATACACTCTTAGAAAAAACAGTGGGTCAAGGAAGAAATCTCAAAAGAAATCAGTAACTACCTTGAAACTAATGAAAATAACAACACAACATATCAAAACTTATGGGATGCAGCCAAAGCTGTCCCGAGATGGAAGTTCATAGCCATAATACATATACATATATTAAAAAAGAAGAAAGAGTTAAAATTGAAGAACTAACTGCACACTTGGAGGAAATGGAAAAACAAAATAAGCTAAACCTAAAGGAAGAAGAAAGAAGGAAATAAGAAAGATTAGAGCAGAACTAAATGATATAGAGTATAAGAAAGGACTAGAAAAAATAAACACAACCAAAAGCAGATTCTTAGAGAATATCAATAAAATTGACAAACCCTTAGACAGACTAAGAAAAAGTGAGATCAGATGCAATGCACAAAATAAGGAATGAGGAAGGGGATATCACTACTGACCCCACAGCATCATAAGAAGATACTTTGAAAAATTATATGCCCACAAAAACGATAATTTAGAGGAAATGGACAAGTTTCTAGAAACTCACAAACAGCCTACATTGATGAAAGAAGAAACTGATGAACTCATCAGTCCAACTATGGTAAAGAGATAGACTCAGTCATCTAAAACCTCATAACTAAGAAGAGCCCAGGACCAGATGGCTCCTGAGCTGAATTCTACCAAACATTCCAGAAGGAGCTAATGGTAATTCTACTTAAGCTCTTCCAAAGAATAGAAATATGAGGAATATTGCCTAACTCATTCTACAATGCCAACATTACCCTAATACCCAAACCAAACAAAGATACCACTAGAAAGGAAAATTGCAGTCCAATTTCTCTAATAAACATAGATGCTAAAATCATCAACAAAATACTTGCTAATTGCATTCAACAACATATCTAAAGGATTATACACCATTACCAAGAGGGTTTCATCCCAGTTATGCAAGGATGGTTCAATATAAGAAAATCAATCAATGCAATACACCACATAAACAAACTGAGAGGAAAAAACCACCTGATCATCTCTATAGATGCAGAAGAACGATTCGCCAAAATACAGCACTCTTTCCTGATAAAAACAGTGCAACAGATAGGGATAGAAGGAAATTTTCTGAATATGATAAAGGGTATATATGAAAAACCCAAAACTAACTAATCTTTAATGGTGAAATCCTAAAACCCTTCCCTCTGAGATCGGGAACAAGACTAGGATGTCTACTATCACCACTCTTATTTAACATTGTCTTAGAAGTACTTGCTCAAGCACTGAGTCAAGAAAAGGATATAAAAGGCATCCAGATTGGAAAAGAAGAAGTAAAAATTTCATTATTTGCAGATGACATGATCCTATACATAGAAAGCCCAGAGAAAACTACAAAAAACTTCTGGAACTTATAAAGGAGTTCAGTAATGTTTCAGGCTATAATATCAATCCTAAAAAATCAGTAGCATTTCTGTACACCAATAACGAGCAATCAGAGGAAGAACTCAAGAAAAAAAAATGTCATTTACAATACTAACTAAAAGAATCAAATACCTAGGAATAAATTTAACTAAAGATATAAAGGACTTATATACAGAATACTACACAACACTCTTAAAGGAAATCAAAGACTTAAATAAATGGAAAAATATTCCCTGTTCATAGATAGGAAGACTAAACATCATCAGATGTCTATCCAACTCAAACTACTCTACAGATTTAATGCAATCCCAATAAAAATCAACACTATCTTTTTTAAAGAACTGGAAAAACTAACCACAAAATATATTTGGAAAGGTAAGATGGCCCAAATTGCCAAAGCCATGTGGAAAAAGAAAAATGTAGTTGGAGGTATCACATTACTAGACATTAAAGCATATTACAAAGCTACAGTGATCAAAACTGTATGGTATTGGCACAAAGATAGACCTACTGACCAATGGAATCGAATTGAGAGTTCTGATATAGATCCTCACATATACAGTCATCTGATATTCCACAAGGTTACCAAGCCCACTCAGTTGGGAGAGAATGGCCTCTTTAACAAGTGGTTTGGAGACCTGGATATGCATATCCAAAAGAATGAGAGAATACCATCTCACACCTTATACAAAAATCAACTCAAGATGGATCAAAGATCTAAATATAAGAGCCAAAACCATTAAGACCTTGGAAGATAATGTAGGAAAGCATCTACATGACCATGTAACAGGAAATGGTTTCATGACCTTCACAGCCACAGCACAAGCAGCAAGAGAAAAAATAGATAAATGGGATCTCCTCAAAATTAAAAACTTCTGCACATCAAAGTACGTTATTAAGAAAATAAAAAGGCAGCCTACACAATGGGAGAAAATATTTGGGAACCATATACCTGATAAGAGCCTAATATTGTGCATGTATAAAGAAATCCTGCACCTTGACAATAAAAAGACAAACAACTCATTTAAACATTAAAAGACATTTCTCCAAAGAAGAAATACCAATGGCTAAAAGGCACATGAAAAAAATGCCTGACATTGCTTGCTAACAGGGAAATGCAAATCAAAACTACAACGAGATACCATTTACACCCATCAGAATGACAGCTGTTAAAAAAAATAGCAGACCTAATTGTTGGAGAGGATGTGGGGGAATAGGAACACTCATCCACTGCTGGTGGGCTTGAGGAATGTCCTCCATTCCACAGTGGAGGACACTGTGATGGTTCCTCAGGAAACTAACAATAGATCTTCCGTATGATCCAGCAATTCCTCTGCCGGGTAAATACCCAGAAGAAATGAAAGCAAAGGCACGAACAGATAGATGCACACCAATGTTCAGACTGGCATTGTTCACCATTGCCAAAATTTGGAATCAGCCCTGGTGCCCATCAAAAGATGAATGGATAAACAAAACGTGGTTCATACATACAATGGAATATTATTCAGCTGTAAGAAGGAATAAAGGGCTAACACACGGATTAACGTGGATGAATCTTGAAGACCTTAAGTTGAGTGAAGGAAGCCAGGCATTGAAGGATGAACAGTATATGACCTCACTGATTTGACCTGAGGAAAGTGAGCAGTCTCTGAGAACCATTGTCTGAAAGATAGTTTAAAAAGGGAGAGAAAGAGAAGAGTAGGCTGTAAGCCATCACCCATATGGACATAACCTATGGTAAAGGGATAGAATATACTTGCATGTTGAAGGATAGGACAGAAGGGTAGTGATATTACAGGGTTTGGTGATGCAGGGTTAACAGGTGGTTAGATTAGGCAGGGCAGGTTGGAATACCCAGGGAATGTAATTATGGAACTTCTCAAGACAGGAGAGTGTCATATGCCCCAGGGGGATGGGAGGAAGGAACAGTTAAGATTAAATGGGGTATTTAGTGGTCATGGGAAACGTTTTTCATTAATTTACAGTAGTGCACAGAAGACATGGTAAATATCATCAAAAAATTATTAAACTGTACCGTCTAAATTGTAAACTATACTGTAAACCATTGACAATGTTTAGTTGCTATATTTTACTATCTCTATAATAGTTATAACAATGCTAATATTCATTTTAAAAAAAGGTTTTAATATTGGGAGGGGAAGGGGAAGGGAGCCTGGGCATGTGGGAGTCTAGTATTCCTTGTGTGACTTTGCTGTGACCTAAAACTTCTTTGAAAATTAAATGAAAATTTGGAAGATATGGGGAATGAGAGGGGGAATGTGTCACGGTACAATAGGCATCTGAAAATACAGTGATAAAAGGAAAAAAGAATATTATTTTTGTTTTTTTTTCCCATTTATTTGAGTGTCCAAATCCACTAATTATATTTTATTTTTAGTTTACTTTTAATACTTCTGAGTTTCCTTGTATTTATCCCTTGCATTAAATCTTATCATTATTATTTCTTTATTCTATTAATTATATTTTATTAATATATGGGCTCCAAGTTCAAGGAAGGTTTAGATCACAGAAGGGTTAAATGGGGGATGCAGAATATCACTGGTGGGGGTGTCTGGGATGGGGGATTCATGGGAGTAAGTTCATCTGAATATACATGAAAGCTATATGAAATTGTTCAAATGATGAAGGGATGGGGCATGGTCACCGTGTGTAAACAATCACTAAATAAATGAGGGAATCTGAATTCCCAGCCTGGAGAGCTCTGCCACATTCTCCAAGGGGGCAGGAACAGTCCCCTGAGTGCAGGAGCAGTGTCGGGCAAAAGAGGATGGCCCACTGATGGGTTCTTGTTATTGATGACTAGCCTTATGAGTCTTTGCTCTTGCAATTGAAACAGCCTACTGTTATGGGGTGCCTAAGGGTTGCCAACAGAGAGCCTCCTTGTTGCTCAAATGTGGCCTCTCTAAGCCAATCTCAGGATATGAATGCATTACATTCCCCCCAATGTGGGACATGACTCCCGGGGATGAACATCCCTGGCAATGAGGGATTAATATCAAGTGCCAACTGACAATATGATTGGAAAAGACCATGAATAAAGGGGGAAAAGGTAAAGAGAAATGAGTTCATGTGGCTAAGAGAGTCGGGAGGTCATCCCAGAGGTTACACTTATGCAAATCTCAGTAGGATCTCATAGAACACCAAAGTGGATATCACCCCACACAGAGGGGCTTCTGAGGGCTCTGAAGACACCCAAGTCCTACATAAGTGGGGATAGCCACAGAGATTGATGCCTTATTAGTGGGCTCTCCTTTGGAATCTGTGCTCCTGAGAGTGATAGATTTGGACTCAAATAAGTCCTCCCTGCACATGGTCCATCAGTCCCTTCTATTCAAACCTATATGTGATGCTGGAGTTTTTAGGTGTACTTCCAGTGACTGGAACCTCTGGCCTACCTATGTGCCAGGTGTGTGTGCAATCTCGGTGAAGCTGTAACTCCTACCCTACAGCTCAGTGGACTCATCAAGTAACCTGGCAAGGAGACATCCCAGGGAATGGAGAGGGCCTGCAGCTGCAGGCAGGATAATCCCATCCACTCTATCAATGGGATATAAGCCCTCTCTCACTTGGAGGTCGAGTGGACATCACCATCCCAGTCCCCTCAGGATTGGGGGAAGATCTATGGACTAGAGTGGACTTAATGGTATTCGGTTGTAGATATATTGTGAATCAAGCAGTGGAATAAATTATATCAGGGAGGTGGAGCTGGTGGACCCTAGATACTTTTGGAACAGGGAGAGGAGGTACAGGTGAAATACAGGGGGGTTTGGGGACTTGGGGGTTGTCCTGAGTGGCATTGCAGTGATGGATGTAGGCCAATTTACATCGGCATATACCATGCAGAACTGTGTGGGAGAGAGTGTGGTCTACGATGTGAACTGTGGTCTATGCTTGGTGGCAAGGCCCCAGGATATGTATATCCATTGTGGGTGATGTGCCACGCTGATGAAGGATGTTTGTGTGGGATGTTGTTGGAGGTGTGGTAGGTGAGGAACAAGGGAATCCCTGTCATTTATGTGTAATGTTTAAGTAATCTAAGCACCTTTTAAAATATATATGTGTGTAAAGAAATAGCATTTATGTCAGCTAATTCACATATATGCATATATATTTATATATAATTTTCCAAATATTAGTATGTTTTGTGAATTTTTTTGTTTTTAACCCACAATAAAAAAAAAGGGAAAAAAAAAGAAAATGTTACTATAATTGGCAGCATTATTTTTGAAATGGTAATTTTTAAAATGCTTACCCAGAATTTAATGGATGAAAGAACCGGCGAAAACAACCAGGATAATTTGAAATAATTGGAAAGCCCACCTTTACATAAACTCAGAGAAATCTCGAGTTCTGATGCATGAGTTATTGTAACAAGTTGAACACACATGAGTGTGGAAGATTGTGTGGGATGAGCAGATCTCAGAACAAACTGCAAGTGCACTTTTCCTAGAGAAGAAAGACATCCTGAATTGCACAGTCACAGCCGCTTCCTTAAAAGATTGGCAACAAGTTGCACAGACTGCAGGTGGAGATTCTTTGGAGATACCCATTCATTACATTCACAGGGTTTCTCTCCAGTAAGAACGTTGTAATGTTTAATGAGATATTGACTCTCTGAAGGCTACTCCACATTCCTTACATATATAGGGTTTCCCTCCACTATGAATTTTGTCATGGTCAGTGAGATTTGATTTGCTAATGAAGGCTTTCCTACATTCCTTACATATACAGGGTTTCTCTCCAGTTTTTCTTCTCTGGTGTGTAATGAGGCTTGATTTCTGAATGAAAGATTTCCCATGTCCATCACATTCCTAGGCTTTCTCTGCAGTATGTATTCTCAGATGATTAATGAGGTTTTCCTCCTGGTTGAAGGCTTTTGCATAATTTTTGCATATATAGGGTTTTTCACCAGAATGAATGCTCTGATATTTAAGGAAATATTTCTATTGGCTGAAGGCTTTTCTGCATTCTTTACATTCATTTATTTCTGTCCACTATGAGTTTTTACATGTTCTGTGAGATATGATTTGTACCTAAAGGTTTTTTTCACATGCCTCACATACTTAGGGGTTCTTTGCAGTAGTAAATTCCTTGTATCTGAGATTTGACATTTGAATTAAAGCTTTCCCACATATATATGATTTTTTTTCAATAACAATTTTCTGATGAATAAAGAGGGATTCTGTCAGGGTGAAAACTTTCCCACATGTATGACATTTCTATGATTGTTCCCCTGTATGGCTTTTAAAATGAGGAATAAAAAATGACTGTAAAGAGCAGACTACATTCAGGACACTCATATGGTTTCTCTCTAGTTTGAATTTTCTCATATTCCATGAGGTTTTGTTTCAGATGGAAGAATTCCCATATTCATTACAATACTATCTAATGTATGAATATTTCATGCTCAATGAGATTTAATGTCTGGCTGAAGGATTTCCAATATTCCTTACACGGTTTTACTCCTGCATGTTTCTTTGATGGGACTCTAGCTCTCTCGAATTCATGAAATCCCAAATGTTTTCTCTGAAAGATTAAATCTCAAGTATCTCCTTAGGTTGAATTTCCAAGAAAACTTCACACTCGTTACACTTAAAGGGGAGGACTACCATGTGGGGCAAACTGACAAAACTCATTTTCTTCATTCTTTTTTCATTACATAGATTCCCTCATGCTTAGGTAAGCATGATGCAAATTCCTTCAAAGTGAAGTAACATTCATAGAAGTGTTATTTTGAAGAAAAAATGCTTACAGTCAGAGAACATATTTTCCCAAATTTCTTACATTCTCTGCCTTCATCTTAAGACTGTACCATTGTGGAAGTGGATATAGCTTCACTCACGAGCATTTTGTTATGTGGTTCTTTCTTCTTTTCTAATGTCCTATGCTTCTTCCTAGTTTGTGGGGTACAGCAAAAGCCATGCTTAAAGGGAAATTTATAGCATGGAGTGCATTCATTAGAAAAGAGGAAAGAGCCAATATCAGTCATCTAAGTGACCAATTTTGGATGTGTAACAAGATCTCTTTTTTTATTGTAGCATTCATGGCTCTTCTTATTTCAAAGGAGCATCACATCCAGTTTGGTGACTTCATAACTTGGAAATAGGGCAGTGATACAGCACTTGATTTATGATGGGAACAAAACAACACCCCATAATTCAACCGTGGTACCTTCACATTTCTGAAGGATAAGAAAGGTGCAGCTTTCAAAGATGCACGAGTAAGGTGGCCCTAGAACAAAGGCCTAAATGGCAACCCAGGAAATCCTGAACATTATGCTTAGACTATTTTTGCTCAATTTTTTCCTTATATTTATTTGGATGAGATGCACTATTTAATATTGTTTAAAGTTTACCAAGGAAATGATAACACTTTTGCTTGCCTTGCCAAATCTGCACTTATTATTTGTTATTGCCTTGCCAAATAATGTATTTTTAAACATTTTATATCCTGTAGTAGTCAGCCAAAGGGGTGCTGATGCAAAACACCATAAATACATTGGTCTTTATAAAGGGTATTCATTTGAGGTAGAAGCTTACAGTTACCAGGCCAGAAAGCATGAATTTCTTCCTCACCAAAGTCTGTTACTCTGTCTTGGAGCAAGACAGCAGCCAAAATTTGCAGGGTTCAGGCTTCTTTGATTCCTCTCTTCTCATGGCTGAGTTTCTCTCTGGGCTCATCTCCTCTGTTTACTCCACAAGGTCAGTTGTAAACTATGAGGCTCTCTAAGCTTTGCCTCTCTCCACAAGGCCAGGCCTGAACTGTCAGGTGAATCGATTGTCTCTTTACCCTGGGGCGTTCTGTTGTTGCTCATCAGAACTCCAACCTCAAAACCTACTCCAACTCTGTCCTTTGCCATGTCCTTTTATGTCTGAGAACCCACTGACCAATGGATGGGACTGAAAGCCCTACTGACTCTGGCCCAGTCAACTCTCTTATCATAACTTAATCATGCCCGGATTAACAGACCAGTTTACAAGCGTAATCCAATATCTATTTCTAGAATTCATAATGATATCAAACTGCTACATATCCTATTCCCCATCTTACGCTATATATTATTTTATGGTGCATTTGAACACTTTATTGATGTTCTAGGCCATGTATATCATTATTAATTTATCCATTCAATCATCATTCATATATATTAATTTAATTAACAGATATTGTTCTTCAGTCCCTCCTGAATCTTGAAACTTCTGATATTATTTTCTTTCTGCCTGAAGAATATTCTTTTACATTTCTTTTAAAGTGAGTTCCTGGCAACAAGCTTTATTAGTTTTTGCTCATCTGTAAAAGTATTTATTTCAATTCTTCCTGAAGGATTGAAATGAATTAAATCTCAGGCCTCTACAATCTCCACTGCATTTGAGAGCTCCCTAAGGGTTGAATTTCTCCATTCTGTTGTAAATATACAGAGTTCTTTGGAGAAGAAAATAGGGGCTTTCCGATTTACAGCTTGCTTCCTATCCCCCTCAACCCCCAGACCAAATCTGTGTGCTCTGGCTCTGGGCATGGGAATAATGGAACACCTGTCTTAGTTACACACCTGATTTTCAAGTTAAGATTTGGGGGAGAAAGGACAGTATATTGAGTTCTTCTTTGGACCATTCTCAGGAGCAGTTGAAAAGGAAACACCAATTCTCCCCAGCAGGAACCCCAAGCTTATAAAATATGTGTGGTCGTTACAAATCTGGACACCCATCTGGGCCTAATGGGGGAATGGTGGGCCTAATAGGTGAATGGTGCCACTCATGCTGGGAAAAGGTCAATAAGTCTGCTCCCACTGAGATGCTAATGGCAAATATCCACTTCTGTAACTCTGCTTGCTTGCTTTGCTCAGAACCCTATATAGAAATGTATATGTTTAAACCTACCAATCCTGTCCCTTGTCATGTGTGGGAAAGTTTGGGATGCTTGGGAAGAAAGTCTATAAAGGATGCAGCCTCCAGATTTTAGGTGTGACTCTTACTGAAGAGCACACCCTGGCCATTAATAAAGGTTCCATTACATTTTTCTCCTGGGAGTTGTTATTTATATGCAGTGTTCCACTTCATTCTGGATGCCCCAGCAAGATCGACCAGAGCCGGCCCAAGGAACCACCAGTTCTGTTCTGTTTTGGTAAGTCTGTATCCAGGGGAGGCCATTGGGCTGCCAGACATACTTCTACTCCCGTAGCCTGGCCACTGAGTGAGACGTCACCCGGGGCCTCAGAATAGGCTTAAGGTTCATGTGTCTGTGTGTATAGCCAGCTGTCTGTCTGTAATATTTCTGCTCAGTTTCTGTTCTGTGCTCATTTTGATTGTTACTATGGGCCAATCCTCCTCTTGTCCTACCACACCCCTTTCCTGATTTCTAAAGAACTTTCAGGAATTCAAGAAGGCAGTGGCTGGATATGGAGCCAAGGTCAAACCGGGGACCCTCCAAACACTCTGTGAATTAGAGTGGCCCACCTTTGGTGTGGGCTGGCCATCTGAAGTAACAACGGACCTCCCAACAGTCTACAATGTCCAGAGGGTCATCTATGGCAAACCTGGTCACCCGGACCAGATTCCTTACTTTGATGTGTGGATAGATATTCTTACAGACACTCCTAAGAAACTAAAAATTTGTCTTGCAGGACAAAGGTGCCCGGCCCTGCCAAAGCCCCAACTTCCATTGAAAGCTCCCGTTAAGAACCCCAGTCTTTCGGTCCTACAAGATGCTCCTGATGAACCCACCCCCTTACCTACCCAACCCCCAATCTACCTCTCATCCCCCTCCATCTGCCCCATCCCTGTTCACTCCTCCTCCTCCTCTCCCTCTAAACCAATCATCTACAGACAGCCTATACCCTCCAATGCCCACAGCCACTGATACCTCTCTAACCAGTCCCCCCCATACACAAAGGTGCACCAAGTATCAGGCTTCTACAGATCCCCAAAACTTGCCTGACACAGTCCCCTTACTGCTCCTCAACAAGCAGGTCCAAGCCAGAGTGATGAATGTCTCCCATTCATGATATATGTCCCCTTTACATCTACAGACCTGTATAAGTAGAAAAATCAAAATCCTCCATTCTCAGAAAAATCCCATGGCTTAATTTCTCTCCTAGAAACTATCTTTTTCACCCATAATCCCACCTGGGGTGACTGCCAGCAACTGTTACAGGTCCTATTCACTTCAGAGGAGAGAGATTGTATCTGGAGGGAGGCCAACCCACTACTGACCCTACCCAAATAGAAACTGTGCTCCCCTCTACCAGACAAGACTGGAATTGCAATCAGGATCAAGGTAAGGAGGCTCTCAAATGGTTTTGCCAGACTCTCCTACATGGCCTTTGAACTGCTGCCAGAAAGCAGTGAAACCACCAAAATGCCCTAATGATTCACCCTCTGCCTTTTTATAGCATCTAATGGAGGCCTATACAAATTAGACCCCTATAAACCCTGAGGCACCTGAAAATCATAGGGCTATAAATATAGCATTTGTATCATAGTCTGCTCCTGATATACGAAAGAAATTGCAAAGGCTAGAGGGGTTTGAAGGGAAGCTATTATCTGAACTGATGGAGGTGGCACAGAAAGTGTATAACAATAGGGAGGATGATGATACTCTTAAAACCAAGAAGGTGGCAAAGGTCCTGCTGAGCACAATGGTGACAGAGTACACTAGGCCCTCTTCCTCCCATAGATTCTCTGGGAACCAGAGAAAGCCAAGTCAAGGTAGACCAGGACTGCAAAAGGACCAGTGCACTTACTGCAAAGAAAAGGGACACTGGAAAAATAAATGCTCCTGATGCCAGGCAGACCCCAGCCCAGCCCTGCAGTTCCTAGACTGATGGGGCCAGGGTTCACCAGACTCTCAGGAGTCTATGGTGAAACTAACAGTCAGGGGCAGACCTGTTAACTTCCTGGTCGATACAGGGGCTACATATTCTGCCCTAAAATCGGACCATGGTCCCTTTAAAGCTGAACATACTCTGGTTCAAGGGGCCACCAGGAAGACACACTCATCCCGGACCATTATTCTTGGATCTGGGATCATCACTCACTCTTTCCTCATTATGCCCAACTGTCCTCACCCCCCTTGCTACAAAATTGATGAGACTTGCTACAAAAATTGAAAGCCATCATCGCCTTCAGGGATGGTGAGATAAAACTAAAGTTCAGTTCTCAGCCTCAGATCCTCCTAGTAAACTGCCCTATCTCAGAAGAATATCTCCTAACAGGCCTCGAGACACCGCCAGTGGCTAATTAGTTCTGCAAGAATTCCAGCACCTGGTTCCAGGAGTCTGGGTCAAGACAAATCCCCCAGGCAGGCTCAGCATCAGTTCCCCATGGTGGTGAAAGTACTCAGCACATCTCTCCCCATCTGGTATGGCAGTATGAAATCAGCTACAAAGCCATGACTGGAATTGAAAAACACATCAACCATCTACTCAATGCAGGTATTCTTGTTCCTTGCCAGTCCCCATGGAACACCCCCTTACTTCCTGTGCAAAAGCCAGGGAGCACAGACTAGCAGCCAGTACAGGATTTTAGAGAAGTAAATAAGAGGGTTGAAACAATACACGCTGCCATCCCTAACCAATACACACTTCTAAGCAAGCTCCCTCCGGAACACACTACCTACACTGTCCTGGATTTAAAAGATGCATTCTTTTCTATACCTGTGGCACCATTTAGCCAGCCTATTTTTGCCTTTGAAGACCCTCGGCCCAGGGTTTGTTGGCAGCTGACGTGGACCAGGCCTCCCCAAGGATTCAAAAAATCCTCTACCTTGTTTGGAGAGGATCTGAGGTGAGGTTGGTCCCCCTTCATAGAGCAGCATCCAGGTGTTACCCTACTTCAGTTTGTAGATGACCTCCTTCTAGCCACACTGGACTCAGTCTCTTGCAAAGCAGCAACTCTCAGCTTATTCAAAGCCTTAGCAGAAATGGGATATCATGGATCCTCCAAAAAGGCTCAGCTCTGTTCCCACTCCATAACATATCTTGAACACATCTTAGAAAAAGGGGAACAACGAATTTCATGTGACAGGATACAAGCTGTATTGGGCATCCCTGAGCCAACCTCGAAATGACAGGTACACGAATTTCTTGGCATGGTGGGATATTGCAAACTGTGGATCCCTGGATTTGCATAAATTGCTAAGCCCCTTTACGCCACCCTGGTGGGCAAGGGAAGTGACTTGTGGACCAACAAGTGGCAGGAAGCTTTTACTTGCCTGAAGACAGCTCTGGTCAGTGCCCCTGCCCTCGGGTTACCTGACTTGTCCAAACCTTTCATCTATTCATTGATGAAAGTCACGGGTTTGGCAAAGGAGCCTTAACCCAGTCCATTGAGCTTTGGCACTGACCAGTAGCATACCTCTCAAAAAAACTGGACTATGTAGTTGCTGGATGACCCAACTGCCTAAGAGGCATCACAGACACTGCTCTTTTAGTTAAGGAAACTTCTAAGTTAACCTTTGGCCAAAATCTGGTGGTAACTGCCCCACATTTGGTAGAAGCTCTCCTCCACAGTCCCCCAGACCACTGGATATCTAATGCCAGAATCACACAATATCAAGTGTAATTGTTGAACCCACCCTGTGTGGTATTCTCAAAAGTGGAGGCATTAAATCTGGCCACCCTGCTCCCTGACTCTAGTGCCCCTGCAGTCACCCACGACTGCTTACACTTGCAGAAAACCCTATCAGGGCTATGCCCAGACCTCACCAATATGTCTTTGCTGGAGGCTTCCCATAATCTCTACATAGATGGCAGCAGTTTTGTTAAGGATGGAATCTGTTATGCAGGAGCAGCTGTAGTAGAGTATTCAAAACAATCTGGGCTCAATCTTTAAGCCATGGCACCTCCACCCAATGGGCCAAACTAATAACCCTTACTCAGGCTTTAAGATGCACAAAAGACCAAGCTGTCAATATTTACATGGACAGTTGCTATGCCTTTGCTACAGCCAATATACACTGTGCACTGTACCAAGAGCAAGGATTCCTAACATCTGGAGGTATAGAGATTAAAATGGACCTGAAGTCCTAGCATTATTAGAAGCCATTTGGTTCCCTGACTGAGTAGCCATTGTTCACTGCAAGGAACACTGGAAGGGAAACTCCCCACAGGCTGAAGGCAACTGACCAGCAGATGAAGTCGCACAAACTGCTGCCTTCCTTCCACTCACCCCTGTCCAAATGCTCCCGACAGTCCTTAGCCAGAAACTCCCGGTACTATGCTACTTCTCAGAAGACGCCAAGTAGGGGGAAGGTCTAGGAGCTAAAATTTCCCCAGAAGGTTGGTTAGTCCTGCCCGATGGCAGGACATATCTACCTGAATCAGTGGGAAGGCAATTAGTCAAAAGGCTGCATGACACCAAGCATAGGGGCGGCACTAAATTAATAGAACTAATAAAAAGAGACTTATTTCCCAGGTTTGTCTAAAATCAGCAAAAGCATCACATCAAGATGCGAAGTCTGTGCCAGAGTAAATCAAAGAAGAGGTGCCCAAGTTCCAGTGGGAACTAGGCTCCAAGGGATGGAACCAGGTGAGCACTGAGAGATAGACTTTACTGAAATAAAGTTGGGAAATATGGGTATAGCTATCTCCTGGTGCTGGTAGATATGTTTTTGGGATGGGTGGAAGCCTACCAGACTAAAAATGAAACAGCCACGGTAGTAGTTAAGAAGCTGGTAGCAGAAACCATTCTGAGAATCGGGCTTCTTCTTAGAATAGGGTCAGATAACAGTCCAGCCTTCATAGCACAGGTGACTCAACAATTGGCTAAAACGCTGGGTCTAAATTGGAAACTGCACTGTGCATTTTGACCCCAAAGTTAGGACAGGTTGAAAGGATGAGCAGCACCTTGAAAGAAACCCTAACCAAGTTGGCTATTGAGTCTGGTGAAAACTGGGTGAGTCTCTTACCTTTTGCCCTCCTTAAGGCCAGATGTACCCCCTGTGTGCAGGGCATGATGCCCTATGAAATATCATTTGGCAGAACCCCACCACAGTTCCCCAAGTTGGGGTTGGAAAAAATATCTGAATATGGCAATCAATATCTTTTCTCCACTCTAAAGGAACTGGACTGGATTAGGAAAATGGTCAATTGAATGGTCCAAGAAGCCCATCCCCCTCATCCATGTACTAACCCTCCTTTATTTCAGGCACAGCCTGGAAATCTAGCCTGGTATGGAAGCTCCAAGCTGGGACACTCAAGCCACGGTGGACTGGCCCATATGTGGTGATCCTCAGGACACCCATGGCTGTAAAAGTCATGGGGAAAAGACACTGGATACATGCATCCCATCTAAAAGTCATCAGGTCCGGTACGGTGGACTCAGAGACATAAAAGTGGATAGTCACCAGAACAGAAGAACCCTTAAAGATCAAGATTCACTGAACGAGTTAAGACTAAGAGTGGGGAAGAGGGAGGGATATGGCAACAGCCTGGCAAATGAGTTTGCCGCCCCCCCCCCAGGTCATTAGCATGTGTGTCAGTAGTTTTTGATTAACCTCCTATAACTGGAGTATTATAAGGACAAGGGACAGAAAGGTTCTAAATGTCACTCAAACTAATGGGAAAAATCCCACCCTCTCTTTTGACCTGAGTGCCCTCCTTGGGGAGAATTGGAACAGCATAGACATAGAGCCAGATGGCCCTCCTGTAGGTCACAGATGTCAAGACAAATATTTAGAAAGCAGACTTACCCAGGCCAAGCTCTATGCCTGCCCTGCAGATGGGTCTCCAGAATGCCATACTCAAGGGCAGTACCACTGTGCTCAATGGGGTTGCAAAACCCTAGCCCCATGGACATCCAGAGATACTGCTATCAGCCCCTTCAGGGGAGCAAAGCCCCAGAACCCAACCATAGGTTCTGGTAACCCCATCCACATCCGCATCAATAATGTCTAGGAAGAAGGCAAAACATGGGGCTTCAGACTATATGCAGTTGGTAAAGACCCTGGAGCTGAGTTTACCATCCAACCGGGTATTCTAAAACCCCCTCCACCCAATCTGGTGGTCCCCAACTGGGACATTCTCCTTAACCCAGAACCAGTAATTCCACCCAAAAAAAAACCAGGACCCTTAAGGTCCCCCAAGCAAACCCCCCCCCAGAACACCTTGTTGTCACTGTTGTCCTGTCTTCACTTTCTTAAATGAGAGCCAGTCAAAAGCCACCAATTATTGCTGGCTCTGCCTAAACCCTCAACCCCCTTATTACATTGGAATAGGAGCAGATGGAAGCACTGTCCCCAATGCATCACTGTATGCTCAAAAGATATCAGTAAACAATAGCCAAAGTTTATGTAAGTGGGGTCATGAGCCAATTCTAACTCTGGGGGCCTTAAAAGGTAATGGCACCTGTTTCAACCCTTCCTCAAGCAAAATCAATGCAACCTTCCTAAGGCCCCCACAGTTCATCAGTTGTTTTCTCTGACAAAACTGATGAATCCTATTATTGGAAAGCCCCCAATGGCACCTGGTTCACCTATACCCAAGGAATCACCCCTTATTTCTCCCCACAAACCTTGTCACAATATAAGACTGAAAAAGACCCAGTCGTTTACATCCTGGTGCATATCATCCCATAGGTATACTGGTATTTAGGTAAAGGAGGCTGCGAGCATTTTAGGACTATGAGTCAGTTTAAACGAGTTCCTATTCTCATTCCCATAATGGTCGGCCTTGGGATAGGAGTTCAGCAGCCTTGGGAATGGCAGCCATGATAACTGGTAAAGAACATTTTAACACCTTATCCACTCAAGTTGACATAGACCTAAAAGAGTTAGAAAAATCAGTTAGTCATCTCAAAAATCCCTTATCCTCTCTGGCCAAAATGAATCTGCAAAATAGGGGTGGGTTAAATCTATTATTTTTAAAACAGGGAGGACTATGTATAGCCCTAGGCGAAACCTGCTATTTCTACGCTAACCACTCAGGAGTGGTAAAGGAAAGCCTCTCATTAGTCAGAAATAGGCTACAGGAATGAGAAGAACTCAGAACAAAAAGTACAACTGGTACAAAAGCCTGTATTCATGGTCTCCATTACTAACTACCTTAATCACCACTGCAGGCCCACTTGTCCTCATTATGCTAGGATTTCTAGTGGGCCCTCTTTTCATTTACTGTCTCCCTTCCTATATTCAAAAAGAATACAGGCAGTAAAACTAATGGTGCTACACTCTCACTACACGCCTCTTGCTACTGATGTAGTGGCAATCATTTGAGAAATGCCATTACAGCAGTAGGGAATGAAAAGGAAACAAGACCACACCAATTCTCACCAACAGGAAATCCAAGCTTATAGAATACGTGTGGTCATTAACAACCCGGACACCCATCTGGGCCTAATGGGTAAATGGCAGGCCTAATGTGGAAATGGCGCAACTCAAGCTGGGAAAAGGTCAATTACTTTCCCTTTGCCACTGAGATGCAAACGGCAAATATCTACTTCTGTAACTCTGCTTGCTTGCTTTGCTCAGAACCCTATATAGAAATGTATATGTTTAAACCTACCAATCCTGTCTCTTGGCACATGTGGGAAAATTTGGTGCGAGTGGGAAGAAAATCTATAAAGGCTGCAGCCTCCAGATTTTGGACATGACTCTTACAAAAGAGCACACCCCGGCCGTTAATATAGGTTCCATTAAATTTTTCTCGTGAGAGTTGTTATTTATATGAAGTGTTTCACTTCACAGTGCAAAGGTGGTCAGCACCCCATTTTGCTCAATGATGGCCATACCCAAAGTCCAGCCACTACTTTATGAATACCCACTTCTCCTGGACTTAGGAGATCACTACTGATCCCTGTGGCCTGATTTAATGCCCTCATATGAGTTTTGTGTGGAACCCAGAAAAGTATGTTCTTACTAACCCATTGCTGTGTAAGTCTTTTCAATGTAGGACATTTTGGTTAGATTCAGTTAAGGGAAGTTTTGATTAGGTCACTTTTTGTTGGAATGCTTTAGTTTAGTTAAGGGCCTCTGATTAGATTTCAAGCACCAGGATGGACTGCAATCATTGTGTGGAAGACTTACATACAAGGAACACAGAGAGAAAGAGTGCTGCCATGTGGGAGAGGGCTCCAGGTTCTCCTACAGCTGTGGAGAGACACAGAATCCCTGAGAGACTGATGGAGAGGCAAGACGCTGGAGTCATGGAGCACCTTGAATCTGAAGACATTCAGGCCAGAGGATAAAGGAGAGGTGAGAAAAATTGTGTCTGATGACCCACTGCTGAGCTCAGGGACAAAGTGAATTTGAAGGGGAAGGCAGAAAGAGACAGGCAGGCCAAACATTTTACCTTGGGGGGAGTCCAGCAGCAGCTGACCCTTGTTAAGACAGAATTTTTGATGATGTCTTGATTTGGACATTTTCACAGCCTCAGAACTGTAAGCTTTATCCCTAATAAATTCCAATAACAGCCAACCTATTTCTGGTATTTTGCATTGGCAGCACTTGGCAAACTCAAAGAGCTAGGGACACAGGGTTGGAGAGCTGCCCTTTCCCCAAAAGGCAGTGTTATCCTGCTGTCCAGTGAATTCACCTGTAAACTCTGGGTTTCTCCAGACTAAGCAGGATTGAGCACTTTTCAGATGGAGGGGGAAGTGCTCTTGGCCAGCAAGGCCTGCAAGACAGGTAGTCAGGCAGGGGAGTCACATTGTTTGGTGACTTGTATAAAGTGACAGATACCCCACTGTGATGAACCTTGTTCAGGCAGTGGTTGGGAGGTGGGCAGTGGCAGATAAAAGCATGGGACCTTGGGGTCTGGTACAACAGAGGAGTCAGGCACAGAGAGGAGACTTCCTGCTCCTGCTCCTTTTGCCCTTCCCTCCTTCCCTTGACCTCTGGCATTGACCTTCTGTTGAGGCTGCTCTTACTGTACCACTTCTGGGTCTCAGGCACAGACTCAGGTCTCCTGTTTCCAGTTCTACATTCACCTTCTCCAATCTTGGGGCAGTTAAAGAAAGAGCAATGCCAAGATGAAAAATGTTGGTGTCAGGAAGGAAATGTCAAAATTCACATTACAGCATTGACTACAACAAGAACATCACCAGAATGAGCAACGTTAGGCCAGTGACCCTAAGAAATAGTATGGGAATCCCAGAAAGTCCTGGGACATATGGCTGACAAGAATAGAAGTGAGGTTGTGTGATGGTGTAATGTTTGAAGAAAACCTCAGAGGGTGCCGATGCCAGATATTTCTCAAACTAATTAAATATCAAATTTTCAACACATTTTTAACAGTGTTGAAAATGATGCAAACCTCTTCAATCCCAGAAGAGAACGGAGGGGTTGGATGGGAAGAAGCTGATGAACAACTGAAGAAGAAGGACTGTAACAAGTGTTCACTGCAGGTACACTGCAGGTACAGAATCCAGAGAAGGAATGTCCTGTTTGGGAACCAAACTCTCAGAGCCCCAATGAAAACCATCATCATAGGTTCTTTTTTTTTTTTTTTTTTTTATTATGGGTAAAAATCAAAATTCTCACAATACATACAAACATTTGTAAAATGATATATAAATATATATGCATATATGTGTATTTGCTTACAAAAATATTATTTTATATATATATATATACATATATTTTAAGAGGTGCTTAGATTACCTAAAATATTATACGGAACCCACTCGGATTCCCATGTTGCCCACCTCCCACACCTCCCACCACATCCAACACAAACATCTCCCATAGTGTGGCCCACCAACCTCAATGAACTTATCATAGGTTCTTGATCTGCAACGGAGGACAGGGAGAAATCCCTTCTCAGCACTCACAGTGTCAGTTACCGATATGAGTCACACTAGCTGGTCTTCACTTTGGAGTAAGTAGCAGGAAGTCAGTCTTCTCCTGAGGTGCTAACAGCCCTCTAACCGGATACTTGTAGAGAGCAGTGCGGACCTCACATGGTCGTGTCTATGCTCCTTGTGATTCCTGCTCACTCTTGCTTAGCGAGGCCTCCAACCACTCAGTTCAGCTGGGGAGGGGGCTGAGGGGAGTGAGCACTTTTCCTTTATGGGGGACAGTATTTGCAAAGGTGAGGGGAAGTTCTCCCTCAGTAATGTTGCAGATACAAATCAATATGTTCAAATCAACCACTTTGTATGATTTCATCGTATACTATTTTCATAATTTCATTTAAATTATAACCAAATTGTCCATGCAAAATATAAAAATAATTTGTCTATTATGGCACACAGCCAAATTCCTTCTCTAGCCACAACCACCATTCCTCCTTCCTCAGAATTATCTGCATTGGCAGATTATTTGGGGTACAATTTTCTGTTTTTAAATACATGCATTCTCTAGATTCATCCCTCCTACAGCCTAACACATATGAGAAATATATTGGAGTACAGGTTAAGAATATAAATAAAATTTCTAACTTCTTAAAATATTTGAGATTACAAATATATTGTCTAATTATTAAAGGATCATTTCTGAATTAAAATTCAAGGAAAATTGGAGTTAAGTAGAAAGCAGGCCACTGTAGTTCAGTGGCTGTTACACTTGACTCCATATCAGAATCAGGTGAAGAAACTCAAAAAAATATCAATGGTTGGGGTGCCTTATAAGAAAATGCTACAAAAATGGGAAACATTATTTTTAAAATGGTAATTTTTTATAAGCTTACCCAGAATATAATGAATCGAAGAATGAGTGAAAATAACGAGGATAATTTGAAATAAGTGGAAACCCCATCTTTATATAAATTAAGAAAAATCTCGAGTTCTGATGCATAAATTAGTGGTAACAAATTGAACACAGATGAGTGTGGAAGGAGCATGGGAGGAACAGATCTCTGATCAAACTGCAAGTGCACATTTCCAAGAGGAGAAAGACATCCTGATTGCACAGTGACAGTCGCTTCCTTAAAAGATTGGCAACAAGTTGCACAGACGGGAAGTGGAGATTCTGTGGAGATTACATTCACAGGGTTTCTCTCCAGTATGAATTTTCACATGGTCAGTGAGATTTGATTTGCTACTGAAGGCTTTCCTATGTTCCTTACATATATAGGGTTTCTATCCAGTTTGCCTTCTGTGGTGTTTAATGAGGCTTGATTTCTGAAAGAAACCTTTCCCACATCCATCACATTCATAGGTATTCTCTGCAGTATGTATTCTTAGATGGTCAATGAGGTTTTCCTTCTGGTTGAAGGTTTTTCCACATTAATTGCATATATAGGATTTTTCTCCCAAATCAATGCTCTGATGTTTAATGAAGTGTTGCTTTTGGCTAAAGGCTTTTCCACATTCTTTACATTAATTTTGTTTCTGTCCACTATGTGCTTTTTCATGTTCTGGGCGATATGATTTGTACCTAAAGGCTTTTTCACATGCCTTTCTTGCATAGGCTTTCTTTGCAGTAGAAAATCTCTTGTATCTTGAATTTGAATTAAAGCTTTCCCACATATATATGATTTCTCTTCAGTAAGAATTTTCTGATGAATAAAGAGGTTTTCTCTCAGGTTTAAAACTTTCCCACAAGTATTATATTTCTATGTTTGTTCCCCTGTATGACTTTTAAAATGAAGAGAAAAAAATGACTGTAAAGAGCAGAGTACATTCAGGACACTCATATGGTTTCTCTGTAGTTTGAATTCTCTCATATTCCATGAGGTTTTATTTCAGATGGAAGCATTCCCATGTTAATTACTATACTAACTAATGTATGAATATTTCATGCTCAATGAGATTTAATGCCTGGCTGAAGAATTTCCAATATTACTTTAATACACAGGGTTTTACTCCTGCATGTTTCTTTGATGTGACTATAGCTTTCCCAAATTCATGAAATACCAAATGGTTTCTCTGAAGGATTAATTCTTAGGTATCTCATGAGGTTGAATTTCCAAGAAAACTTCACACTCATTACAGTTAAAGGGGAGGGCTACCATGTGGTGCAAACTGGTAAAACTCATTGCCTTCATTCTTTTCTCCTTACATACATTCTGTCATGCTTAGGTAAGCATGATGCAAATTCCTTTAAAGTAAAGTTACATTCATAGAAGTGTTATATTGAGGAAACAATGCTTGTACGCAGAGAAAATATTTTCCCAACTTTCTTACATTCTCTGCCTTCATCTTTAGTCTGTACTGCTGTGGAAGTGGATATAGCTTCACTCACAAGCCTTTTGTTATGTGGTTCTTTATGGTTCTTAATGTCCTATGCTTCTTCATAGTTTGTGAGGTGGAGAAAAAGCACTGCTTAGAGGGAAATTTATCTCAGTGAATGTGTTCATTAGAAAAGAGGAAAGATCCAATATCAATCATCTAAGCATTCAAATTGAGAAGTGCAATAATATCTCCTTTTTCTTTATTCTATCATTCATGGTTCTTCTTGCTTCAAAGGAGCATCACATCAAGTTTGGTGACTTCATAACTAGGAAATGGGGAAGTGATACACACTTGATTTATCATGGGGACAAAACAGCAGCACATAAATCAACCCTGGCACCTTCAGTCTTCTGAAGGAGAAAAAAAGTGCAGCTTACAAAGATGCAGGAGTAAGGTGGGCCAATTCCAAAGCCAACATGTCAACACATGAAATCCTGAATATTTTGTTTTGGACTGACTATTTTTATTCATTTTTTCCTTCTATTTATTTGGATGAGATGCACTATTTAATATTATTTAAAGTTTACAGGGAAATTATATCAGTTTTGCCTGCCTTTCCAAATCTGCACTTATTATTTATTATTGACTGGCCAAATAACGCATTTCAAAACATTTTATATCCTGTATTATACAGCCAAAGGTGTGCTAATGCAAAATACCAGAAATCTCTGGGTCTTTACAAAGGATATTTATTTGGGGTAGAAGCTTACAGTTACCAGGCCATAAAGCATAAGTTTCTTCCTTCACCAAACTCTGTTACCCATCCTGGAGCAAGACAGATGCTGATATTTGCAAGGGTTCAGGTTTCTTGGGTTCCTCTCTTCCCAGGGCTGCATTTCTCTCTGGGCTCAGCTCCTCTGTTTCCTCCACAATATCATCTGTAGATTATGAGGTTCTCTAACCTTTGCCTCTCACCACAAGGCCATCTGTGAATTGTCAGGTGAATAGCTTGTCTCTTTTCCCCAGGGCCTTCTGTCCTTGCTCATCAGAACTCCAACATCAAAACTACTCCAGTTCTGTCCTTTGCCATGTCTTTTTATGTTTGAGACCCCATGAACCAAGGGTCAGGGCTCAACTCTCTACCAACTGTGGCCCAGTCAACGCCTTTATCATAACTTAATCATGCCCAGATTAACAAACCAGTTTACATGCATAATCCAATATCTATTTTTGGAATTCATAACGATATCAAACTGCTGCATATCCATTTACCCGTCTTATGCTACATATTATTTTATTGTGTATTTTAACACTTTATTGATGTCCTAGGCCAAGGATATCATTCTTACTTTATCCATTCAATCGTCATTTAGAGATATGAATTTAATTAACAGATATTGTTCTTCAATACATCCTGAACCTTGAACATTCTGAGATTATTCTTTCTGCTTGAAGAATATCCTTTTACTTTTCTTTTAAAGTGAGTTGCTGCTAGAAAACTTATTCATTTTTTGTTGTTGTTCTTGTTGATCTGATTTTTTTTTGAAACTTTATTTGTATATTTAATAATTGAAAATGGAAACCATTAAAAACTAAAAAGTAAACACTGATGAATAAATATATACATTTATCATGTAAATGTAATGGATACATATACAATTTTTTTTGATCAAACAAGATGTTATACAATATATTTGGTTCATAGTAATGCATTTATACAGTATTTGTCCTTTTGTGTCTGGCTTGCTTCACACAACATAATGTCCTCCAGGTTCTGCCATGTTGCCATAGGCTTTACGCCTTCATTCCTTCTTAGAGCTGCATAATATTCCATGGTGTGAATACACCACAGTTTGTTTATCCATTCTTCTGGAGATGGACACCTGGGTTGATTCCAACTTTTGGCAATTGTAAATAATGTTGCTATGAACATCCGTGTGCAGATGTCTGTTCGTGTCACTGCTCTCAGTTCTTCTGGGTATATACCCAGTACTGGAAATGCAGGGTCACGTGTCAAGTCTATATTCAACTTCCTTGGGAGCTGCCAAAAAGTCCTCCATAGTGTGTGTATCATTCTGCATTCCCACCAACAGTGAAGAAGTGTTCCTATCTCTCCACATCCTCTCCAACACTTGTAGTTCTCTGTCCTTTTAATAGTGGCCATTCTGATAGGTGTAAAATGATATCTCATTGTAGTTTTGATTTGCATTTCCCTAATCATGAGTGATGTTGAGCATTTCTTCATGTGTTTTTTGGCCATTTGTATTTCTTCTGTGGAGAAGTGTCTATTCAAGTCTTTTCTCCATTTTTTAACTGGGTCATTTGTCTTTTTATTGTTGACTTGTAACATCTCTTTGTATATCCTGGATATTAAACCCTTATCAATATGTGATTTCCAAATACTTTTTCCCATTGAGTTGGCTGCCTTTTCACCTTTCTGACAAAGTCCTGTGAGGTGAAAAAGGGTTAATTTTGAGGAGGTCCCATTTATCTATTTTTTCTTTTGCTGCATGTGCTTTGGGTGTAAGGTCCAAGAAAGAACCACCTACTACAAGGTCTTAAAGATGTTTCCCTACATTTTCTCCTAGTAGTTTTATGGTCCTGGCTTTTGTATTTAGATCTTTGATCCATTTTAAGTTGATTCTTATATAGGGGGTGAGAGAGGGGTGCTCTTTCATTTTTTTTGGTTATAGATATCCAGTTCTCCCAACACCATTTGTTGAAGAGACAGTTTTTTCCCATTAGTGTGGGCTTGGTAAGTTTGTCAAAAAACAGTTTACTGTATAGGTGAGGGTATATTTCTGGGTTCTCAATTCTATTCCACTGATGATGTGTCTATCTTTATGCCAGTACCATGCTGTTTTGACCACTGTAGGTTTGTAATATGTTTGAAGGTCAGGCAGTGAAATTCCTTCCACATTGCTCTTCTCTTTTAGAATGCTTTTGATAATTCGGGTGCACTTACCCATCCAGATGAATTTGGTAAGTGCCTTCTCTAATTCTGTAAAGTAAGCTGTTGGGATTTGGATTGGTATTGCATGGAATCTATAAATCAGTTCGGGCAAGATTGGCATCTTCACGATATTTATTCTTCCAATCCATGAACATGGAATGTCTTTCCATTTGTTTAGGTCTTTTTTTTTTTTTTCATTTCTTTCATCACTGTTTTGTAGTTTTCTGCATATAGGCCCTGTACTTCTTTGGTTAAATTAACTCCTAGGTATTTGAGTCTTTTTGTTGCTTTTTAAAATGGAATTTTCCTCTGATTTCCTCCTCAGGTTGTTCAGTACTAGTGTACAAAAACATTACCAATATTTCCGTGTTGGTCTTGTATCCTGCCAAATTGCTTAACTCATTTATTAGTTCAAGTAGCTTTGTCGTGGACACTTCAGGATTTTCTAAGTACAGAATAATGTCATCTGCAAACAGTGAGAGTTTTACTTCCTCCTTTCCTATTTGGAGGCCTTTAATTTTTTTGTCTTGTCTACGTGCCCTAGCTAGAACTTCTAGAACAAAGTTGAATAACAATGGTAACAGTGGGCATCCTTGTTTTGTTCCCGATTTTAGAGGGAAAGCTTTCAATCTTTCCCCATTGAGTATGATGTTGGCTGTGGATTTTTCATATATGCCTTTTATCATATTGAGGAATTTTCCTTTTATTCCTATCTTTTGAAGTATTTTTATCCAAAAAGGATGTTGGATTTTGTCGAATGACTTTTCTGCATCTATTGAGATGATCATGTGGGTTTTTTTCCTTCAATTTGTTAATGCGGTGTATTAAATTGATTGATTTTCTTATGTTGAACCAGCTTTGCATACCAGGAATAAATCCCACTTGGTCGTGATGTATAAGTCTTTTGATATGCTGTTGGATTCTATTTGCAAGTATTTTGTTGAGAATTTTTTCGTCTATGTCCATTAGAGAGATTGGTCTGTAATTTTCTTTTCTTGTGGAATCTTTATATGGCTTTGGTACTAGGGTGACGTTAGCTTCCTAAAATGTGTTGGGTAATTTTCCCTCCTCTTCAATTTTTTGGAAGAGTTTAATGTGATTGGTGTTAATTCCTTTTGAAGTGCTTGGTAGAATTCACCTATGAAGCCATCTGGTTCTGGACTTTTCTTTGCTGGGAGATTTTTGATGACGGATTCAATCTCAATTGTGATTGGTTGTTAACTTCTTGTATTTCTTGTAGTGTCAGTGTAGGTTGGTTATGTGTTTCTAGAAATTTGTCCATTTCATCTAGGTTGTCTAGTTTGTTGGCATATAGTTTCTCATAATATCCTCTTATGATTCCTTTTATTTCTGTGAAGTCATTTGTAATTTCCCCCCTTTCATTTCTGATTGTGTTTATTTGCATCTTCTCTCTCTTTTTCTTTGTTAGTTTAGCGAGGGGTTTGTCAATTTTATTAATCTTCCCGAGAACCAGCTTTTGGTTTTGTTGATTTTCTCAATTGTTTTTCTGTTCTCAATTTCATTTATTTCTGTTCTAATATTTATTATTTCTTTCCTTCTTCTTCCTTTGGGATTGGTTTGCTGTTCTTTTTCTAGTTTCTCTAGTTGTTCAGTTAAATCTTTGAGTTTAGCTCTTTCTTGTTTTTTGATATAGGCATTTAGGGTGATGAATTTCCCTCTTAAAACTGCTTTCGCTGTGTCCCATGAATTTTTATATGTTGTATTCTCATTTTCATTTTTCTCAATATATTTATTGACTTCACTTTCAATTTCCTGTTTGACCCAGTGAATATTTAGGAGTGTGTTGTTCCGTCTCTACACATTTGCAAATTTACTTTTTCCCTGTCTGTTATTGAATTCTAGTTTCATTCAGTTATGATCTGAAAAGGTGCTTTGTATAATTTCAATCTTTTTATATTTATTGAGAGCTGAATTATGACCTCACATGTGGTCTATCCTGTACAAAGATCCATGGGCCCTTGAGAAGAATGTATAACCCATTGAGTTTGGATGTAATGTTCTGTATATGTCTATTATGTCTAACTTGTTTATCATATTGTTCAAGTTCTCTGTTTCCTTGTTGATCTTCTCTTGAGTTGTTGTATCTAATGATGTGAGAAGGGTGTTGAAATCTCCAACGATTATTGTAGAAATGTCTATTTCTCCCTTCAGTTTTGCCAGAGTTTGGCTCATATATTTTGGGGCACCCTAGTTAGGTGTGTAGATATGTATGACTGTTATATCTTCCTGGAGGACCAACCCTTTTATTAATACATAATGGCCTTCCATATATATTATCCCTGTTTTGCATTTAAAGTCTCTTTTGTCTGATATTAGTATAGCTACCCCTGCTCTTTTCTGTTTACTATTCACGTGGAGTACCTTTTTCCAACCTTGTTCTTTCAGCCGCTTTGTATCCATGGGTCTGAGGTGAGTTTCTTGTAAGCAGCATATGGATGGCTCATGTTTTTAATCCATTCTGTCAGCCTGTATCTTTTGAATGGAGAATTTAATCCATTCACATTCAGTGATATTACTGAAACCATTGTTTTCTTTGGTTTTCATATGCCATCTTGTTTTTGTCTCTCTTTTTATGCTTTTGGTTATCCTTTCTGCTTTTCTTTCTTCTATACTCTCCTCCAAGCCTCTCTCTCTTTTTCTTTCAGATTTTAAGGCTACCTGTAATATTTCCTGCAAAGGTTGATTCTTTTTTGCAAACTCTCTTAGTTTCTGTTTGTTTGTGAATATTTCATACTCACCTTCATATTTGAAGGACACTTTTGCTGGATAAAGAATTCTCGGATGGCAATTTTTCTCTTTCAGTTTCCTAATTGTATCATATCACTGTCTTCTCACCTCCATGGTTTCTGAAGAGTAATCGGCACTAAGTCTTACTGGACATCCTTTCTATATGATTGTTTGCTTCCTTTTTGCTCCTCTGAGAATTTTCTCTTTATCTTTTATATTTGACATTCTGAATAGTATGTGTCTTGGCATAAGTCTATTTGGATTTATTCTCATTGTGGTACGGTGTGCTTCTTGGACATGTAAGTTCATTTCTTTTGTTTGAGTTGGGAAATTTTCACCTATTATTTCCTCAAATACTGTTTCTGACCCTATTCCTTTCTCTTCGCCTTCTGGAACTCCCATGATACGTATGTTGTTGTGTTTTGTGTTGTCATTCAGCTCTCTGAGCCCCTACTGAATTTTTTTCATTCTTTTCTCTCTCTGTACTTCTCTCCCTTCAATTTTTGCTGCTCTGTCTTCGGTACCACTTATTCTTTCTTCTATCATTTCGAGTCTGTTGTTGTATGCCTCAAATGTGTTTTTGACTTCACCTATTTTGTTTTTCATTCCCATGAACTCCTTTACTTTTCTGTTCAAGATTTCAAATTCTTCTTTGCATTCACTCAATGTCTTCTTGATGTCATTTATCTCTTTAACTATATTGTCTTTCATCTCATTAATTTGATTTTGGAAATTTGTACTCATCTCACTGATTAGTTCTCTCAAATTCTGCAGCTTTTCTGGGACTTTGATGTATTCTTTTTCTTGAGCCATGTCTTATATTTTCTTAGTATGGCTTAATGTTTTGCTAATGTTTAGGCATCTGGTTCAGTTGTATTTTAGATAGATGTTCTATATCTTTCTTTTTAATAGGGTTTTAGTGGCAGGAAGCTGTGAGTTACCACAGCTCTTTGATTTATGGCTCAACCTTGATTGTTAGGATTGCACAGCTGGTTGCTCAAAACTGAGCACTGGACCCAATAATTGGTTGTAGGTTCGTTTTCTAGGGCCTTGGGCAGGGAGGTTACAGAGGCCAGGAAAATCCTCTCCTACTTATTAATTTTCTTTGTGCACTTCCTTGGTCTTCCAGGAGATGGTGCTCATTGGCAGCTCTCCATTCAATGCCTGGTCTCAGTGTATTTTTTGTGACACAGACCAGATCAATGTGGTAGAGCTTCCTGTCTGGGGTCTAAAAGCCTTGTAATCCAAATTTTATGAGACAGTTCTCCAGTCTTCTCTGGTAGCCCCCTCCCTTTTCCCAGCTAGGAAATATTTACTCTCCCTTCTGAATCCTCAACAATCAGTCCCTATTAGTAGCAGATGAGATTGGGAGGTTTGTATACCTTTAGCCCCTTGCAGGCTCCAAGGCAAACAATGGTGCAGCCCCACCCAGCTTGGAAGGGCTCTCAGGACAGGGAAGACCAAATCTGTGAGTTAAAAACAGGGTCAGCCCCAGGCTCTCACTCCCCTCTCCTGTGGAATCCTCCACAATTAGTTCAAGCTAGAAGAGAGGGAGGTTGTGAGGGTCGGATTTCTCCAGTCCTTCCTAGGCTGCCAGGGCAAACCACCATGTGGAAGGGTCCATGGTTCTCTGCAGCCCAAATTTTTGGTTCAGAAACTGTCAGCCTAAGGCTGTGTCCCTCCCACTCCCCTTTCCGGGAGTGGTAGATCCCTGGAGCTCCCTTTCTGTGTAGTCACAGGCCCAGAGGCCCAAGAATTCTAAAGAGTGTGGGGGAGGGTGCTGGGAGCTGAAGCCACTGCTGGTTCCAACTCACAGTTCTTGTTCTGTCGTTGTGATTTCCCTGTTTGGTCCCACTCTCCTCTGGGTAGTGTGCAGACTCCACCTGCTGTCATAAACCCTAGAAGATCTATTTTGGGGTGCTGTCACCCTGTTCTTTAGCTGTTTTTCTGGAGAAGAGATTCCCATTTCTTACTAGTGTGACATATTCCCGGGAGTCACGACTTTATTAGATTTTACTCATCTGTAAAAGTATGTATTTCACTTCTTCCTGAAAGATTGAGATGAATTAAATCTCAGGCCCTCGATGATCTCCACTGCTTTTGAAAGCAACCTTAGTGTTCAATTTTTCCATTGTGTTGTAAATATCATCAGTTATTTGTAGCAGAAATTAGGGGCTTCCAGTTTTACAGACTGCTTCCTGCCCCATCAAAAAATTTGTGCACTCTAACTCTGGGGATGGGAATAATGGCACATTTCTCAAGTTACACACCTGATTTTGGAGCTAAGATTTGGTGGAGAAAGCACAGTATATTAAGTTCTTCTTGGGACCCTTCTAGGGAACAGTGTAATGGTGGTCAGCAACCCATTTTGATCAATGATGGCCACACCCAAAGTACAGCCACTGCTTCATGAGATCCCATTTCTCCCAGACATAGGAGACTCCTCCTGATCACTGTGCCCTGGGTTAATGCCCTCGTTTGAGTCTTGTGAGGACCCGGGAAAAGTATGTTCTTACTGACCCATTGCTGTGTGTGTAAGCCTTTTGTATGTAGGACATTTTGGTTAGATTCAGATAAAGAAACTTTTCATTAGGTCATTTTTTGTTAGATGGCTTTAGTTTAGTTAAGGTCCTCTGAATAGATTTCAGGCACCCAGATGGACCCCAGGCATTGTGTTGAAGTCTTACATACACGGAAAACAAAGAGAAAGATTGCTGCCATGTTTACCCTGCCATGTGGGAGAGGGCTCCAGCATCTCCTACAGCTGTGGAGAGACACAGAAACCCTGAGTGGCTGAGGGAGAGGTCAGAGGCTAAAGTCATGGAGCACCTTGAACCTGAAGACACCCAGGTCAGAAGAGAATGGAGAGGTGTGAACAATTGTGTCTGATGGCCCACTGCTGAGCTCAGAGAGAAACTGAGTTTGAAAGAGAAGTCAGAGGGAGAGAATCCAGCCCAATATTTTGTCTTGGCAGGAGTACAGGAGCAGCTGACACTTGCTAAGACAGCATTTTTGATGATGCCTTGATTTGGACATTTTGACAGCCTCATAACTGTAAGCTTTGACCCTAATAAATTCCAATAAAAGCCAACTTGTTTCTGGTAATTTGCATTGGCAGCTCTTGGCAAACTCAAACATTTAGAGACACGGTTTTGGAGAGATGCCCTGCTCCCAATTTGCAGTGTGGTGCTGCTGCCCAGTGAATTCACCTGTAAACTGTGGTTGTCTCCAGTCTATGCAGGAATGAGTACTGGTAAGATGTAGGTGGAAGTGGTTTTGATCAGCAAGGTCTACAAGACTGGGAGTCAGGCAGGGGAGCCACATGGTTTGAGGACTAATCTAAAGTCTCTGATGCCCCAGTATGATGTAAGTGCCCCAGATAGTGGTTGGGCTGCATTTCTCTCTGGGCTTATCTCTTCTGGTTCATCCACAAGGTCACCTGTAGACTATCAGGCAAACGGCTCACTTCTCTCCTTCTGGGGCCTTTTCTCCAACATCAAAACTGCTTCTCAAAGAAAACTGCTTCTCGAAGAAAACTGCTTCAACTGTCCTTTGTCATGCCTTTTATATTCGATTCCACCACCCAATAAGGAGTGTGGCTCAACACACTGCTGACTTGGCCCAGTCAATGCCCAAACCATGCCCAGATTAACACATCAGCCTACAAGCATGATCCAATTATATTTTTGGAATTCATAATTACATCAAATTCCTCAACGGTTATATTCCACCCTTTGAATTCCAAAAATACATTACAATTCTCAAAAAAACTTAAATCAGTAACAATTCAAGTACAAAATCATATCATAGGCATTTTAAAGAAATACAATTCATTTTGTGGCAATGTGCCGTCTGCTATCGACCTCTGAAACTTACAAAACCATTTAACTGCTTCTAATACACAAATGGAAAGACAAAGAATAAACATTTTCTATATCATAGGGAGAAATTGGAATGTTAAACATGAGTCATGGTTCTCTACAGTTCAGTAAACCTGCACTGCATCCTTCATTCGGTTTCAAAGTCTGAGTCATTCTTAAGATGATGGATTTTTCTCCTTGGGGCCACATGGGGACCCACCCTTTCCACAGGCTTGCCCAACGGCCATTTTCTTGGTTCCACCCTCAACAAGCATCTGGGTGTCGACCAAGCTCCAGACCTCACCACCCAAGAGTGTTGGGGTGATTGCCAAACCTTACCCAATTGTTGGGTTAGAGTCTTAGCCCCCCTAGTACAGTGATGTGAAGGTAACACTCCCCTTAACCTTTGGCATACAGGCTCAACCTTCTCAGAGCAATGGGTTGACCACCTGGCCTTCTCCAGTCCATGAGGGAAAGGTACACCCCTCTCAATCCTATGGGGTGTTGACTCTACTGCCCTAATCTTTTAGGAATGTGCTCCAGCCTTTCTGCACCCTGGGATGGCAAAACTCTCCCAGATCATCGGGTGCTGACACTCACCCTCTTGAACTGCTGTGGACAACTCACCCTCTCCGCACCATGGGGCATCAAAACTTTCTCAGAACATTCGGTAGAAGCATCCACCTTCTTCAACTGCAGGGACAAACTCACCCTCTCTGTTCACATGGGTGGAGCTCCTCTCTTGGCTCAAGGAGATGTCTTAAGTCCCGATCTCTGCTTCCATGGTTTTCTTCTTAAAGCTGATTCTCCTTCAATCTCTCCTTTCCATGTTCTCTTTTGTCCAATCCAACAGTGGTTTTGTTCATATAGCTCTCTCAAAAACTTTGTTGGTTTAGCATGCAGGAAGCAGGAGTCCAATCCAGCAGACAGTAAGACATTCCACAAGTCTTTCCTAGAAAACTGCATCTTCAATTCTGATTTACAATTCCAAGTTTAATAAAGTCTTCAAATGGGGCATTTTCATCTGGGAATTTGATTTCCAGAAACTTGGAAGATCCAAAATCAGATTCTGGTGTGGTTTTTTTTTTGTTTTTTTTTTTTTGTATCCAAAAGTTCATTCCTTTGTGTATTTTGCTAACCTAGTATTTTGTTATAAGCTGCAAGGAGAAGCCAAACCACATTCTCTGAGTTTACCTTGGAAAGTCCTTCAGCTAAGTGCTCCAGTTCGCCATTTTCATATTCTGTCTTCCATATAACACCAGGAGTTAATCTTGCAAAGTTCTCTGCAACTTTAAAACATGGATCACTTTTCCTCCAGTTTCCAATAATAGTTTAATCATTACTTCTAAGGCATCATAGAAAGTCTCTTTAGCATGCATATGACTTTCAACAGACTCTTCAAAGTGATCTTGGCAATTTTCCAAGAGCATTTCACAATTGCTCCAAAGGATAAACCTTTCCCTTTTATAAAACCGTCCCAACATTTTGGTATATGCAAATGCACTTCCCCACTCCTCAGTACCAAATTCTATATTAGTGAGCCAAAGGAGTGCTAATGTGAAATACCAAAAATGGGTTAGTCTTTATAAAGTGTATTTATTTGGGGTAGAAGTCCACAGATACCAGGCCATAAAGAATTAAGTTTCTTCTCACCAAAGTTCATTGCCACGTGTTGGAGCAAGACAGTTGCCCACCTTTGCCAGGGTTCAGGCTTCTTGTGTTCCTCTCTTCCCAGGGCTGCATTTCTCTGTGGGCTTAGATCTTCTGGTTCTTCCACAAGGTCAGCTGTAGACTATCAGGCCAATGGCTCACTTCTCTTCTTGTGGGGCCTTTTCTCTAACATCAAAACTGCTTCTCAAAAAAACTTCTTCAACTGTCCTTTGCCATGCCTTTTATATTCGATTCCACCACCCACTAGGGGGTGGGGCTCAATGCCCTACTGACGTGGCCTATTCAATGCCCCAATCATGCCTAGATTAACAGATCACTTTACAAGCATGATCCAATTATATTTATGGAATTCATAATTATATCAAATTCCCAAATGGTTACACCTGCTGTGTAATGAGGCTTGATTTCTGAATGAAAGCTTTCCCACATCCATCACATTCATAGGGTTTCTCTCCAGTATGTATTCTCAGATGGTTAACGATTTTTTCCTTCCAGTTGAAGGCTTATCCGCATTCACTGCATATATGGGGTTTTCCTCCAGAATGAATCATCCGATGTTAAATTAACTATTGCTTTTTTCTGGAGGCTTTCTGCATTCTTAACATTCATTTTGTTTCTCTCTGCTATGAGTTTTTTTTCATTTCTGGTGAGTTATGATTTGTACCAGAAGCCTTTTCTACATGCATTACATGCATAGGGTTATTTGCATTAGGAAATCTCTTGTATTGAGATTTGATATTTGAATTAAAGCTTTCACACATATATAGGATTTCTTTTCAATAAGAAGTTTCTGATGAATAAAGAGGTTTTATGTCAGGTTGAAAACTTTCCCACACGTATTACCTTATTATGCTTGTTCCCCTGTATGGCTTTTAAAATGAGGAGTAAAAAAAATGACTGTAAAGATCAGACTATATTCAAGACACTCATATGGTTTATTTCTAGTTTGAATTTTCTCATACTCCATGAGTTTTGATTCAGATGGAAACATGACCTTGTTCATTACAATACTAACTAATGTATGAATATTTCATCCTCAATGAGATTTAATGCCTGGCTGAGGATTTCCAATATTCCTTACATACACAGGGTTTTAATCCTGCATGTTTCTTTGTTTTGACTCTAGCATTCCCAAACACATGAAATCCGAAATAGTTACTCTGTAGAATTAATTCTCAGATATCTCATGAGGTTGAATTTCAAAGAAAACTTCACAATCGTAACACTTCAAGGGGAGGACTACCATGTGGGACAAACTGACAAAACCCATTGTCTTCATTCTTTTTTCCTTACATAAATTCCCTCATGCTTACGTAAGCATGATGCAAAAGAAAAGGATTGAGATGAATTAAATCTCAGTCCCTCTATGATCTCCACTGCTTTTGAGAGCAACCTTAGGGTGGAATTTCTCCATTCTTTTGTAAATGTCATCAGTTCTTTGGAGAAAAATTGGGGGCTTTTGGTTTTACACCCTGCTTCCTGCTCACCCACCCTCCAGGCAAAATCTGTGCATTCTGGCTATGGGGATGGGAATAATGGCACACCTCTCTGAGTTACACACCTGATTTTGGAGCTAAGATTTGTTGGAGAAAGCACAGAATATTGAATTCTTCTTGGGCCCATTCTAGGGGCCAGTGCAATGGTGGTCAGCACACCATTTTGCTCAATGATTGCCACATCCAAAATACAGTCACTGTTTCATGAGTTCCCATTTCTCCTAGAGTGAGGAGACCCCTCATGATCCCTGTGCCCTGGTTTAATGCCCTGCCCTCTTTGTGTCTTGTGTGCACCCCAGAATGTGTATTCTTACTAAACCATTGCTTTGTGTGTAAGCCTTTTGTATGTGGGATATTTTTGGTTAGATTCAGATAAGGGACCTTTCGATTAGAGCACTTTTTGTTAGATTGCTTTAATTTAGTTAAGGCCTCTTATTAGATTTCAGGCACCTTGATGGACCACAATCATTGTGCTGAAGTCCTATATACATGGAACCCACAGAGAAAGAGTGCTGCTATGTTTACCCTGCAATGTGGAGAGGGTTCCAGGATCTCCTAGAGCTGTGGTGAAACACAGAACCCCTGAGAGGCTGAGGGAGATGCCATAGGCTTGAGTCATGGAGTAGCATGAAGCTGAAGACATCCAGGCCAGAGCAGAATGGAGATGTGTGAGCAACTGTGTCTGATGGCCCACTGCTGAGCTCAGGGATAAAGTGAGTTTGGAGGAGAAGGCAGAGAGAGAAGGCAGGCCCAACATTTTGTCTTGGCTGAAGTCCAGGAGCAGCAGACCTATGTTAAGACAGCATTTTTTATGATGCCTTGATTTGGACATTTTCACAGCCTCAGAACTGTAAGCTTTAACCCTAATAAATTCCAATGAAAGCCAACCTATTTCTGATATTTTGCTTTGGCATCACTTGGCAAACTGAAACAGCTGGGACACAGGGTTGGAGAAGTTCCCTGTTCCAAATGGCATTGTGATGTTGCTCCCCAGTAAATTCACCTGTGAGCTGTGGGTATCTCCAGACTAGGTGGGAAGTAGTACTGGAAAGACAGAGGGGGGAATTGCTCTTGGCCAGTGGACCTTCAGGACAGGGAGTCAGGCAGGGGTGTCACATGGTTTGGGGACTAGACCAAAGTAAGTGATGCCCGAGAGTGATGTACCTGGCTCAGGCAGGGGTTGACAGGGTCGGCTGGGGCAGATAAAAGCATGGGACCCTGGGTCTGGTACAACAGAGGTGTCAGGGCACAGAGAGGAGACGTCCTGTTCCTGCTCCTTTTGCCCTTCACTCCTTCTCTTGGCCTCCAGCGTTGACCCTATGAGAAGGCTGCTCTTACTGTACCCTTCCTGGGTCTGAGGCACAGACTTAGGTCTCCTGCTTCCAGGTCTACATTCATCTTCTCCAATCTTAAGGCAGCTAAAGAAAGCACAATGCCAAGATGAAATCTGCTGGTGTCAGGAAGGAAATGTCAAAATTCACATTACAGCATTGCCTACAGCAATAACATCACTAGAATCAGCAATATTATGTCAGTGACCCTAATGAATAGTATTGGAATCCCAGAAAGTCCTGAGACCAGGACTGACAAGAATAAAATTGCGGTTGTGAGATAGTGCCATGTTTCCCGGAAACATCAGAGGGTGCAGAGGCCAGATATTTCCCAGAATAAATATAAAATTTTCAACACGTTTTGAACAGAGTTGAAAATGATGCAGACCTCTTTAATCCCAAAAGAGAACGGAGGGGTTGGATGGGAAGAAGCTGATGAACACCTGAAGAATCTGGAATGTAACACAGGTTTGCTGCATTTCCCCCAAACCAGAGAGTGAGTTTTCTGTTTAGGAACTAAACTCTCAGAGCCCCAGTGAAAACCATCATCATAGGTTCTTTTTTTTTTTTTTTTTAAGATTTTCTTTATTTATTCATTTACCCCCCCCCCTTGCTGCTTGTGCTCGCTGGGTCAGCTAACCACGCCATGCTGGTGGGCTTGCCTTCACCAGGAGGCCCCAGGAACCGAACCCGGGGCCTCCCATATGGCAAACGGGAGCCCTACTGATTGAGCCACAGTCGCTTCCCATCATAGGTTCTTGATCCACAAAGGAGAACAGGGAGAAAGCCCTGCTCAACACCAACAGTCTCAGTAACTGATGTGAGTCACTCTAGCGGGTGTTCACTGGGTAGTAAGCAGAAGGAAGTCCATCTTCTATTTTGGTGCTAACAGTCCTCTAACCAGACACGTGTAGAGAGCAGTGTGGCCTTCACTTGGTCATGTACATGCTCCTCGTGCTCCATTCTCACTGTTGCTGTGGGAGGACTCCACCTGTTCAGCCAGCTGAGGAGAAGGCCAAGTGGAGTGAGCACTTTTCCCTTATAGGGGACTATTAGCAAAGGGTGAGGGGAAGTAATGTTGCAGATACAAATTGATATATTCAAACCAACCACTTTGTATGATTTCATTGTGTATTATTTTCATAATTTCATAATTTTTTCATAATTTCTTTTAAATTATATGCAAATTATTCGTGCAAACAATATAAAAATAATTTATGTGTGTTATGGCAAACAGTCAAATTCCTTCTATATCCAAAACTCCCATACCTCCTTCCTCAGAATTAGCTGCATTGGCAGATTTTTTGGGTACACATTTCTGGTTGTAAATACATGCATTCTTTAGTTTCATCCATCCCACAATATATCAAGTATGAGAAAAATATTGGAGTACAACTTAAGAATGTAAATAAATTTTCTAACTTCTTAAAATACTTGAGATTAGAAGAATATCATCTAATTATGAAAGGATCATCTCATTTAAAAAAGTAAGGACAATTGGTGTTAACTATAAAGCAGGCCACTGTACTTCTGTGGCTGTAAAACTTCAATCCATTTCAGAATCAGGTGAAGAAACTGAAAAAGTATCAATGGTTCAGGTGCCATATAAGAAAATACTAAAATAATGGGCAGCAATATTTTTAAAATGGTAATTTTTAAAATGCTTAGCCAGAATGTAATGGATTGAAGAAGCAGTGTAAACAAGGATAATATGAAATAAGTGGAGAGCCCATCTTTACATAAACTAGGAGAAATCTCGAGTACTGATTCATAAATTAGTAGTAACAAATTGAACACAGATGAGTGTGGAAGAAGATGTGGGAGGAGCATATCTCAGAACAAACTGCAAGTGCACTTTTCCAAGAGTAAAAAGACATCCTGAATTGCACAGTCACAGCCACTTCCTTAAAAGATTGGCAACAATTTGCACAGACTGGAAGTGGAGACTCTTTGGAGATTCACATTGATTACATTCACAGGGTTTCCCTCCAGTATGAATGTTGTAATGTATAATGAGATACTTCCTCTGGCTGAAGACTATCCCACATTCCTTACAAATATACGGTTTTCCTCCACTATGAATTTTCTCATGGTCAGTGCGATTTGATTTACTACTGAAGGCTTTCCTACATTCCTTACATATACAGGGTTTCTCTCCAATATGTCTTCTCTGGTGTATAATGAGGCTTGATTTCTGAATGAAAGCTTTCCCACATCCATCACATTCATAGGGTTTCTTTCCACTATGTATTCTCAGATGGTAACGATATTTTCCTTCTGGTTGAAGGCTTATCCGCATTCACTGCATATATAGGGTTTTCCTCCAGAATGAATCCTCTGATGTTAAATTAACTATTGCTTTTGGCTGAAGGGTTTCTGCATTCCTTACATTCATTTTGTTTCTGTCTGCTATGAGTTTTTTCATTTCTGGTGAGATATGATTTGTACCAAAAGCCTTTTCCACATGCCTTACGTGCATAGGGTTCTTTGCATTAGGAAATCTCTTGTATTGAGATTTGACATTTGAATTAAAGCTTTCCCACATATATATGATTTCTTTTCAGTTAGAATTTTCTGATGAATAAAGAGGTTTTATGTCAGGTTGAAAACTTTCCCACATGTATTACCTTTCTATGCTTGTTCCCCTGTATGGCTTTTAAAATGTGGAGTAAAAAAATGACTGTAAAGAGCAGACTACATTCAAGATACACATATGGTTTGTTTCTAGTTTGAATATTCTCATATTCCATGAGTTTTGATTCAGATGGAAACATGACCTTGTTCATTACAATTACTAATGTATGAATATTTCATCCTCAATGAGATTTAATGCCTGGCTGAGGATTTCCAATGTTCCTTACATACACAGGGTTTTAATCCTGAATATTTCTTTGTTTTGACTCTAGCATTCCCAAACACATGAAATCCGAAATGGTTACTCTGTAGAACTAATTCTCAGATATCTCATGAGGTTGAATTTCAAAGAAAACTTCACAATCATAACACTTCAAAGGGAGGACTACCATGTGGGACAAACTGACAAAACCCATTGTATTCATTCTTTTTTCCTTACATAAATTCCCTCATGCTTACGTAAGCATGATGCAAATTCCTTCAAAGTGATGTTACATTCATAGAAGTGTTATTTTGAAAAAAACGATGATTGCGGTCAGAGAAAATGTTTTCCCAACTTTCTTACATTCTCTGCCTTCATCTTATGTCTGTACACTTGTGGGAGTGGATATAGTTTCACTCACAAGCCTTCTGTTATGCGGTATTTTCTGCTTTATAATGTCCTATGCTTCTTCATAGTTTGTAGGGTGCAGAAAATGCAGTGCTTAGAGAGAAATTTATAGCATTGAATGCATTCATTATAAAAGAGGAAAGATCCAATATCAGTCATCTAAGCATCCAATTTGGGAAGTGCAACAATACCTCCATTTTATTTGTTCTATCATTCATTTCTCTTCTTGCTTCAAATGATCATCACATCCAGTTTGGTGACTTCATAACTAGGAAATGGGGAAGTGATACAGCACTTGATTTATGATGGGGATAAAACAACACCCTATAAATTAACCCAAGAACCTTCAGGCTTTTCAATGATAAGAAAGTGCAGCTTCCAAAGATGCACGAGCAAGATGGTGCCAGAACAATGGCCTAAATGGCAATGCAGTAATCCTCTATACTTTGTTTTGGACTGACTATTTCTGTTCAATATATTTTTCTTCTATTTATTTGGATGAGATGCACTATTTAATGTTCTTTAAAGTTTACCGGGGAAACTATAATATTTTTGCTTGCCTTTCAAAATCTGCACTTATTATTTGTTATTGGCTTGCCAAATAATGTATTTTAAAACATTTTATATCCTGTGTTAGCCAAAGGGGTGCTCATGCAAAATGCCAGAAATCTGTGGGTCTTTATAAAGGGTATTTATTTGGGGTAGAAGCTTACAGTTTCCAGGCCATAAAGCATAAATTTCTTCCATCCCCAAAGTCTGTTACCCCATCTTGGAGCAAGACAGCTGCCGATATTTGCCAGGGTTCAGGCTTCTTGGTTTCCTCTCTTCGCAGGTCTGCATTTCTCTCTGGGCTAAGCTCTTCTGTTTCCTCCACAAGGTCAGGTGTAGACTATGAGGCTCTCTAAGCTTTGCCTCTCTCCACAAGTCCAGCTGTGAACTATCAGGCTTGTCTCTTTTCCCCTGGGCCTACTGTCCTTACCCATCAGAACTCCAACATCAAAAACTACTCTAGCTCTGTCCTTTGCCATGTCTGTTTGTGTTTGAGACCCCAGGCACCAAGGGACGGGCTTCAACGCTCTACTGACTGTGGCCCAGTCAATGCCCTTATCATAACTTAATCATGCCCACATTAAAGACCTGTTTACAAGCATAATCCAATGTATATTTTTGGAATTCATAACGATATCCAACTGCTACACATCCATTTACACATATTATTTTATGCTGTATTTTAACCCTTTATTAATGTCCCAGGCTACAGATATCATTATTTCTTTATTCCTTCAGTAGTCATTTATATTTATGAATTTAAGTAACAGATATTGTTCTTCAATCCATCCTGAATCTTGAATCTTCTGAGATTATATTCTTTCTGCCTGAAGAATATTCTTTTACCTTTCTTTTAAAGTGAGTTGCTGTTATCAAACGTCATTAGTTTTTACTCATCTGTAAAAGTATTTATTTCACTGCTTCCTAAAGGATTGAGATGAATTAAGTATCAGTCCCTCTATGATGTCCACTGCTTTTGAGAACAACCTTAGGGTGGAATTTCTCCATTTTGTTGTAAATGTCATCAGTTCTTTGGAGAAGAAATTTGGGGCTTTTAGTTTTACAGCTTGCTTCCTGTCATGCACCCCCCAGGCAAAATCTGTGCACTCTGTCTCTGGGGATGGGAATAATGGCACACCTCTCTGAGTTGCACACCTCTTTTCAGAGCTAAGATTTGGTGGAGAAAGCACAGTATATTGAATTCTTCTTGGGCCCATTCTAGGGGCCAAAACAATGGTGGTCAACACACCATTTTGCTCAATGATTGCCACACCCAAAATACAGCCACTGCTTCATGAGTTCCCAGACTGAGGAGTCCCCTCCTGATCCCTCTGCCCTGGGTTAATGCCCTTGTTTGTGTCGTGTGTGGACACCAGAATGTATGTTCTTACTAACTCATTGCTGTGTGTGTAAGCCTTTTGTATGTGGGACATTTTGTGTAGATTCAGATAAGGGATCTTTCAATTAGGTCACTTTTTGTTAGATTGCTTTAGTTTAGTTAAGGCCTCTTATTACATTTCAGGCACCAGGATGGACCACAATCATTGTGCTGAAGTCCTACATACATGGAACCCTCAGAGAAAGAGTGCTGCTATGTTTACCCTGCAATGTGGAGAGGGTTCCAGGATCTTCTAGAGCTGTGGGGAGACACAGAAACCTTGAGAGACTAAAGGAGATGCCAGAGGCTTGAGTCATGGATTAGCTTGAAGCTGAAGACATCCAGGCCAGAGGAGAAGGGAGATGTGTGAGCAACTGTGTCTGATGTCCCATTGCTGAGCTCAGGGAGATAGTGAGTTTGGAAGAGAAGGCAGAAAGAGACAGGCAGGCCCAACATTTTGTCTTGGCTGGAGTCCAGGAGCAGCAGACCTATGTTAAGACAGCATTTTTAATGATGCCTTGATTTGGACATTTTCACAGTCTCAGAACTGTAAACTTTAACCCTAATAATTTACAATAAAACCCAAACTATTTCTGGTATTTTGCTATTACAATGCTTGGCAAACTCAAACAGCTGGGGACACAGTTTTGGAGAGGTGACCTGTTCCAAAATGGCATTGTGATGCTGCTGCCCAGTGAATTCACCTGTAAACTGTGGGTATCTCCTTAGTAGGCGTGAATGAGTAAGGGAAAGATGCAGGGGGAGGTGCTCTTTGCTAGCAGGGCCTACAAGACAGGGAGAAAGGCAGGGAGTCACATGGTTTGTGGACTAGTCTAAAGTAACTGATGCCCCAGTATGATGTACCTGACTCAGGCAGGGGTTGCCCAGGTGGGCAGAGGCAGATAAAAGCATGGGACCCTGGGGTCCAGTGCGGCAGAGTATTCAGAACACAGAGAGGAGACTTCCTGCTCCTGCTCTTTTTGCCCTTCCCTCCTTCCCTTGGGCCCCAGCATTGAGCCTCTTAGGAGGCTGCTCTTACAGTACATCTCCTGGATCTCAGGCACATACTCAGGTTTCCTGCTTCCAATTCTACATTCACCTTCTCCAATCTTGGGACAGCTAAAGAAAGTACAATGCCAAGATGAAACCTGTTGTTGTCAGGAAGGAAATGTCAAAATTCACATTACATTACTGGCTACACCAATAACATCACCAGAATCAGCAACATTAGGTTAGTGACCATAATGAATAGTATGGGAATCCCAGAAACTCCTGGAACATAGGGCTTACAAGAAGAGAAGTGAGGTTGTGAGATAGTGTAATTTTTTAAGAAAACCTCAGAGGGTGCATATGTCAGATATTTTTCACACTAATTAAATATTAAATTTTCAACACATTTTTTAAAGTGTTGACAATGATGCAGACATGTTCAATCCCAGAAAATAATGGAGGGTATGGATGGGAAGAAGCTGATGAACAACTGAAGATGCTTGAATATAACACATGTTCACTGCAGTTCCCCCAAGCCACAGGGGCAATGTCCTGTTTGGGAACCAAACATTCAGAGCCCCAATGAAAACCAAACTCATAGGATCTGGATCCCCAAAGGAGGACAAGGAGAAAGCCGTCCTCAGCCCTCACAGCCTCAGTTAGTAATGTGAGTCTTCTTAGGCTGTAAGCAGCAGGAAGTACATCTTCTCCTGTAGTGCTAACAGACTTCTAACCAGACACGTGTAGAGAGCAGTGTGGACTTCACATGGTTGCATCCATCATCCTCACGCTCCATGCTTACTCTTGCTGAGGGAGGCCTCAGCCAGCTGGGGAGGGGGCCGAGGGGAGTGAGCACTTTTCCTTTATTGGGGACAGTATTTGGAAAGGTGAAGGAAAGTGCCCCCCATTATTGTTTCAGATACAAATCAATATGTTCAAATCAACCACTTTGTATGAATTCATTGTGTACTATTTTCATAATTTCATTTAAATTATAACCAAAATATCCGTGCAAAGAGTATGAAAATAATTTATGTCTGTTATGGCACACAGTCAAATACCTTTTCTAGCTTCAACCCCCATTCCTCCTTCCTCAGATTTATCTGCATTGACAGATTCTTTTGGGTACAAATTTCTCTTTGTAAATACATGCATTCTCTAGTTTCATCCATTCCACACCCTATCACATATAAGAAAAATATTGGAGTATAGGTTAAGAATATAAATATAATTTCTACCTTCTTAAAATACTTGAGATTAGAAGGATACCATCTAATTATGAAAGGATCATTTCTGATTTAAAATTACAAGGAAAACTGTTGTTAATTAGAAAGCAGGCCTCTTTCAGTGGCTGTTAAACTTGAATCCACCCCAGAATCAGGTGGAAAAACTGAAAAAAAAAATCAATTGTTGGGTTTCCTTATAAGATAATGCTACAAAATTGGGAAGCATTATTTTTAAAAAGGTAATTTTTAAAGGCTTAACCAGAATGTAAGGAATTGAAGAACCAGTAAAAACAACCAGGATAATTTGAAATAAGTGGAAAGCCCATCTTTACATAAACTAGGAGAAATCTCGAGTTCTGATGCATAAATTAGTGGTAATAAATTGAACACAGATGAGTGTGGAAGAAGGCGTGGGAGTAGCAAGTCTGAGATTAAACTGCAGTGCACTTTTCCAACAGGAGAAAGACATCCAGAATTGCAGAGTCACATCGGCTTCCTTAAAAGATTGGCCAGAAGTTGCACAGATTGGAGGTGGAGATTCTTTGGAGAGTCACATTCATTACATTCACAGAGTTTCACTCCAGTATGAATGTTGTAATGTTTAATGAGATGACAAGAACCCATGAGTTCTGGTTATTGATGACTAGCCTTATGACACTTTGCTCTGGTAACTGAAACTTAGCCTACTGGTATGGGGTGTCTAACGGTTGCCACCTGAGGGCCTCCTTGCTACTCATATGTGTCCTCTCTCTAAGCCAAACTCAGCATATGAATGCATTACCTTCCCCCCAACATGGTACATGACTCCGGGCGATGAGCCTTCCTGGCAATGAGGGATTAATACCAAGTGCCAACTAGCAACAGGACTGGAAAAAGACCTTTAATAAAAGGGGAAAAGGCAAAGACAAATGAGCTCAAGTGGCTAAGAGACTTCAAAGAGAGTCGGAAGGTCATCCCAGAGGTAACGCTTATGCACACATCAGTAGGATCTCATAGAACACCAAAGTGCATATCACCCCACACAGAGGCACTCCTGAGGGCTCTGGAGACACACAGGTGCTATATAAGGGGGAATAGCCCCAGAGACTGACACCTTATCAGTGGGCTCTATTTTGGAATCTGTTCTTCTGAGAGTGACAGAGTTGGACTCAAATAAGTCCTCCCTGTACATGGTTCATCAGTCCCTTCTATTCAAACCTGTATGTGATGCTGGAGTTTTTAGATGTACTTCCAGAGACTGGAGCCTTTGGCTTACCTATGTGTCAGGTGTGCATGGAATCTCGGTGGAGCTGCAACTCCTACCCTAGAGCTCATTGGACTCATCCAATTCACCTGATGAGGAGACGATGATGGGTAACAGCCATCCCAAGGAATGGAGAGGGCCTGCAGCTGCAGGCAAGATAATCTAATCCCACCCACCATATCCATGGGATATAAGCCCTCTCTCCCTTGGAGATTGAGTGGACATCACCAGCCCAGTCCCCTCAGGATTGGGGGAAGGGCTATGGACTAGAGTGGACTTAATGGTATTCTGTTGTACACATATGGTGATTCTAGCAATGGAAGAAATTATAACAGTGAGGTGGAGCCGGTGGCCACTGGACATTTTTTGGGGAAGGGAGAGGAAGTGCAGTGGAAATACAGGGGCTTTTTCAGGAATTTGGGTTTGTCCTGAATGCCGTTATGGCGATGGATGTAGGCCATTTTAAATCAGCACACACCATTCAGAACTGTGTGGGAGATAGTGAGGTCTATGGTTGATGGCAAGGCCCCAGGATGAGTAGGTCCATTGACGGTGATGTCTACACTTGTGGGAGATATTTGTGTGGGATGTTGTGGGAGGTGTGGGATGTAGGGAACATAGGTATCCCTGTAGTTTCTGTATAATATTTAGTAATCTAAGCACCTTTTAAATATTTATATATATAAAACATTTTTGTAAGCAAATGCACATATAGGCATATATATTTATATATCATTTTACAAATATTGGTATGTATCATGAAAAATTTGATTTTTACCCACAATAAAAAAAATAAGTTGGAAAGCCCATCTTTACATAAATTAAGAGAAATCTTGAGTTCTGATGCATAAATTTGTGGTAAAAAATTGAAAACAGATGAGTCTGGAAGAAGATGTGGGAGGAGTAGATCACTGAACAAACTGCAAGTGCACTTTTCCAAGAGGAGAAAGACATCCTGAATTGCACATCACAGCTGCTTCCTCAAAAGATTGGTAAAATTTGCAGACTGGAGGTGGAGATTCTTTGGAGATTCACATTCATTAAATTCACAGGGTTTCTCTCCAGTATGAATGTTGTATTGTGTAATGAGATCCTGGCTCTGAATGAAGGTTATTCCACGTTCCTTACATATATAGGGTTTCCACCCAGTGTGGATTTTCTCATGGTCAGTGAGATTTGATTTGATACTGAAGGCTTTCCTACATTCCTTACATATATAGGGTTTCTATCCAGTTCCTCTGGTGTGTAATGAGGTTTGATTTCTGAATGAAAGCTTTCCCACATCCATCACTTTCAAAGGGTTTCTCTCCAGTATGTATTCTCAAATGGTTAATGAGGTTTTCCTTCTGGTTGAAGGCTTTTCCACATTCATTGCATAAAGAGGGTTTTCTCCAGAATGAATGCTCTGATGGTTAATGAACTATTGCTTTCGGCTGAAGGCTTTTCTGCATTCTTTACATTCATTTTCCTTATGTCCACTATGAGTTTTTCATGTTCTGTGAGATATGATTTGTACCTAAAGGATTTTTCACATGCCTTACATGCATAGGGTTTCTTTGCACTAGGAAATCTCTTGTATCTGAGATTTGTCTTTTCAATTAAAGCTCTTCCACTTATATATGATTTCTCTTCAGTAAGAATATTCTGATGAATAGAGGTTTTCTGTCAAGTTGAAAATTTTCACACATGCATTACATTTCTATGCTTGTTCCCCTGTATGACTTTTAAAATGAAGAGTAAAAATTGACTGTAAAGAGCAGTCTACATTCAGGACACTCATATGGTTTCCCTCTAGTTTGAATTTTCTCATATTCCATGAGGCTTTATTTCAGTTGGAAGCATTCCCCTGTTCATTACAGTACTAACTTATGTATGACTATTTCATGCTCAATGATATTTAATGCCTGGCTGAAGAATTTCCAGTATTCCTTTTATATATAGAGTTTTACTCCTGCATGTTTCTTTAATGTGACTCTAGCTTTCCCAAATTCATGAAATCCCAAATGGTTTCTTAGAAAGATTAATTCTCAGGTATCTCATGAGGTTGAATTTCCAAGAAAACATCACTCTCATTACACTTAAAGGGGAGGACTACCATGTGGTACAATCTGGTAAAACTCATTGATTTCATTCTTTTCTCCTTACATAGATTCCCTCATGTTTAGGTAAGCATGATGGAAATTCCTTTACAGTGAAGTTACATTCATAGAAGTGTTATATAAGGAAAAAATGCTTGCAGTCAGAGAAAATATTTTCCCAACTTTCTTACATTCTCTGTGTTCATCTTAAATCTGTAATGTTCTGAAAGTGGATTTAGCTTCACTCACAAGCCTTTGTTATTTGGTTCTTTATGCTTCTTCATAGTTTGTGGGGTGCAGCAAAAGCAGTGCTTTGAGGGAAATTTATAGCATTGAATGTGTTCATTAGAAAAGAGGAAATATCCAATATCCATCATCTAAGTGTCCAATTGGGGAAGCACAACAATATACCCTTTTTATTTGTTCTATCATTCATGGCTCTTCCTGTTTCAAATGAGCAACATATCCAGTTTGGTGACTTCATAAATAGGAAATGGGCAAGTGATACAGCACTTGATTTATCATGGGGGCAAAACAACAGCACATAAATCAACCCTGGAACCTTCAGTGTTCTGAAGGAGAAGAAAGGTGCAGCTTCCAAAGATGCATGAATAAGGTGGCCCCGGAATGAAGGCCAACATTCCAAATCATGAAATCCTGAATACTTGGATTCCTTCTATTTATTTTGATGAGACGCACTATTTAATATTCTTTAAAGTTTACCAGGGAAATTATATCAGTTTTCAGGTTGCCTTTCCAAATCTGCACTTATTATTTAATATTGACTGGCCAAACAATATATTTCAAAATATTTTTTATCCTGTATTAGTCAGGCAAAGTTATGCTAATGCAAAATACCAGAAATCTCTGGGTCTTTATAAAGGGTATTTATTTGGGGGTAGAAGTGTACAGTTACCAGGCGATGAAGCATAAGTTTCTTCCTTCACCAATTTCTGTTACCGTTTCTTGGAGCAAGACAGCTGCCGACATTTGCCAGGGTTCAGGCTTCTTGGGTTTCTCTCTTACCAGGACTGCATTTCTCTCTGGGCTCAGCTCCTCTGCTTCCTCCACAAGGTCAGCTGTAGACTATGAGGCTCTCTAAGCTTTGCCTCACACCACAAGGCCATGTGAACTGTCAGGTGAATGGCTTGTCTCTTTTCCCTGGGGCCTTCTGTCCTTGCTCATCAGAACTCCAATATCAAAACCATTCCATTTTTGTCCTTTGCCATGTCTTTTTATGTTTGACACCCCACACACCATGGGGCGGGGCTCAAAACCCTCTGAACTGTGGCCCAATCAATGCCCTTGTCATAACTTAATCATGCCCAGATTAACAGACCAGTTTAAAAGCATAATCCAATATCTTTTCAGAATTCCTAATGATATGAAATTGCTACATATCCATTCAACTATTTTATGCCACATATTGTTTTATGCTGTATTTTAATGCTTTATTGATGTCCTAAGCCACGGATATCATTATTACTTTAAGTATTCAATAGTCATTTAGATATGTGAATTTAATTAAGAAATACTGTTCTTCAATCCATCCTGAAACTTGAAACATCTGAGATTATTTTCTTTCTGCCTGAAGAATATTCTTTTACATTTCTTTTAAAGTGAGTTGCTGCTAGCAGACATTAGTTTTTGTTGTTGTTGTTATTGATCTGTTTATTTTTTTACTTTTATTTTTTTTGAAACTTTATTTGCACATTTAATAATTGAAAATATAAGCAATTAAAAACTAAAAAGAAAACACAGGTGAATATATATATACATTTCTCAATTAAATGTAATGGATATATACAAAAGTTTTTTTGTATCAAACAAGATGTTACACAATATATCTGGTTCATTCTAATGCATTCATACACTATTTGTCCTTTTTAGTCTGGCTTGCTTCACTCAACATACTGTCCTCCAGGTTCATCCATGCTGCCATATGCTTTACAACTTCATTTCTTCTTACAGCTGCATAATATTCCATCATGTAAATAGACCACTATTTGTTTATCAATTCATTTTTTTTTATTGTGGGTAAAAATCAAAATTTTCACAATACATACCAACATTTGCAAAATGATATATAAATGTATATGTATTTATGTGCATTTGCTTACAAAAATGTTATTTATGTATATATATAAATATATTTTAAGAGGTGCTTAGATACCCAAAATATTACACGGAACCCATTGGGATTCCCATGTTGCCCAACTCCCACACCTCCCACCACATCCCACACAAACATCTTCCACAAGTGTGGCCCACTACCCGCATTGGACTTACACATCCTGGGGCCTTGCCACCAAACATAGTCCACAGTTCACACCATAGACAACACTCTCTCCCACACAGTTCTGAGTGGTGTGTGCTGTTTTAAAATGGCCTACATCCATTGCCACAAAGGTACTCAGGACAAACTCCAAATCCCAAAGAAGCCCCTGTATTTCAACTGCTCGTCCCCTCCCTGCCCCAAAAGTGTCTAGTGGCCACTGGCTCCACCTCATTGTTATAATTTCTTCCATTGCTAGAATCATCATATGTGAACAACAGAATACCATCAAGTCCACTCTAGTACATAGTTCTTGCCCCAATCCTGAGGGGACTGGGATGGTGATGTACACTCCATCTCCACTTGAGAGAGGGCTTATATCCCATGGATATGGTGGGTGGCATGATCCTGCCTGCAGATGCAGGCCCTCTCCATTCCCTGGGATGGCCATTGCCCATCATTGTCTCCTCGCCAGGTGACCTGGATGAGTCCATTGAGCTGTAGGGTAAGAGTTGCAGCAACACCGAGATTCCATGCACACCAGGCACATAGGTAGGCCAGAGGATCCAGTCTCTGGAAGTATACCTTAGAATTTCAGCATCACATGTAGGTTTGAATAAAAGGGACTGATGAACCATGTGCAGGGAGGACTTATTTGAGTCCAATTCTGTCACTCTCAGGAGCACAGATTCCAAAATAGAGCCCACTGATAAGGCATCAGTCTCTGGGTCTAGCCTCACTTATATAGGACCTGGGTGTCTCCAGAGCTCTCAGGAGCCCCCCTATGTGGGGTGATAGGCACTTAGATGTTCTATGAGCTCCTACTGTGGTGTGCATAAGAGTTACCTCTGGGATGACCTCCCGACTCTCTTTGAAGTCTCTTAGCCTCTTGAACTCAATTGTCTTTACCTTTTCCCCCTTTTATTCAAGGTCTTTTTCCAGTTGTGTTGCCAGTTGGCACTTGGTATTAATCCCTCTTTGCCAGGGAGGCTCATCCCCAGGATTCATGTCCCACGTTGGGGGGAAGGTAATGCAATCATATGCTGAGTTTGGCTTAGAGAGAGGCCACATTTGAGCAACAAGGAGGCTCCCAGGTGGCAACCCTTAGGCACCTCACAACTGCAGGCTAAGTCTCAGTTACAAGAGCAAAGTCTCAAAGGGTAGTCATCAATAAAAAGAACACATCAGTGGGCCATCCTCTTTTGACAGACACTGTCCCTGCACTCAGAGGACTATTGCTGCTCCCTTGGAGACTGTGGCAGAGCTCTCCAGGCTAGGAATTCAGATTCCCACATTTATTGTGTGATTGTCCATCCATCGTGACTATTCCCCATCTTTTGATCTTTTGAACGATTTTGTATATCTTTCACGTATATTCGGATGAACTAATTCCCATGAAACCCCCCTCACAGACACCCCCCACCAATAATCCCCTGCAGTACCCATTGTAACCCTTCTGTGATCCAAATCCTCCATGAACATGTAGTCCATAAAATAATCAAATACACTTACTAGGAAAAAGAAAGACGTATGATAAGCTTACATGCAAGAGAAAAACATAAGGAAACTCAGGGGGGAAAAAAAAGGGAAAAAAAACACACAAATTATCAAACAAAACACAAAACAATATAAAATATAATTAGCTGATTGGGGAATTCAAAAAATGGGCAAAAACGCAAAGGAAATGCCTTAAAAAAATATATATATATATATACACACACACACATGCATATATATTCATTTTTTTTCCTTTCTCTTTTTTTTTCTTTCCTTCCTTTTATCACTGTGTTATCAGATGTATGGTGTGCCGTGACACCTTCCCCCTCTCAATCCCCTTTGTCTCTCAATTTTTCATTTGATTTTCAAAGATTTAGGTCACAGCAAAGTCACATACGGAGTGCCGGAGACTCCCAGATACCAAATCACCCCCCTTCCCAACCCCATATTAAACCCCCCCGTTTATTTGAATGTTAGCATTGTTATAACTGTTACATAGATAGCAAAATATAGCAACTAAACATTGTCAATGATTTACAGTATACCTTACAATTTATATGACACAGTTTAATAGTTTTGATGATATTTACCATGTCCTGTGTCCATTACTGTAATGTAATGAAAAACCTTCCCCATGACCACCAAACACCCCATTACATCTTGACTGTTCCCTTCCCCCCAGCCCCCCAGGGCCCATGATACCACCTTCACCCTACCCATGGAATGTCAAGATTCAGTTACATGCCCTGGGTATTTGAAACTGCCCTTCCTAATACACCCATCCGCCAGTGCTGCACCACCAAACCCAGGAAAACCACCACTCATCTGCCCCATCCCCCAACATGCAACCACACTCTATCCCTTTACCATAGATTATGTCCATATGGGTGGTGACTCAAAGCCTGCTCTTCTCTTACTCTCCTTTGTTAACCTATCTTTCAGACAATGGTTCTCAGAGACTGCTCACTTTCCTCAGTTCAGATCAGTGAGGTCATATGCTGTTCATCCTTCAGTGCCTGGCTTGCTTCACTCAACATAAGGTCTTCAAGATTCATCCACGTTATTCCAGGTGTTAGCACTTTGTTCCTTCTTACAGATGAGTAATATTCCATTGTATGTATGTACCACATTTTGCTTATCCATTCGTCAGTTGATGGACACCGGGTCTGATTCCAACTTTTGGCAATGGTGAACAATGCTGCTATGAACATTGGTGTGCATATATCTGTTTGTGTCTTTGCTTTCAGTTCTTCTGGGTATACACCCAGCAGTGGAATTGCTGGATCATATGAAGATCTATTGTTAATTTTCTGAGGAACCGCCAAACTGTCCTCCACAGTGGTTGGACCATACCGCAGTCCCACAAGCAGTGGATGAGGGTTCCTATTCCTCCACATCCATTCCAACATTTAGTGTCTCCTGTTTTTTTAATAGCTGCCATTCTGATGGGTGTAAGGTGATATTTCATTGTAGTTTTCATTTGCATTTCCCTGATACCAAGCGATGTTGAGCATTTTTTCATGTGCTTTTTAGCCATTTGTATTTCTTCCTTGGAGAAGTGTCTTTTCAGGTAACTTGCCCATTTTTTAAATGGGTTGTTTGTCCTTTTATTTTCAAGGTGTAGGATTTCTTTATATATGCAGGATATTAGGCTCCTATCAGATATATGGTTGCCGAATATTTTTTCCCATTGGGTAGGCTGCCTTTTTATTTTCGTAATAACATCCTTTGAGGTGCAGAAGTTTTTAATTTTGAGGAGATCCCATTTATCTATGATTTCTCTTCTGCTCGTGTTTTGGCTGTGGAGTTCATGAAACCATTTCCTATTACAAGGTCCTGTAGATGCTTCCCTACATTATCTTCCAAGGTTTTTATGATTTTGGCTTTTATATTTAGATCTTTGATCCATCTGGAGTTGATTTTTGTATAAGGTGTGAGATGGTATTCTTCTCTCATTCTTTTGGATATGGATATTCAGTTCTCCAAGCAGCACTTGTTAAAGAGGCCATTTTCTCCCAACTGAGTGGGCTTCGTGGCCTTGTCAAATATCAGATGACTGTATATGCAAGGATATATATCAGAACTCTCAATTCGGTTCCATTGGTCAGTAGGTCTATCCTTGTAACAATACCACGCAGTTTTGATCACTGTAGCTTTGTAGTATGTTTTAAAGTTTTTCTTACAACTGTGTAGTCATTATTATATTTTATGCAGATCCTAATACCAAAAATGTCAAATCCTACTTTATTTTCCAATAAGCAAGAATATCTAGGTGGAAAAGGTTTAAAATTAAAAATACATTCTTCCAATGAAAAAAAAAATAAATAAATAAATAAAGTCAGGTAATGTGATACCTCCAACTTCATTTTTCTTTTTCAATATATCGTTGGCAATTCTTGCCTCTCCAAATATATTTTGTGGTTAGTTTTTCCAGTTCCTTAAAAAACATAGTGTTGACTTTTATTGGGATTGCATTAAATCTGTAGATTAGTTTGGGTAGGATAGACATCTTGATGATGTTTAGTCTTCCCATCCATGAACAGGGAATATTTTTCCATTTATTTAAGTCTTCTTTGATTTCCTTTAAAAGTGTTGTGTAGTTTTCTGTATATAAGTCCTTTACATCTTTATTTAAATTAATTCCTAGGTATTTGATTATTTTATTTACTACTGTAAAAGGTATTTTTTTCCTGATTTCCTTCTCAGTTTGCTCGTTATTGATTTACAGAAATGCTTCTGATTTTTGAGCGTTGATCTTATAGCCTGCAACATTACTGAACTCCTTTATAAGTTCTAGAAGCCTTGTTGTAGATTTCTCAAGGCTTTCTATGTATAAGATCATGTCATCTGAAAATAATGAAATTTTTACTTCTTTTTCAATCTGGATGCCTTTTATGTCCTTTTCTTGTCTCAGTGCTCGTGCAAGTACTTCTAAGACAATGTTAAATAGGAGTGGAGATAGTGGGCATCCTTGTCTTGTTCCCAATCTCAGAGGGAAGGCTTTTAGGATTTCACCGTTGAAAATGATGTTAGCTTTGGGTTTTTCATATATACCCTTTATTATTTTCAGAAAGTTTCCATCTATTCCTATCTTTTTTAGTGTTTTTATGAGGAAAGAGTGCTGTATTTTGTCGAATGATTTTTCTGCATCTATAGAGATGATCATGTGATTTTTTTCTTTCAATCTGTTTATATGGTGTATCACATTGATTGACTTTCTTATATTGAACCATCCTTGCATACCCGGGATGAAACCCACTTGGTCATGGTGTATAATCCTTTTGATATGTTGTTGAATGCGATTAGCAAGTATTTTGTTAAGGATTTTAGCATCTAGGTTCATTAGAGAAATTGGTCTGTAATTTTCCTTTCTTGTGGTATCTTTATTTGGTTTTGGTATTAGGGTAATGTTGGCATCATAGAATGAGTTAGGTA
>JAKSZT010015639.1:132894-154819 GCA_026826555.1 Tolypeutes matacus | reverse complement strand
ACTCTTAAAACCAAGAAGGTGGCAAAGGTCCTGCTGAGCACAATGGTGACAGAGTACACTAGGCCCTCTTCCTCCCATAGATTCTCTGGGAACAAGAGAAAGCCAAGTCAAGGTAGACCAGGACTGCAAAAGGACCAGTGCACTTACTGCAAAGAAAAGGGACACTGGAAAAATGAATGCTCCTGATGCCAGGCAGACCCCAGCCCAGCCCTGCAGTTCCTAGACTGATGGAGCCAGGGTTCACCAGACTCTCAGGAGTCTATGGTGAAACTAACAGTCAGGGGCAGACCTGTTAACTTCCTGGTCGATACAGGGGCGACATATTCTGCCCTAAAATCGGACCGTGGTCCCTTTAAAGCTGAACATTCTCTGGTTCAAGGGGCCACCAGGAAGACACACTCATCCCGGACCATTAATCTTGGATCTGGGATCATCACTCACTCTTTCCTCATTATGCCTGACTGTCCTCACCCCCCTTGCTACAAAATTGATGAGACTTGCTACAAAAATTGAAAGCCATCATCTCCTTCAGGGATGGTGAGATAAAACTAAAGTTCAGTTCTCAGCCTCAGACCCTCCTAGTAAACTGCCCTATCTCAGAAGAATATCTCCTAACAGGCCTCGAGACACCGCCAGTGGCTAATTAGTTCTGCAAGAATTCCAGCACCTGGTTCCAGGAGTCTGGGTCAAGACAAATCCCCCAGGCAGGCTCAGCATCAGTTCCCCATGGTGGTGAAAGTACTCAGCACATCTCTCCCCATCTGGTATGGCAGTATGAAATCAGCTACAAAGCCATGACTGGAATTGAAAAACACATCAACCATCTACTCGATGCAGGTATTCTTGTTCCTTGCCAGTCCCCATGGAACACCCCCTTACTTCCTGTGCAAAAGCCAGGGAGCACAGACTAGCAGCCGGTACAGGATTTTAGAGAAGTAAATAAGAGGGTTGAAACAATACACGCTGCCATCCCTAACCAATACACACTTCTAAGCAAGCTCCCTCCGGAACACACTACCTACACTGTCCTGGATTTAAAAGATGCATTCTTTTCTATACCCGTGGCACCATTTAGCCAGCCTATTTTTGCCTTTGAAGACCCTCGGCCCAGGGTTTGTTGGCAGCTGACGTGGACCAGGCCTCCCCAAGGATTCAAAAAATCCTCCACCTTGTTTGGAGAGGATCTGAGGTGAGATTGGTCCCCCTTCATAGAGCAGCATCCAGGTGTTACCCTACTTCAGTTTGTAGATGACCTTCTTCTAGCCACACTGGACTCAGTCTCTTGCAAAGCAGCAACTCTCAGATTACTCAAAGCCTTAGCAGAAATGGGATATCATGAATCCTCCAAAAAGGCTCAGCTCTGTTCCCACTCCATAACATATCTTGAACACATCTTAGAAAAAGGGGAACAGCGAATTTCATGTGACAGGATACAAGCTGTATTGGGCATCCCTGAGCCAACCTCGAAATGACAGGTACACGAATTTCTTGGCATGGTGGGATATTGCAAACTGTGGATCCCTGGATTTGCATAAATTGCTAAGCCCCTTTATGCCACCCTGGTGGGCAAGGGAAGTGACTTGTGGACCAACAAGTGGCAGGAAGCTTTTACTTGCCTGAAGACAGCTCTGGTCAGTGCCCCTGCCCTCGGGTTACCTGACTTGTCCAAACCTTTCATCTATTCATTGATGAAAGTCACGGGTTTGGCAAAGGAGCCTTAACCCAGTCCATTGAGCCTTGGCACTGACAAGTAGCATACCTCTCAAAAAAACTGGACTATGTAGTTGCTGGATGACCCAACTGCCTAAGAGGCATCACAGACACTGCTCTTTTAGTTAAGGAAACTTCTAAGTTAACCTTTGGCCAAAATCTGGTGGTAACTGCCCCACATTTGGTAGAAGCTCTCCTCCACAGTCCCCCAGACCACTGGATATCTAATGCCAGAATCACACAATATCAAGTGTAATTGTTGAACCCACCCTGTGTGGTATTCTCAAAAGTGGAGGCATTAAATCTGGCCACCCTGCTCCCTGACTCTAGTGCCCCTGCAGTCACCCACGACTGCTTACACTTGCAGAAAACCCTATCAGGGCTATGCCCAGACCTCACCAATATGTCTTTGCTGGAGGCTTCCCATAATCTCTACATAGATGGCAGCAGTTTTGTTAAGGATGGAATCTGTTATGCAGGAGCAGCTGTAGTAGAGTACTCAAAACAATCTGGGCTCAATCTTTAAGCCATGGCACCTCCACCCAATGGGCCAAACTAATAACCCTTACTCAGGCTTTAAGATGCACAAAAGACCAAGCTGTCAATATTTACATGGACAGTTGCTATGCCTTTGCTACAGCCAATATACACTGTGCACTGTACCAAGAGCAAGGATTCCTAACATCTGGAGGTATAGAGATTAAAATGGACCTGAAGTCCTAGCATTATTAGAAGCCATTTGGTTCCCTGACTGAGTAGCCATTGTTCACTGCAAGGGACACCGGAAGGGAAACTCCCCACAGGCTGAAGGCAACTGACCAGCAGATGAAGTCGCACAAACTGCTGCCTTCCTTCCACTCACCCCTGTCCAAATGCTCCCGACAGTCCTTAGCCAGAAACTCCCAGTACTATGCTACTTCCCAGAAGACGCCAAGTAGGGGGAAGGTCTAGGAGCTAAAATTTCCCCAGAAGGTTGGTTAGTCCTGCCCGATGGCAGGACATATCTACCTGAAGCAGTGGGAAGGCAATTAGTCAAAAGGCTGCATGACACCAAGCATAGGGGCGGCACTAAATTAATAGAACTAATAAAAAGAGACTTATTTCCCAGGTTTGTCTAAAATCAGCAAAAGCATCACATCAAGATGCGAAGTCTGTGCCAGAGTAAATCAAAGAAGAGGTGCCCAAGTTCCAGTGGGAACTAGGCTCCAAGGGATGGAGCCAGGTGAGCACTGAGAGATAGACTTTACTGAAATAAAGTTGGGAAAATATGGGTATAGCTATCTCCTGGTGCTGGTAGATATGTTTTTGGGATGGGTGGAAGCCTACCAGACTAAAAATGAAACAGCCACGGTAGTAGTTAAGAAGCTGATAGCAGAAATCATTCTGAGAATCGGGCTTCTTCTTAGAATAGGGTCAGATAACAGTCCAGCCTTCATAGCACAGGTGACTCAGCAATTGGCTAAAACGCTGGGTCTAAATTGGAAACTGCACTGTGCATTTTGACCCCAAAGTTAGGACAGGTTGAAAGGATGAGCAGCACCTTGAAAGAAACCCTAACCAAGTTGGCTATTGAGTCTGGTGAAAACTGGGTGAGTCTCTTACCTTTTGCCCTCCTTAAGGCCAGATGTACCCCCTGTGTGCAGGGCATGATGCCCTATGAAATATTATTTGGCAGAACCCCACCACAGTTCCCCAAGTTGGGGGTGGAAAAAAATATCTGAATATGGCAACCAATATCTTTTCTCCACTCTAAAGGAACTGGACTGGATTAGGAAAATGGTCAATTGAATGGTCCAAGAAGCCCATCCCCTCATCCATGTACTAACCCTCCTTTATTTCAGGCACAGCCTGGAAATCTAGCCTGGGTATGGAAGCTCCAAGCTGGGACACTCAAGCCACGGTGGACTGGCCCATATGTGGTGATCCTCAGGACACCCACAGCTGTAAAAGTCATGGGGAAAAGACACTGGATACATGCATCCCAGCTAAAAGTCATCAGGTCCGGTACGGTGGACTCAGAGACAGAAAAGTGGATAGTCACCAGAACAGAAGAACCCTTAAAGATCAAGATTCACTGAACGAGTTAAGACTAAGAGTGGGGAAGAGGGAGGGATATGGCAACAGCCTGGCAAATGAGTTTGCCGCCCCCCCTAGGTCATTAGCATGTGTGTCATTAGTTTTTGATTAACCTCCTATAACTGGAGTATTATAAGGACAAGGGACAGAAAGGTTCTAAATGTCACTCAAACTAATGGGAAAAATCCCACCCTCTCTTTTGACCTGAGTGCCCTCCTTGGGGAGAATTGGAACAACATAGACATAGAGCCAGATGGCCCTCCTGTAGGTCACAGATGTCGAGACAAATATTTAGAAAGCAGACTTACCCAGGCCAAGCTCTATGCCTGCCCTGCAGATGGGTCTCCAGAATGCCATACTCAAGGGCAGTACCACTGTGCTCAATGGGGTTGCAAAACCCTAGCCCCATGGACATCCAGAGATACTGCTATCAGCCCCTTCAGGGGAGCAAAGCCCCAGAACCCAACCATAGGTTCTGGTAACCCCATCCACATCCGCATCAATAATGTCTAGGAAGAAGGCAAAACATGGGGCTTCAGACTATATGCAGTTGGTAAAGACTCTGGAGCTGAGTTTACCATCCAACCGGGTATTCTAAAACCCCCTCCACCCAATCTGGTGGTCCCCAACTGGGACATTCTCCTTAACCCAGAACCAGTAATTCCACCCAAAAGAAAACCAGGACCCTTAAGGTCCCCCAAGCAAAGCCCCCCCAGAACACCTTGTTGTCACTGTTGTCCTGTCTTCACTTTCTTAAATGAGAGCCAGTCAAAAGCCACCAATTATTGCTGGCTCTGCCTAAACCCCCAACCCCCTTATTACATTGGAATAGGAGCAGATGGAAGCACTGTCCCCAATGCATCACTGTATGCTCAAAAGATATCAGTAAACAATAGCCAAAGTTTATGTAAGTGGGGTCATGAGCCAATTCTAACTCTGGGGGCCTTAAAAGGTAATGGCACCTGTTTCAACCCCTCCTCAAGCAAAATCAATGCAACCTTCCTAGGCCCCCACAGTTCGTCAGTTGTTTTCTCTGACAAAACTGATGAATCCTATTATTGGAAAGCCCCCAATGGCACCTGGTTCACCTGTACCCAAGGAATCACCCCTTATTTCTCCCCACAAACCTTGTCACAATATAAGACTGAAAAAGACCCAGTCGTTTACATCCTGGTGCATATCATCCCATAGGTATACTGGTATTTAGGTAAAGGAGGCTGCGAGCATTTTAGGACTATGAGTCGGTTTAAACGAGTTCCTATTCTCATTCCCATAATGGTCAGCCTTGGGATAGGAGTTCAGCAGCCTTGGGAAAGGCAGCCATGATAACTGGTAAAGAACATTTTAACACCTTATCCACTCAAGTTGACATAGGCCTAAAAGAGTTAGAAAAATCAGTTAGTCATCTCAAAAATCCCTTATCCTCTCTGGCCAAAATGAATCTGCAAAATAGGGGTGGGTTAAATCTATTATTTTTAAAACAGGGAAGACTATATATAGCCCTAGGCGAAACCTGCTGTTTCTACGCTAACCACTCAGGAGTGGTAAAGGAAAGCCTCTCATTAGTCAGAAATAGGCTACAGGAATGAGAAGAACTCAGAACAAAAAGTACAACTGGTACAAAAGCCTGTATTCATGGTCTCCATTACTAACTACCTTAATCACCACTGCAGGCCCACTTGTCCTCATTATGCTAGGATTTCTAGTGGGCCCTCTTTTCATTTACTGTCTCCCTTCCTATATTCAAAAAGAATACAGGCAGTAAAACTAATGGTGCTACACTCTCACTACACGCCTCTTGCTACTGATGTAGTGGCAATCATTTGAGAAATGCCATTACAGCAGTAGGGAATGAAAAGGAAACAAGACCACACCAATTCTCACCAACAGGAAATCCAAGCTTATAGAATATGTGTGGTCATTAAAAACCCGGACACCCATCTGGGCCTAATGGGGAAATGGCAGGCCTAATGTGGAAATGGCGCCACTCAAGCTGGGAAAAGGTCAATCACTTTCTCTCTGCCACTGAGATGCAAACGGCAAATATCTACTTCTGTAACTCTGCTTGCTTGCTTTGCTCAGAACCCTATATAGAAATGTATATGTTTAAACCTACCAATCCTGTCTCTTGGCACATGTGGGAAAATTTGGTGCGAGTGGGAAGAAAATCTATAAAGGCTGCAGCCTCCAGATTTTGGACGTGACTCTTACAAAAGAGCACGCCCCGGCCGTTAATATAGGTTCCATTAAATTTTTCTCGTGAGAGTTGTTATTTATATGAAGTGTTTCACTTCACACTGCAAAGGTGGTCAGCACCCCATTTTGTTCAATGATGGCCATACCCAAAGTCCAGCCACTACTTTATGAATACCCACTTCTCCTGGACTTAGGAGATCCCTACTGATCCCTGTGGCCTGATTTAATGCCCTCATATGAGTTTTGTGTGGAACCCAGAAAAGTATGTTCTTACTAACCCATTGCTGTGTGAGTAAGTCTTTTCAATGTAGGACATTTTGGTTAGATTCAGTTAAGGGAAGTTTTGATTAGGTCACTTTTTGTTGGAATGCTTTAGTTTAGTTAAGGGCCTCTGATTAGATTTCAAGCACCAGGATGGACCGCAATCATTGTGTGGAAGACTTACATACAAGGAACACAGAGAGAAAGAGTGCTGCCATGTGGGAGAGGGCTCCACGTTCTCCTACAGCTGTGGAGAGACACAGAATCCCTGAGAGGCTGAGGGAGAGGCAAGATGCTGGAGTCATGGAGCACCTTGAATCTGAAGACATTCAGGCCAGAGGATAAAGGAGAGGTGAGAAAAATTGTGTCTGACGACCCACTGCTGAGCTCAGGGACAAAGTGAATTTGAAGGGGTAGGCAGAAAGAGACAGGCAGGCCAAACATTTTACCTTGGGGGGAATCCAGCAGCAGCTGACCCTTGTTAAGACAGAATTTTTGATGATGTCTTGATTTGGACATTTTCACAGCCTCAGAACTGTAAGCTTTATCCCTAATAAATTCCAATAACAGCCAACCTATTTCTGGTATTTTGCATTGGCAGCACTTGGCAAACTCAAAGAGCTAGGGACACAGGGTAGGAGAGCTGCCCTTTCCCCAAAAGGCAGTGTTATCCTGCTGTCCAGTGAATTCACCTGTAAACTCTGGGTGTCTCCAGACTAAGCAGGATTGAGCACTTTTCAGATGGAGGGGGAAGTGCTCTTGGCCAGCAAGGCCTGCAAGACAGGTAGTCAGGCAGGGGAGTCACATTGTTTGGTGACTTGTATAAAGTGACAGATACCCCACTGTGATGAACCTTGTTCAGGCAGTGGTTGGGAGGTGGGCAGTGGCAGATAAAAGCATGGGACCTGGGGTCTGGTACAACAGAGGAGTCAGGCACAGAGAGGAGACTTCCTGCTCCTGCTCCTTTTGCCCTTCCCTCCTTCCCTTGACCTCTGGCATTGACCTTCTGTTGAGGCTGCTCTTACTGTACCACTTCTGGGTCTCAGGCACAGACTCAGGTCTCCTGTTTCCAGTTCTACATTCACCTTCTCCAATCTTGGGGCAGTTAAAGAAAGAGCAATGCCAAGATGAAAAATGTTGGTGTCAGGAAGGAAATGTCAAAATTCACATTACAGCATTGACTACAACAAGAACATCACCAGAATGAGCAACGTTAGGCCAGTGACCCTAAGAAATAGTATGGGAATCCCAGAAAGTCCTGGGACATATGGCTGACAAGAATAGAAGTGAGGTTGTGTGATGGTGTAATGTTTGAAGAAAACCTCAGAGGGTGCCGATGCCAGATATTTCTCAGACTAATTAAATATCAAATTTTCAACACATTTTTAACAGTGTTGAAAATGATGCAAACCTCTTCAATCCCAGAAGAGAACGGAGGGGTTGGATGGGAAGAAGCTGATGAACAACTGAAGAAGCAGGACTGTAACAAGTGTTCACTGCAGGTACACTGCAGGTACAGAATCCAGAGAAGGAATGTCCTGTTTGGGAACCAAACTCTCAGAGCCCCAATGAAAACCATCATCATAGGTTCTTGATCTGCAACGGAGGACAGGGAGAAATCCCTTCTCAGCACTCACAGTGTCAGTTACCGATATGAGTCACACTAGCTGGTCTTCACTTTGGAGTAAGTAGCAGGAAGTCAGTCTTCTCCTGAGGTGCTAACAGCCCTCTAACCGGATACTTGTAGAGAGCAGTGCAGACCTCACATGGTCGTGTCTATGCTCCTTGTGATTCCTGCTCACTCTTGCTTAGCGAGGCCTCCAACCACTCAGTTCAGCTGGGGAGGGGGCTGAGGGGAGTGAGCACTTTTCCTTTATGGGGGACAGTATTTGCAAAGGTGAGGGGAAGTTCTCCCTCAGTAATGTTGCAGATACAAATCAATATGTTCAAATCAACCACATTGTATGATTTCATTGTATACTATTTTCATAATTTCATTTAAATTATAACCAAATTGTCCGTGCAAAATATAAAAATAATTTGTCTATTATGGCACACAGCCAAATTCCTTCTCTAGCCACAACCACCATTCCTCCTTCCTCAGAATTATCTGCATTGGCAGATTATTTGGGGTACAATTTTCTGTTTGTAAATACATGCATTCTCTAGATTCATCCCTCCTACAGCCTAACACATATGAGAAATATATTGGAGTACAGGTTAAGAATATAAATAAAATTTCTAACTTCTTAAAATATTTGAGATTACAAATATATTGTCTAATTATGAAAGGATCATTTCTGAATTAAAATTCAAGGAAAATTGGAGTTAAGTAGAAAGCAGGCCACTGTAGTTCAGTGGCTGTTACACTTGACTCCATATCAGAATCAGGTGAAGAAACTCAAAAAAATATCAGTGGTTGGGGTGCCTTATAAGAAAATGCTACAAAAATGGGAAACATTATTTTTAAAATGGTAATTTTTTATAAGCTTACCCAGAATATAATGAATCGAATAATGAGTGAAAATAACGAGGATAATTTGAAATAAGTGGAAACTCCATCTTTATATAAATTAAGAAAAATCTCGAGTTCTGATGCATAAATTAGTGGTAACAAATTGAACACAGATGAGTGTGGAAGGAGCGTGGGAGGAACAGATCTCTGATCAAACTGCAAGTGCGCATTTCCAAGAGGAGAAAGACATCCTGATTGCACAGTGACAGTCGCTTCCTTAAAAGATTGGCAACAAGTTGCACAGACGGGAAGTGGAGATTCTTTGGAGATTACATTCACAGGGTTTCTCTCCAGTATGAATTTTCACATGGTCAGTGAGATTTGATTTGCTACTGAAGGCTTTCCTATGTTCCTTACATATATAGGGTTTCTATCCAGTTTGCCTTCTGTGGTGTTTAATGAGGCTTGATTTCTGAAAGAAACCTTTCCCACATCCATCACATTCATAGGTATTCTCTGCAGTATGTATTCTTAGATGGTCTTCCTTCTGGTTGAAGGTTTTTCCACATTAATTGCATATATAGGATTTTTCTCCCAAATCAATGCTCTGATGTTTAATGAAGTGTTGCTTTTGGCTAAAGGCTTTTCCACATTCTTTACATTAATTTTGTTTCTGTCCACTATGTGCTTTTTCATGTTCTGGGCGATATGATTTGTACCTAAAGGCTTTTTCACATGCCTTTCTTGCATAGGCTTTCTTTGCAGTAGAAAATCTCTTGTATCTTGAATTTGAATTAAAGCTTTCCCACATATATATGATTTCTCTTCAGTAAGAATTTTCTGATGAATAAAGAGGTTTTCCATCAGGTTTAAAACTTTCCCACAAGTATTATATTTCTATGTTTGTTCCCCTGTATGACTTTTAAAATGAGGAGAAAAAAATGACTGTAAAGAGCAGAGTACATTCAGGACACTCATATGGTTTCTCTCTACTTTGAATTCTCTCATATTCCATGAGGTTTTATTTCAGATGGAAGCATTCCCATGTTAATTACTATACTAACTAATGTATGAATATTTCATGCTCAATGAGATTTAATGCCTGGCTGAAGAATTTCCAATATTACTTTAATACACAGGGTTTTACTCCTGCATGTTTCTTTGATGTGACTCTAGCTTTCCCAAATTCATGAAATACCAAATGGTTTCTCTGAAGGATTAATTCTTAAGTATCTCATGAGGTTGAATTTCCAAGAAAACTTCACACTCATTACAGTTAAAGGGGAGGGCTACCATGTGGTGCAAACTGGTAAAACTCATTGCCTTCATTCTTTTCTCCTTACATACATTCTGTCATGCTTAGGTAAGCATGATGCAAATTCCTTTAAAGTAAAGTTACATTCATAGAAATGTTATATTGAGGAAACAATGCTTGCACGCAGAGAAAATATTTTCCCAACTTTCTTACATTCTCTGCCTTCATCTTTAGTCTGTACTGCTGTGGAAGTGGATATAGCTTCACTCACAAGCCTTTTGTTATGTGGTTCTTTATGGTTCTTAATGTCCTATGCTTCTTCATAGTTTGTGAGGTGGAGAAAAAGCACTGCTTAGAGGGAAATTTATCTCAATGAATGTGTTCATTAGAAAAGAGGAAAGATCCAATATCAATCATCTAAGCATTCAAATTGAGAAGTGCAACAATATCTCCTTTTTCTTTATTCTATCATTCATGGTTCTTCTTGCTTCAAAGGAGCATCACATCCAGTTTGGTGACTTCATAACTAGGAAATGGGGAAGTGATACACACTTGATTTATCATGGGGACAAAACAGCAGCACATAAATCAACCCTGGCACCTTCAGTCTTCTGAAGGAGAAAAAAAGTGCAGCTTACAAAGATGCAGGAGTAAGGTGGGCCAATTCCAAAGCCAACATGTCAACACATGAAATCCTGAATATTTTGTTTTGGACTGACTATTTTTGTTCATTTTTTCCTTCTATTTATTTGGATGAGATGCACTATTTAATGTTATTTAAAGTTTACAGGGAAATTATATCAGTTTTGCCTGACTTTCCAAATCTGCACTTATTATTTATTATTGACTGGCCAAATAACGCATTTCAAAACATTTTATATCCTGTATTATACAGCCAAAGGTATGCTAATGCAAAATACCAGAAATCTCTGGGTCTTTATAAAGGATATTTATTTGGGGTAGAAGCTTACAGTTACCAGGCCATAAAGCATAAGTTTCTTCCTTCACCAAACTCTGTTACCCATCCTGGAGCAAGACAGATGCTGATATTTGCAAGGGTTCAGGTTTCTTGGGTTCCTCTCTTCCCAGGGCTGCATTTCTCTCTGGGCTCAGCTCCTCTGTTTCCTCCACAATATCATCTGTAGATTATGAGGTTCTCTAAGCTTTGCCTCTCACCACAAGGCCATCTGTTAATTGTCAGGTGAATAGCTTGTCTCTTTTCCCCAGGGCCTTCTGTCCTTGCTCATCAGAACTCCAACATCAAAACTACTCCAGTTCTGTCCTTTGCCATGTCTTTTTATGTTTGAGACCCCATGAACCAAGGGTCAGGACTCAACTCTCTACCAACTGTGGCCCAGTCAACGCCTTTATCATAACTTAATCATGCCCAAATTAACAAACCAGTTTACATGCATAATCCAATATCTATTTTTGGAATTCATAACGATATCAAACTGCTGCATATCCATTTACCCGTCTTATGCTACATATTATTTTATTGTGTATTTTAACACTTTATTGATGTCCTAGGCCAAGGATATCATTCTTATTTTATCCATTCAATCGTCATTTAGAGATATGAATTTAATTAACAGATATTGTTCTTCAATACATCCTGAACCTTGAACATTCTGAGATTATTCTTTCTGCTTGAAGAATATCCTTTTACTTTTCTTTTAAAGTGAGTTGCTGCTAGAAAACTTATTCATTTTTTGTTGTTGTTCTTGTTGATCTGATTATTTTTTTGAAACTTTATTTGTATATTTAATAATTGAAAATGGAAACCATTAAAAACTAAAAAGTAAACACTGATGAATAAATATATACATTTATCATGTAAATGTAATGGATACATATACAATTTTTTTGATCAAACAAGATGTTATACAATATATTTGGTTCATAGTAATGCATTTATACAGTATTTGTCCTTTTGTGTCTGGCTTGCTTCACACAACATAATGTCCTCCAGGTTCTGCCATGTTGCCATAGGCTTTACGCCTTCATTCCTTCTTAGAGCTGCATAATATTCCATGGTGTGAATACACCACAGTTTGTTTATCCATTCATCTGGAGATGGACACCTGGGTTGATTCCAACTTTTGGCAATTGTGAATAATGTTGCTATGAACATCCGTGTGCAGATGTCTGTTCGTGTCACTGCTCTCAGTTCTTCTGGGTATATACCCAGTACTGGAAATGCAGGGTCACGTGTCAAGTCTATATTCAACTTCCTTGGGAGCTGCCAAAAAGTCCTCCATAGTGTGTGTATCATTCTGCATTCCCACCAACAGTGAAAAAGTGTTCCTATCTCTCCACATCCTCTCCAACACTTGTAGTTCTCTGTCCTTTTAATAGTGGCCATTCTGATAGGTGTAAAATGATATCTCATTGTAGTTTTGATTTGCATTTCCCTAATCATGAGTGATGTTGAGCATTTCTTCATGTGTTTTTTGGCCATTTGTATTTCTTCTGTGGAGAAGTGTCTATTCAAATCTTTTCTCCATTTTTTAATTGGGTCATTTGTCTTTTTATTGTTGACTTGTAACATCTCTTCGTATATCCTGGATATTAAACCTTATCAATATGTGATTTCCAAATACTTTTTCCCATTGAGTTGGCTGCCTTTTCACCTTTCTGACAAAGTCCTGTGAGGTGAAAAAGGGTTAATTTTGAGGAGGTCCCATTTATCTATTTTTTCTTTTGCTGCATGTGCTTTGGGTGTAAGGTCCAAGAAACAACCACCTACTACAAGGTCTTAAAGATGTTTCCCTACATTTTCTCCTAGTAGTTTTATGGTCCTGGCTTTTGTATTTAGATCTTTGATCCATTTTGAGTTGATTCTTATATAGGGGGTGAGAGAGGGGTGCTCTTTCATTTTTTTTTTGGTTATAGATATCCAGTTCTCCCAACACCATTTGTTGAAGAGACAGTTTTTTCCCATTAGTGTGGGCTTGGTAAGTTTGTCAAAAAACAGTTTACTGTATAGGTGAGGGTATATTTCTGGGTTCTCAATTCTATTCCACTGATGATGTGTCTATCTTTATGCCAGTACCATGCTGTTTTGACCACTGTAGGTTTGTAATATGTTTGAAGGTCAGGCAGTGAAATTCCTTCCACATTGCTCTTCTCTTTTAGAATGCTTTTGATAATTCGGGTGCACTTATCCATCCAGATGAATTTGGTAAGTGCCTTCTCTAATTCTGTAAAGTAAGCTGTTGGGATTTGGATTGGTATTGCATGGAATCTATAAATCAGTTCGGGCAAGATTGATATCTTCACTATATTTATTCTTCCAATCCATGAACATGGAATGTCTTTCCATTTGTTTAGGTCTTTTTTTTTTCATTTCTTTCATCACTGTTTTGTAGTTTTCTGCATATAGGCCCTGTACTTCTTTGGTTAAATTAACTCCTAGGTATTTGAGTCTTTTTGTTGCTTTTTAAAATGGAATTTTCCTCTGATTTCCTCCTCAGGTTGTTCAGTACTAGTGTACAAAAACATTACCAATATTTCCGTGTTGGTCTTGTATCCTGCCAAATTGCTTAACTCATTTATTAGTTCAAGTAGCTTTGTCGTGGACACTTCAGGATTTTCTAAGTACAGAATAATGTCATTTGCAAACAGTGAGAGTTTTACTTCCTCCTTTCCTATTTGGAGGCCTTTAATTTTTTTGTCTTGTCTACGTGCCCTAGCTAGAACTTCTAGAACAAAGTTGAATAACAATGGTAACAGTGGGCATCCACTGTTTTGTTCCCGATTTTAGAGGGAAAGCTTTCAATCTTTCCCCATTGAGTATGATGTTGGCTGTGGATTTTTCATATATGCCTTTTATCATATTGAGGAATTTTCCTTTTATTCCTATCTTTTGAAGTATTTTTATCCAAAAAGGATGTTGGATTTTGTCGAATGACTTTTCTGCATCTATTGAGATGATCATGTGGGTTTTTTTCCTTCAATTTGTTAATGCGGTGTATTAAATTGATTGATTTTCTTTTGTTGAACCAGCTTTGCATACCAGGAATAAATCCCACTTGGTCGTGATGTATAAGTCTTTTGATATGCTGTTGGATTCTATTTGCAAGTATTTTGTTGAGAATTTTTTCGTCTATGTCCATTAGAGAGATTGGTCTGTAATTTTCTTTTCTTGTGGAATCTTTATATGGCTTTGGTACTAGGGTGACGTTAGCTTCCTAAAATGTGTTGGGTAATTTTCCCTCCTCTTCAATTTTTTGGAAGAGTTTAATGTGATTGGTGTTAATTTCTTTTGAAGTGCTTGGTAGAATTCACCTATGAAGCCATCTGGTTCTGGACTTTTCTTTGCTGGGAGATTTTTGATGACGGATTCAATCTCAATTGTGATTGGTTGTTAACTTCTTGTATTTCTTGTAGTGTCAGTGTAGGTTGGTTATGTGTTTCTAGAAATTTGTCCATTTCATCTAGGTTGTCTAGTTTGTTGGCATATAGTTTCTCATAATATCCTCTTATGATTCCTTTTATTTCTGTGAAGTCATTTGTAATTTCCCCCCTTTCATTTCTGATTCCGTTTATTTGCATCTTCTCTCTCTTTTTCTTTGTTAGTTTAGCGAGGGGTTTGTCAATTTTATTAATCTTCCCGAGAACCAGCTTTTGGTTTTGTTGATTTTCTCAATTGTTTTTCTGTTCTCAATTTCATTTATTTCTGTTCTAATATTTATTATTTATTTCCTTCTTCTTCCTTTGGGATTGGTTTGCTGTTCTTTTTCTAGTTTCTCTAGTTGTTCAGTTAAATCTTTGAGTTTAGCTCTTTCTTGTTTCTTGATATAGGCATTTAGGGTGATGAATTTCCCTCTCAAAACTGCTTTCGCTGTGTCCCATGAATTTTTATATGTTGTATTCTCATTTTCATTTTTCTCGATATATTTATTGATTTCACTTTCAATTTCCTGTTTGACCCAGTGAATATTTAGGAGTGTGTTGTTCCGTCTCTACACATTTGCAAATTTACTTTTTCCGTCTGTTATTGAATTCTAGTTTCATTCAGTTATGATCTGAAAAGGTGCTTTGTATAATTTCAATCTTTTTATATTTATTGAGAGCTGAATTGTGACCTCACATGTGGTCTATCCTGTACAAAGATACATGGGCCCTTGAGAAGAATGTATAACCCACTGAGTTTGGATGTAATGTTCTGTATATGTCTATTATGTCTAACTTGTTTATCATATTGTTCAAGTTCTCTGTTTCCTTGTTGATCTTCTATCGAGTTGTTGTATCTAATGATGTGAGAAGGGTGTTGAAATCTCCAACGATTATTGTAGAAATGTCTATTTCTCCCTTCAGTTTTGCCAGAGTTTGGCTCATATATTTTGGGGCACCCTGGTTAGGTGTGTAGATATGTATGACTGTTATATATTCCTGGAGGACCAACCCTTTTATTAATACATAATGGCCTTCCATATATATTATCCCTGTTTTGCATTTAAAGTCTCTTTTGTCTGATATTAGTATAGCTACCCTGCTCTTTTCTGTTTACTATTCACGTGGAGTACCTTTTTCCAACCTTGTTCTTTCAGCCTCTTTGTATCCATGGGTCTGAGGTGAGTTTCTTGTAAGCAGCATATGGATGGCTCATGTTTTTAATCCATTCTGTCAGCCTGTATCTTTTGAATGGAGAATTTAATCCATTCACATTCAGTGATATTACTGAAACCATTGTTTTCTTTGGTTTTCATATGCCATCTTGTTTTTGTCTCTCTTTTTATGCTTTTGGTTATCCTTTCTGCTTTTCTTTCTTCTATACTCTCCTCCAAGCCTCTCTCTCTTTTTCTTTCAGATTTTAAGGCTACCTGTAATATTTCCTGCAAAGGTTGATTCTTTTTTGCAAACTCTCTTAGTTTCTGTTTGTTTGTGAATATTTCATACTCACCTTCATATTTGAAGGACACTTTTGCTGGATAAAGAATTCTCGGATGGCAATTTTTCTCTTTCAGTTTCCTAATTGTATCATACCATTGTCTTCTCACCTCCATGGTTTCTGAAGAGAAATCGGCACTAAGTCTTACTGGACATCCTTTCTATATGATTGTTTGCTTCCTTTTTGCTCGTCTGAGAATTTTCTCTTTATCTTTTATATTTGACATTCTGAATAGTATGTGTCTTGGCATAAGTCTATTTGGATTTATTCTCATTGTGGTACGGTGTGCTTCTTGGACATGTAAGTTCATTTCTTTTGTTTGAGTTGGGAAATTTTCACCTATTATTTCCTCAAATACTGTTTCTGACCCTATTCCTTTCTCTTCGCCTTCTGGAACTCCCATGACACGTATGTTGTTGTGTTTTGTGTTGTCATTCAGCTCTCTGAGCCCCTACTGATTTTTTTTCATTCTTTTCTCTCTCTGTACTTCTCTCCCTTCAATTTTTGCTGCTCTGTCTTCGGTACCACTTATTCTTTCTTCTATCATTTCGAGTCTGCTGTTGTATGCCTCAAATGTGTTTTTGACTTCATCTGTTTTGTCTTTCATTCCCATGAACTCCTTTACTTTTCTGTTCAAGATTTCAAATTCTTCTTTGCATTCACTCAATGTCTTCTTGATGTCATTTATCTCTTTAACTATATTGTCTTTCATCTCATTAATTTGATTTTGGAAATTTGTACTCATCTCACTGATTAGTTCTCTCAAATTCTGCAGCTTTTCTGGGACTTTGATGTATTCTTTTTCTTGAGCCATGTCTTATATTTTCTTAGTATGGCTTAATTTTTTGCTAGTGTTTAGGCATCTGGTTCAGTTGTATTTTAGTTAGATGTTCTATCTCTTTCTTTTTAATAGGGTTTTAGTGGCAGGAAGCTGTGAGTTACCACAGCTCTTTGATTTATGGCTCAACCTTGATTGTTAGGATTGCACAGCTGGTTGCTCAAAACTGAGCACTGGACCCAGTAATTGGTTGTAGGTTCGTTTTCTAGGGCCTTGGGCAGGGAGGCTACAGAGGCCAGGAAAATCCTCTCCTACTTATTAATTTTCTTATGTGCACTTCCTTGGTCTTCCAGGAGATGGTGCTCATTGGCAGCTCTCCATTCAATGCCTGGTCTCAGTGTATTTTTTGTGACACAGACCAGATCAATGTGGTAAAGCTTCCTGTCTGGGGTCTAAAAGCCTTGTAATCCAAATTTTATGAGACAGTTCTCCAGTCTTCTCTGGTAGCCCCCTCCCTTTTCCCAGCTAGGAAATATTTACTCTCCCTTCTGAATCCTCAACAATCAGTCCCTATTAGTAGCAGATGAGATTGGGAGGTTTGTATACCTTTAGCCCCTTGCAGGCTCCAAGGCAAACAATGGTGCAGCCCCACCCAGCTTGGAAGGGCTCTCAGGACAGGGAAGACCAAATCTGTGAGTTAAAAACAGGGTCAGCCCCAGGCTCTCACTCCCCTCTCCTGTGGAATCCTCAACAATTAGTTCAAGCTAGAAGAGAGGGAGGTTGTGAGGGTCGGATTTCTCCAGTCCTTCCTAGGCTGCCAGGGCAAACCACCATGTGGAAGGGTCCATGGTTCTCTGCAGCCCAAATTTTTGGTTCAGAAACTGTCAGCCTAAGGCTGTGTCCCTCTCTCTCCCCTTTCCGGGAGTGGTAGATCCCTGGAGCTCCCTTTCTGTGCAGTCCCAGGCCCAGAGGCCCAAGAATTCTAAAGAGTGGGGGGGGAGGGTGCTGGGAGCTGAAGCCACTGCTGGTTCCAACTCACAGTTCTTGTTCTGTCGTTGTGATTTCCCTGTTTGGTCCCACTCTCCTCTGGGTAGTGTGCAGACTTCACCTGCTGTCATAAACCCTAGAAAATCTATTTTGGGGTGCTGTCACCCTGTTCTTTAGCTGTTTTTGTGGAGAAGAGATTCCCATTTCTTACTAGTGTGACATATTCCCGGGAGTCACGACTTTATTAGATTTTACTCATCTGTAAAAGTATGTATTTCACTTCTTCCTGAAAGATTGAGATGAATTAAATCTCAGGCCCTCGATGATCTCCACTGCTTTTAAAAGCAACCTTAGTGTTCAATTTTTCCATTGTGTTGTAAATATCATTAGTTATTTGTAGCAGAAATTAGGGGCTTCCAGTTTTACAGACTGCTTCCTGCCCCAACAAAAAATTTGTGCACTCTAACTCTGGGGATGGGAATAATGGCACATTTCTCAAGTTACACACCTGATTTTGGAGCTAAGATTTGGTGGAGAAAGCACAGTATATTAAGTTCTTCTTGGGACCCTTCTAGGGAACAGTGTAATGGTGGTCAGCAACCCATTTTGATCAATGATGGCCACACCCAAAGTACAGCCACTGCTTCATGAGATCCCATTTCTCCCAGACATAGGAGACTCCTCCTGATCACTGTGCCCTGGGTTAATGCCCTCGTTTGAGTCTTGTGAGGACCCGGGAAAAGTATGTTCTTACTGACCCATTGCTGTGTGTGTAAGCCTTTTGTATGTAGGACATTTTGGTTAGATTCAGATAAAGGAACTTTTCATTAGGTCATTTTTTGTTAGATGGCTTTAGTTTAGTTAAGGTCCTCTGAATAGATTTCAGGCACCCAGATGGACCCCAGGCATTGTGTTGAAGTCTTACATACACGGAAAACAAAGAGAAAGATTGCTGCCATGTTTACCCTGCCATGTGGGAGAGGGCTCCAGCATCTCCTACAGCTGTGGAGAGACACAGAAACCCTGAGTGGCTGAGGGAGAGGTCAGAGGCTAAAGTCATGGAGCACCTTGAACCTGAAGACACCCAGGTCAGAAGAGAATGGAGAGGTGTGAACAATTGTGTCTGATGGCCCACTGCTGAGCTCAGAGAGAAACTGAGTTTGAAAGAGAAGTCAGAGGGAGAGAATCCAGCCCAATATTTTGTCTTGGCAGGAGTACAGGAGCAGCTGACACTTGCTAAGACAGCATTTTTGATGATGCCTTGATTTGGACATTTTGACAGCCTCATAACTGTAAGCTTTGACCCTAATAAATTCCAATAAAAGCCAACTTGTTTCTGGTAATTTGCATTGGCAGCTCTTGGCAAACTCAAACATTTAGAGACACGGTTTTGGAGAGATGCCCTGCTCCCAATTTGCAGTGTGGTGCTGCTGCCCAGTGAATTCACCTGTAAACTGTGGTTGTCTCCAGTCTATGCAGGAATGAGTACTGGTAAGATGGAGGTGGAAGTGGTTTTGATCAGCAAGGTCTACAAGACTGGGAGTCAGGCAGGGGAGCCACATGGTTTGAGGACTAATCTAAAGTCGCTGATGCCCCAGTATGATGTAAGTGCCCCAGATAGTGGTTGGGCTGCATTTCTCTCTGGGCTTATCTCTTCTGGTTCATCCACAAGGTCACCTGTAGACTATCAGGCAAACGGCTCACTTCTCTCCTTCTGGGGCCTTTTCTCCAACATCAAAACTGCTTCTCGAAGAAAACTGCTTCTCGAAGAAAACTGCTTCAACTGTCCTTTGTCATGCCTTTTATATTCGATTCCACCACCCAATAAGGAGTGTGGCTCAATGCACTGCTGACTTGGCCCAGTCAATGCCCAAACCATGCCCAGATTAACACATCAGCTTACAAGCATGATCCAATTATATTTTTGGAATTCATAATTACATCAAATTCCTCAACGGTTATATTCCACCCTTTGAATTCCTAAAATACATTACAATTCTCAAAAAAAAACTTAAATCAATAACAATTCAAGTACAAAATCATATGATAGGCATTTTAAAGAAATACAATTCATTTTGTGGCAATGTGCCGTCTGCTATCGACCTCTGAAACTTACAAAACCATTTAACTGCTTCTAATACACAAATGGAAAGACAAAGAATAAACATTTTCTATATCATAGGGAGAAATTGGAATGTTAAACATGAGTCATGGTTCTCTACAGTTCAGTAAACCTGCACTGCATCCTTCATTCGGTTTCAAAGTCTGAGTCATTCTTAAGATGATGGATTTTTCTCCTTGGGGCCACATGGGGACCCACCCTTTCCATAGGCTTGCCCAACGGCCATTTTCTTGGTTCCACCCTCAACAAGCATCTGGGTGTCGACCAAGCTCCAGACCTCACCACCCAAGAGTGTTGGGGTGATTGCCAAACCTTACCCAATTGTTGGGTTAGAGTCTTAGCCCCCCTAGTACAGTGATGTGAAGGTAACACTCCCCTTAACCTTTGGCATACAGGCTCAACCTTCTCAGAGCAATGGGTTGACCACCTGGCCTTCTCCAGTCCATGAGGGAAAAGTACACCCCTCTCAATCCTATGGGGTGTTGACCCTACTGCCGTAATCTTTTAGGAATGTGCTCCAGCCTTTCTGCACCCTGGGATGGCAAAACTCTCCCAGATCATCGGGTGCTGACACTCACCCTCTTGAACTGCTGTGGACAACTCACCCTCTCCGCACCATGGGGCATCAAAACTTTCTCAGAACATTGGGTAGAAGCATCCACCTTCTTCAACTGCAGGGACAAACTCACCCTCTCTGTTCACATGGGTGGGGCTCCTCTCTTGGCTCAAGGAGATGTCTTAAGTCCGGATCTCTTCTTCCACGGTTTTCTTCTTAAAGCTGATTCTCCTTCAATCTCTCCTTTCCATGTTCTCTTTTGTCCAATCCAACAGTGGTTTTGTTCATATAGCTCTCTCAAAAACTTTGTTGGTTTAGCATGCAGGAAGCAGGAGTCCAATCCAGCAGACAGTAAGACATTCCACAAGTCTTTCCTAGAAAACTGCATCTTCAATTCTGATTTACAATTCCAAGTTTAGTAAAGTCTTCAAATGGGACATTTTCATCTGGGAATTTGATTTCCAGAAACTTGGAAGATCCAAAATCAGATTCTGGTGTTTTTTTTGTTTTGTTTTGTTTTGTTTTTGTATCCAAAAGTTCAGTCCTTTGTGTATTTTGCTAACCTAGTGTTATGTTATAAGCTGCAAGGAGAAGCCAAACCACATTCTCTGAGTTTACCTTGGAAAGTCCTTCAGCTAAGTGCTCCAGTTCGCCATTTTCATATTCTGTCTTCCATATAACATCAGGAGTTAATCTTGCAAAGTTCTCTGCAACTTTAAAACATGGATCACTTTTCCTCCAGTTTCCAATAATAGTTTCATCATTACTTCTAAGGCATCATAGAAAGTCTCTTTAGCATGCATATGACTTTCAACAGACTCTTCAAAGTGATCTTGGCAGTTTTCCAAGAGCATTTCACAATTCCTCCAAAGGATAAACCTTTCCCTTTTATAAAACCGTCCCAACATTTTGGTATATGCAAATGCACTTCCCCACTCCTCAGTACCAAATTCTATATTAGTCAGCCAAAGGAGTGCTAATGTGAAATACCAAAAATGGGTTAGTCTTTATAAAGTGTATTTATTTGGGGTAGAAGTCCACAGATACCAGGCCATAAAGAATTAAGTTTCTTCTCACCAAAGTTCATTGCCACGTGTTGGAGCAAGACAGTTGCCCACCTTTGCCAGGGTTCAGGCTTCTTGTGTTCCTCTCTTCCCAGAGCTGCATTTCTCTGTGGGCTTAGATCTTCTGGTTCTTCCACAAGGTCAGCTGTAGACTCTCAGGCAAATGGCTCACTTCTCTTCTTCTGGGGCCTTTTCTGCAACATCAAAACTGCTTCTAAAAAATACTGCTTGAACTGTCCAGTGCCATACCTTTTATATTTGATTCCACCACCCACTCAGCGGTGGGGCTTAGAGGGCCAGTCAACACGCCAGTCATGCCCAGATTAACAGATCAGTTTACAAGCATGATCCAATTATATTTATGGAATTCATAATTATATCAAATTCCCAAATGGTTACATCTGCTGTGTAATGAGGCTTGATTTCTGAATGAAAGCTTTCCCACATCCATCACATTCATAGGGTTTCTCTCCAGTATGTATTCTCAGATGGTTACGATTTTTTCCTTCCAGTTGAAGGCTTATCCGCATTCACTGCATATATGGGGTTTTCCTCCAGAATGAATCATC
>JAKSZT010015639.1:99346-111500 GCA_026826555.1 Tolypeutes matacus | reverse complement strand
ATTTTTTAAGGAACTGGAAAAACTAACCACAAAATATATTTGGAGAGATAAGAGGCCCCGAATTGCCAAAGATATATTGAAAAAGAAAAATGAAGTTGGAGGTATCACATTACCTGGCTTTAAAACATACTACAAAGCTACAGGGATCAAAACTGCATGGTATTGGCACAAGGATAGACCTACTGACCAATGGAACCGGATTGAGAGTTCTGATATAGATCCTCGCATATACAGTCATCTGATATTTGACAAGGCCACGAAACCCACTCAGCTGGGAGAGAGTGGCCTCTTTAACAAGTGGTGCTTGGAGAATTGGATATCCATATCCAAAAGAATGAGAGAAGAATACCATCTCACACCTTATACAAAAATCAACTCAAGATGGATCAAAGATCTAAATATAAGAGCCAAAACCATAAAAACCTTGGAAGATAATGTAGGGAAGCATCTACAGGAACTTGTAATAGGAAATGGTTTCATGAACTTCACAGCCAAAGCACGAGAAGCAAGAGAAAAAATTGAAAAATGGGATCTCCTCAAAATTAAAAACTTCTGCACCTCTAAGGATGTTATTAAGAAAATAAAAAGGCAACCTACCCAATGGGAAAAAAATTCAGCAACCATATATCTGATAGGAGCCTAATATCCTGCATATATAAAGAAATCCTTCACCTCGAAAATAAAAGGACAAACAACCCATATAAAAAATGAGCAAGTGACCTGAAAAGACACTTCTCCAAGGAAGAAATACAAATGGCTAAAAAGCACATGAAAAAATGCTCAACATCACTTGCTATCAGGGAAATGTAAATCAAAACTACAATGAGATACCATCTTACACCCCTCAGAATGGCAGCTATTAAAAAAACAGGAGACACTAAATGTCGAAGAGGATGTGGAGGAATAGGAACCCTCATCCACTGCTGGTGGGACTGCGGTATGGTCCAGCCACTGTGGAGGACAGTTTGGCGGTTCCTCAGAAAACTAGCAATAGATCTTCCGTATGATCCAGCAATTCCACTGCTGGGTATATACCCAGAAGAACTGAAAACAAAAATACAAACAGATATATGCACACCAATGTTTATAGCGGCATTGTTCACCATTGCCAAAAGTTGGAATCAGCCCCGGTGCCCATGAACAGATGAATGGATAAGCAAAATGTGGCACATACATACAATGGAATATTACTCAGCGGTAAGAAGGAACAAAGTGCTAACACATGGAATAACGTGGATGAATCTTGAAGACCTTATGTTGAGTGAAGCAAGCCAGGCACTGAAGGAGGAACAGTATATGACCTCACTGATCTGAACTGAGGAAAGTGAGCAGTCTCTGAGAACCATTGTCTGGAAGATAGGTTAACAAAGGAGAGTAAGAGAAGAGCAGGCTTTTAGCCATCTCCCATATGGACATAAACTATGGTAAAGGGATAGAGTGTGGTTGCATGTTGGGGGATGGGGCAGATGAGTGGTGGTGTTCCTGGGTTTGGTGGTACAGCACTGGGGGGTGAGTGGATTAGGAAGTGCTGGTTCAAATCCCCAGGGCATGTAACTGTGAATCTTGACATTCCATGGGTTGGGAGAGGGGAGTATCATGGGCCCGGGGGGGATGGGGAGAAGGGAAGAGTCAAGATCTAATGGGTTGTTTGATGGTCATGGGGAAGGGTTTTCATTACCTTTCAGTAATGGACACAGGACATGGTAAATATCATCAAAATTATTAATCTGTATCATCTAAATTGTAAACTATACTGTAAATCACTGACAATGTTTAGTTGCTATATTTTGCTATCTGCATAACAGTTATAACAATGCTAACAACCAAAAAAAAAAAAGGAGGGGGAGTTAATATGGGGTGGGGAAGGGGGGGTGGTTTGGTATCTGGGAGTCTCCAGCACTCCGTGTGTGCCTCTGCTGTGACCTAAAACTTCTTTGAAAATTAAATGAAAAATTGGGAGACAATGGGGATTGAGAGGAGGAAGGTGTCATGGCACACCAGACATCCGATAACACAGTGATAAAGGGAAGGGAAAAAGGGAAAAAAGAAGAGAGAAAGGATATAAAAATGAATATATATATATATATTTTAAAGGCATTTGCTTTGCTTTTTTGCCCATTTTTTAATGTCCCAATCCACTTAGTATATTTTATTTTGTTTTGTTCTTTTATTGATTATTTGTTTTTTTTTCCTTCTCTCTTTTTTTTTTCCCCCTGAGTTTCCTCATGTTTGTCTCTTGCATGTCAGCTTATCACACTTGTTTCTTTTTCCTAGTAAGTGTATTTGATTATTTTATGGACTAAATGTTCATGGAGGATTTGGATCACAGAAGGGTTACAATGGGTTCTGCAGGGGATTATTGGGGGGAGGGTGTCTGGGGGGGTTTCGTGGGGATTGGTTCAACCGAATATACATGAAAGATATACAAAATCATTCAAAGGATTGGGGGATGGGGCATGGTCACGATGGGTGGATAATCACACAATAAATGAGGGAATATGAATTCCTAGCCTGGAGAGCTCTGCCACAATCTCCAAGGGAGCAGCAATAGTCCTCTGAGTGTAGGGATAGTCCCTGTCAAAATAGGATGACCCACTGATGTTTTTTTTTTTTTTATTGATGACTACCCTTGTGAGTCTTTGCTCTTGTAAATGAGACTTAGCCTGCAGTTGTGGGGTGCCTAAGGGTTGCCATCTGTGAGCTTCCTTGTTGCTCAAATGTGGCCTCTCTCTAAGCCAAACTCAGCATATGATTGCATTACCTTCCCCCCAATGTGGGACATGACTCCCGGGGATGAGCCTCCCTGGCAACGAGGGATTAATACCAAGTGCCAACTGGCAGCTTTGTGCAGTGGCAGTATCATAGCCAATGAGGTTTATCCGAGGCATGGTTATTGCTAATTGAAAACTTTTCCCAAGTGCCAACTGGCAACACAACTGGGAAAAGACCTTGAATAAAAGGGGAAATGGTAAAGACAAATGAGTTCAAGTGGCTAAGAGACTTCAAAGAGAGTCGGGAGGTCATCCCAGAGGTAACTCTTATGCACACCTCAGTAGGAGCTCATAGAACATCTAAGTGCCTATCACCCCACTCAGTGGGGTTCCTGAGAGCTCTGGAGACACCCTGGTCCTATATAAGGGGGGGATAGCCCCAGAGACTGATGCCTTATCAGTGGGTTCTATTTTGGAATCTGTGCTCCTGAGAGTGACAGAATTAGACTCAAATAAGTCCTCCCTGCACATAGTTCACCAGTCCCTTCTATTCAAACCTACATGTGATGCTGGAGTTTCTTAGGTATACTTCCAGAGACTGGAGCCTCCCGCCTACCTATGTGCCAGGTGTGCATGAAATCTAGGTGGAGCTGCAACTCCTACCCTACAGCTCAATGGACTCCTCCAAGTCACCTGGTTAGGAGACAACGATGGGAAATGGCCATACCAGGGAATGGAGAGGGCCTGCATCTGCAGGCAGGATCATCCCACCCACCATATCCATGGGATATAAGCCCTCTCTCACTTGGAGTTGGAGTGGACATCACCATCCCAGTCGCCTCTGGATTGGGGGAAGAACTATGGACTAGAGTGGACTTGATGGTATTCTCTTGCTCTCATGTGGTGATTCTTGCAATGCAAGAAATTATAACAATGAGTAGGAGCCAGTGGCCACTTGACAGTTTTTGGGTAGGGAGGGGATGAGCAGTTGAAATACAGGGGCTTCTTTGGGAGTTGGAGGTTGTCCTGAGTACTGTTGTGGCAATGGATGTAGGCCATTTTAAATCAGCACACACCACTCAGAACTGAGTGGGAGAGAGTGTCGTCTACAGTGTGAACTGTGGTGTATGGTTGGTGGCAAGGCTCCAGGATGTGTAAGTTCATTGAGGTTGGTGGGCCACACTGTGGGAGATGTTTGTGTGGGATGTGATGGGTGGTGTGGGAGGTGGGCAACATGGAATCCCAGTGGGTTCCGTGTAATATTTTAGGTAATCTAAGCACCTCTTAAAATATATGTATATATTTATATATAAATAATATTTTTGTAAGCAAATACACATATATGCATATATATTTATATATCATTTTGCAAATGTTTGTATGTATTGTGAGAATTTTGATTTTTACCCATAATAAAAAAAAAAAAACCAGAAATGTGTACCCAAAATAATCTGCCAATGCAAATAATTCTGAAGAAAGAGGAATGGGAGTTGAGGCTAGAAAAGTAAGTTTCCTGTTTGCTATAACAGACAAATTATTTTTATAATCTTTGCACGGATAATTTGGTTATAATTTAAAAGAAATTATGAAAATAGTACACAATGAAATCATACATAGTGGTTCATTTGAAGATAATGATTTATATCTGCAACATTACTGGGGGAGCACTTCCCTCATCCTTTGCAAATACAGTCGCCCATGAAGGAAAAGTGCTCATTCACCTTGGCCCCCTCCCCAGCTGCCTGTAGGGGTGGAGGCCTCCCTCAGCAACAGTGAGCATCAACCACGAAGAGCATGGATGCAACCGTGTGAAGGCCACACTGCTCTCTACCAGAGCTCAGTTAGTGTGCTGTTAGCACCACAGGAGAAGATGAACTTCCTGTGGCTTACACCACAGTGAAGTCCTGCTACAGTGACTCTCATCACTAACAGAGGCTGTGAGTTCTGAGCAGGGCTTTCTTTCGGTCCTCATTTGCACATCCACAAACTATGATGATGGTTTTCATTGGGGAACTAAGTTTGGTTCCCAAACAGAAAATTCCTTCTCTGGCATGGGGAAATGCAGTGAACCCATGTTATAGTCCTACTTCTTCAGCTGTTCATCAGCTTCTTCCCATCCAACCCCTCAGTTCTCTTCTGGAATTGAAAAAGTCTGCACCATATTCAACTCTGTTCAAAATGTGTTGAAAATTTTATATTCAATTAGTCTGAGAAATATCTGGCATCTGCACCCTCTGAGGTTTTCTGAAAACATGGCACTATCTCACAACCTCACTTCTATTCTTGTCCGCCCTAGATCCCAGAACTTTCTTGGATTCTCGTACTTTTTATTAGGCTCACTGGCCTAATGTTGCTCATTGTGTTGATTTTATTGCTCTACCCAATGCTTTAATGTGAATTTTGTCATTTCATTACTGGTAGCAACACTTTTCATCTTGGTATTGCTCTTTCTTTAGCTGCCCCAAGATTGGAGAAGGTGAATGTACAACAGGAAGCAGGAGATCTGAGTCTTTGCCTGAGATCCAGGAGGTGTAAGAGCAGCCTCCTCAGGGTGTCCATGCTGGAGACCAAGGGAAGAGGGAAGGGCAAAAGGAGCAGGAGCAGGTAGTTTCCTGTTTGTGCCCAGATCCCAGGTCCCATGCATTTATCTGCCCCTGCCCACCTGGCCAACCACTTCCTGAGGCAGGTACATCATAGTGGGGTATCAGTGACTTTAGTCTATTTCCCAAACCATGTGACTCCACTTCCTGACTCCCTGTTTGTAGGCCTTTCCGGCCAAGACCACTTCCTACTCTGTCTTAGCTGTACTTATTACTGCCTGGTCTGGAGACAACCACAGTTTACAGCTGAATTCAATAGGCAGCAGCATCAAACAGGCATTTGGGAACAGATAATCTCTTCAACACTGTGTCCCTAACTGTTTGGGTTTGCCAAGTGCTGCAAATGCAAAATACCAGAAATAAGTTGGCTTTCATAGGAATTTATTAGGGTTAAAGCTTACATTTATGAGGCTGTCAAAATGTCCAAATCAAGGCATCATCAAAAATGCTGTTTTAGCAAGGGTCAGCTGTTCGTGGACTCCTACCAAGGCAAAATGTTGGGCAAGCCTGTATCCCTCTGCCTTCTCTTCCAAACTCACTTTCTCTCTGAGCCCAACAATGGGCCATCGGACACAATTGCTCACACTTCTTTCTCCTCTGGCCTGAATGACTTCAGCTTCAAGCTGCTCCGTGACTCTAGCCTGTGGCCTCTCCCTCAGCCACTCAGAGTTTGTGTCTCTTCACAGCTGTAGGAGGTCCTGGAGCCCTCTCCCACATGGCAGGGTAAACATGGCAGCAATCTTTCTCTTTGTGTTCTGTGTATGTAAGAATTCAACACAATGATTGGGGTCTACCCTGGTGCCTGAAATTTAATCAGAGGCATTTATCTAAACTAAAACAATCTAACAAAAAATGACCTAATCAAAATGTCCCTTATCTGAATCTCACCAAAATGTCCTACATATAAAAGGCTTATACACACAGCAATGGGTCAATAAGAACATACATTTCCGGGGACCACACAAGACTGAAACAAGGGCATTAACCCAGGGCACAGGGATCAGGAGGGGTCTCTTAAGTCTGGGAAAAATGGGAACTCATGAATCAGTGGCTGTATTTTCGGTGTGGCCATCACTGAGCAAAATGGGGTGCAGACCACCAATACACTGGTCCCTAAAATGGTCCCAAACAAACTCAATATACTGTGCTTTCTCCACCAAATCTTAGCTCCAAAATCAGGTGTGTAACTTGAGAAGTGTGCCATTATTCCCATCCCCAAAGGCAGAGCACACTGATTTTGCCTGAGGAGTGGGGCAGGAAGCAGGCTGTAAAACTGAAAGCCCCTAATTTCTTCTCCAAAGAACTGATTAAATTTACAACAGAATGGAGAAATTCAGCCTAAGGGTGCTGTCAAAAGCAGTGGAGATCATCGGTGACCTGAGATTTAATTCATCTCAATCCTTCAAGAAGACATGTAATACATACTTTTACAGAGGAGTAAAATCTAATAAAGTAGTGACTTCCGGGAAGATGGCAGACTAGTAAGACACGGGAATCTCTTCTCCAGAAAAATAGCTAGAGAACAGGGTGACACCATGCCAAAATAGATCTTCTAGAGTTACGACAGTCTGCACTCCACCAAGAGGAGAGTGGGGCAAAACAGGGAAATCACAGTGACAGAACCAGAACCATGAGTTGAAACCAGCAGTGGCTGCTACTGCTGGTGCCCTCCACCACACACTTTAGAAGACTCAGGCCCCGGGCCGGCGACTACAGGCAAAGGCTGCTCCAGGGATCTACAACTCCCAGAAATGGTAGAGAGAGGGACACAGCCTTAGGCTGACTCATGTTCTGACCCGCAAATTTGGGCTGCAGAGCCCCATGGACATTTCCACGTGGTGGTTTGCTCTGGGAGCCTAGGAAAGACTGGAGAAATCTGACCCTCGCAACCTCCCTCTCTTCTAGCCTGGACTAATTGCTGAGGACTCCACAGGAGAGGGGAGAGAGAGCCGGGTGCTGTCCTGTCTTTTGACTTACAGGTTTGGTCTGCCCTGTCCTGAGAGCCCCTCCAGGCCAGGTGGGGCTGCACCTTTGTTTACCTTGGAGTCTGCAAGGGGATAAAGATATACAAACCTCCCAATCTCCTCTGCTACTAACTGGGACTGATTATTGAGGATTCAGATGAGCGAGTATATATTTCCTACCTGGGAAAAGGGAGGAAGCTACCAGAGAAGACTGGAGAACTGTCTCATAAAGTTTGAATTACAAGGCTTTTAGCCCCCAGACAGGAAGTTCTACCACATTTTCTGGTCTGAGTCACAACAAATACACACCAACCAAGCATTGAATTGAGAGCTTCCAATGAGCGCCATCCCGTGGCAGACCAAGAAAGTGAACATGAGAAAATAAATAAGTAGGAGAGGATTTTCAGGGCCTCTATAGCTTCTCTGCCCAAGGCCCTAGAAAACGAACCTACAACCAATTACTGGGTCCAGTGCCCAGCATTGAGCAACCAGGAGAACAATCCTAACAATCAAGGTTGAGCCAAAAACCAAAGAGCTGTGGTAATTCACAGCTTCCTGCCACTAAAACCCTATTAAAGAGAAAGAGATAGATCATCTAAATAAAATACAACCTAACCAGATCCCTAAACACCAGCAAAAACTTAAGAGCCATACTAAGAAAATAGAAGTCCAAGAATAGCTGCAGAATTGGAGAGAACTAATCCTTTAGATGAGCACAAATTTCTAAAAATCAAATTAATGAGATGAAAGACAATATAGTTAAAGAGATAAATTACATTAAGAAGACATTGAGCGAATGCAAAAGAAGAATTTGAAATCCTGAACAGAAAAGTAATGGAGTTCATGGGAATGAAAGCAAAATAGGTGAAGCAAAAATTTGAGACATGCAACAGAAGACTCGAAATGATAGAATAAAGAATAAGTGATACCAAAGACAGAGCAGCTAAAATTGAAGAGAGAAAAGAACAGAGAGAGAAAAGAATGGAAAAAATTGAGCAGGAGCTCAGAGAGATGAATGACAACACAAAACACAACAACATACGTGTCGTGGGATTTCCAGAAGGGAAAGAGAAAGGAAAGGGGGCAGAAAGAGTATTTGAGGAAATAATAGCTGAAAATTTCCCAACTCTCAAAATGGAAATGATCTTACATGTCCAAGAAGCACACTGTACCTAAATGAGTTTAAATCCAAATAAACCTATGGCAAGACACATACTAGTCAGAATGTCAAATGTGAAAGATAAAGAGAAAATTCTCAGAACAGCAAGAAGGAAGCAAATGATCATGTAAAAACGATGTCCAGTAAGACTTAGTGCAGATTTCTCTTCAGAAACCATGGATGCTAGAAGACAGTGGTATGATACAATTAGGAAACTGAAAGAGGAAAACGGCCAGTTGAGAATTCTTTATCCAGAAGAACTGTCCTTCAAATATGGAGGTGAGTATAAAATATACAAAAACAAACAGAAACTAAGTGTTTGCAAAAAATAATACTCCTTTTCAGGAAATATTAAATGAAGCCTTAGAACCTGAAGAAAAAGACAGGAGAGAGAGTCTTGGAGGAGAGTATAGAAGAAAGAAAAGAGAAAGGATAACCAAAAGAGTAAAAAGAGAGACAAAAACAAGATGGCATATGAAAGCCAAAGAATACAATGGAGGAAATATAGTGCATTTTCAGTAATATCATTGAATGTGACTGGATTAAATTCCCCAATCAAAAGATACAGGCTGACAGAATGGATTAAAAACATGAGCCAACCATATGCTGGTTACAAGAAACTCACTTCAGACCCAGGGATACAAACCAGTTGAAAGTACAAGATTGGAAAAAGATACTCCATGCGAATAGTAAACGGAAAAGAGCAGGGGTAGCTATACTAATATCATACAAAACAGACTTTAAATGCGAAAAAGTGATAAGAGATATGGAAGGCCATTATATATTAATAAAAGCGATGATTCTCGAGGAAGATATAACAGTCATAAATATCTATGCACCTAACCAGGGTGCCCCAAAATATATGAGCCAAACCCGGGCAAAACTGAAGGGAGAAATACACATTTCTACAATAATCGTCGGAGATTTCAATACCTCTATCAGATCATTAGATAGAACAACTAGAGAGAAGATCAACAAGGAAACAGAGAACTTGAACAATATGATAAACAAGTTAGACCTAACAGACATATACAGAACACTGCATCCAAACTCACTGGGTTAAACATTCTTCTCAAATGCCCATGGATCTTTCTCCAGGATAGACCACACGTGAGGTCACAATTCAGCTCGCAATAAATATAAAAAGATGGAAATTATACAAAGGACCTTCTCAGATCATAATGGAATGAAACTAGAAATCAATAACAGACAGTAAATTTGCAAATGTGTGGAGACAGAACAACACACTCCTAAATATTCAGTGGGTCAAACAAGATATTGCAAGTAAAATCAGTAAATATATTGAGATTAAAAAAATGAGAATACAACGAATCAAAACTTATGTGATACAGCGAAGGCAGTCTTGAGAGGGAAATTCTTCACCCAAAATGCCTATATTAAAAAACAAGAAAGAGCCAAACTCAAAGATTTAACTGAACAACTAGAGAAACTAGAAAAAGAACAGCAAACCAATCCCAAAGCAAGCAGAAGGAAAGAAATAATAAAGATTAGAGCAGAAATAAATGAAATTGAGAACAGAAAAGCAATGGATAATAACACAAAACCAAAAACTGGTTATTTGAGAAGATCAATAAACTTGAAAAACCCCTCGCTAGACTAACAAAGAGAAAATGAGAGAAAATGCAAATAAACACAATCAGAAATGAAAGTGGAAAATTACAAATGACCTCATAGAAATAATAAGAATCATAAGAGGATATTATGAGAAACTATAGCCAACAAGTTAGACAACCTAGATGAAATGGACAAATTTCTAGAAACACATAACCAACCTACACTGGCACTACAAGAAATGCAATAACTTAACAAACCAATCACAATTAAAGAGATTGAATCCGAAATAAAAAATCGCCTAGCAAAGAAAAGCCCAGTAGCAGATGGCTTCATAGGTGAATTCTACCAAACATTTCAAAAAGAATTAACAACAATCCTGTGTAAACACTTCCAAAAAATTGTAGAGGAGGGAAAATTACCCAACACATTTATTGAAGCCAATATCACCCTAATACCAAAGCCAGTAAAGATTCCACAAGGAAAGAAAACTACAGAACAATCTCGCTAATGAACATAAAGCAAAAATTCTCAACAAAATACTTGCAAATCAAATCCAACAGCATATCAAAAGACTTACACGTCACGACCAAGTGGGATTTCTTCCTGGTATGCAAGGCTGGTTCAACATAAGAAAATCAATCAATTTAATATACCACATTAACAAATTGAAGGAATAAAACCACATGATCATCTCAATAGATGCAGAAAAGTCATTGGACGAAATCCAACATTCTTTGTGGAAAAAATACTTCAAAAGATAGGAATAAAAGGAAAATTCCTCAATATGATAAAAGGCATATATGAAAAATCCACAGCCAACATCATACTCAAAGGGGAAATTTTGAAAGCTTTCCCTCTAAGATCAGGAACAAGACAAGGATGCCCACTACCATTGTTATTCAACATTGTACTAGAAGTTCTAGCTAGGGCAATTAGACAAGGCAAAAAAATTAAAGGCGTCCAAACAGGAAAGTAGGAAGTAAAACTCTGTTTGCAGATGACATGATCCTGTACTTAGAAAATCCTGAAGTATCCACAGCAAGGCTACTTGAACTAATAAATGAGTTAAGGAAAGTGGCAGGATTCAAGATCAACACGCAAAAATCGGTAATGTTTTTGTACATTAGTACTGAACAACCTGAGGAGGAAATCAGGAGGAAAATTCCATTTTCAATAGCAACAAAAAGCCTCAAATAACTAGGAGTTAATTTAACCAAAGAAGTACCGGACCTATATGCAGAAAATTACAAAACAAAGCTGGAAGAAATGAAAAAAGACCTAAACAAATGGAAAGACATTCCATGTTCATGGATTGGGAGAATAAATATCGTGAAGATGTCAATCTTGCCCAAACTGATTTACAGATTCCATGCAGTACCAATCAAAATCCCAACAGCTTACTTTACAGAATTAGAGAAGGCAATTACCAAATTCATCTGGAAGGGTAAGTGCACCCGAATTGCCAAAAGCATTGTAAAAAAGAAGAGCAATGTGGGAGGAATTTCACTGTCTGACTTTGAAATATATTACAGATACAGTGGTCAAAACAGCATGGTACTGGCTTAAAGATAGACACATCGATCAGTGGAATAGAATTGAGGACCCAGAAATATACCCTCATCCATGCAGTCAACTGGTTTTTGACAAGCCTACCAAACACACACTAACAGGAAAAAACTGTCTCTTCAACAAATGGTGTTGGGAGAACTGCATAATTATAACCAAAAGATGAAAGAGCAGCTGTATCTCATCCCCTATACAAGAATCAACTCAAAATATATCCAACATCTAAATATAAAAGCCAGGACCATAAAACTACTAGGAGAAAATGTAGGGAAACATCTTCAAGATCTTGTAGTAGTTGGTGGTTTCTTGGACTGTACACCCAAATCACGTGCATCAAAAGAAAAAAATAGATAAATGGGACCTCCTCAAAATTAAACACTTTTGCACCTAACAGGACTTTGTCAGAAAGGTGAAAAGGCAGCCAATTCAATGGGAAAAAATATTTGGAAATCACATATCTGATAAGGGTTTAATATCCAGGATATATAAAGAGATGTTACAACTCAACAATAAAAAGACAAATGACCCAATTAAAAAATGGGCAAAGGACTTGAATAGACAAATCTCCAAAGAAGAAAT
>JAKSZT010015639.1:83220-94455 GCA_026826555.1 Tolypeutes matacus | reverse complement strand
ATCTGCACATCCATCTCTCTCAATAGAGTTGGGAAGTTTTCAGCCATAACTTCCTTCAACACTCCTTCTGTTCCCTTTCCCTTCTCTTCTCCTTCTGGGATGCCCATAATGCGTATGTTTGTGCGTCTTGCATTATCGGTTAATTCCCTGAGACCATACTGGATTTTTTCTATCTTTTTGTCTATCTTTTCTACAATCTCTTTGATTTCAACTGTGTTGTCTTCCATATCACTAATTCTTTCCTCTGCCTGTTCAATTCTGCTGCCATGTGAGTCCAGCGTCTTTTTCATTTCTTGACTTGTGTCTTTGTTTGCCATCATATCCATTACCTTTTTAGGTGTGTTAGCTATTTCTTCAGTATGTTCTCCCAGTGTCTTCTTTTTTTTTATGATTTTTTTATTTATTTACTGCTTTATTTTTTTTTTTTTATTATGGGTAAAAATAAAAATTCTCACAATACATACAAACATTTGCAAAATGATATATAAATATATATGCATATATGTGTATTTGCTTACAAAAATGTTATTTATATATATATATATATACATATATTTTAAGAGGTGCTTAGATTACCTAAAATATTACACGGAACCCACTGGGATTCCCATGTTGCCCACCTCCCACACCTCCCACCACATCCAACACAAACATCTCCCACAGTGTGGCCCACCAACCTCAATGAACTTACACATCCTGGAGCCTGTCTTCTTTATATCCTTAATCTCTTCCTTCAGTTCTTTAAGTTGGTCCATGATATTTGTTTGGATAGCTTTGATTAGTTGTTCGATGTACTGCATTGCTTCCTGGTTTTTATTTTGTGCACTGGACTGGTCCCTATTTTCCAGTTTTTCAGAGTCATTTGTATTTTTCTGTTGCCCTCTGGTCATCATATTATCTTGATGGGTTTGTTCAATTGATTAGCTTTTCTCTATGCTCTAGAATTTTATTTAGCTGTTGGGTCTGCGTGTGAGTTAAGTTTTCTCTTTGGCAGTTTTTCTTCTTATTTTATTTCCTTACTTCTTTCTATGTTCCCTTGAAGGCAAAAGGTTAGGGCCAGAGGAATCAAAAATGTAAGGAAGGCAGAAGGATAATAGAAATATTGATAAAAGTTAGAAGAGGGGCAAAATGAGACTTAATGAGATGAATATTTAACTTGTGTAGGCAGTGTAGAGTACTAGGAAAAAATATGGAGTTCCTATAATGGACTGGGAAAACAAATGGAGGAATATATATATATAGTGATTTAGAAGGCTAGAATTATGAGGAGGTAGAGAAATAGTAGAGAAAGGTGTGAAAGGAAAAAGTTAATACTAATAAAAAAAAGAAAAAAAGAAAAAAGAAGAAGAAAACAAAATAGATGGGATAGAAATTGACACCCTTAAGTTGTGGGCCTATGAAAAAATGTTGTCTCTAAGAGCCACAACAGAAAACAGAAGGCAGAAACATGCAGGAAGGATAAGTGATAGTTTGTAATACAGAATCAATATATACAGCGAGTGGGAAATTACTGAATAAGAAGCCCAGCAAAGACGCGACCAGCTGGCAGCACCTATTTAAAAAAAAAAAATAGAAGGAAAAAGGAAGGGGGGAGGAAAATTGGAATATTAACAATAGACCAGAAAGTAACAGAGAGAAACCAAAGATCCACACAGGCAAGCAGTCAAACAGAGCTAAGGGGGGTCAATGATTCCCCTAGGGTCCACGTGGATCCTTCCTGCCTACTTGTGTTTATCAATGAATTTCCTCACAGGGTTCTATATGCAGGTCCTGAAGCAGCTTTTAGCTATTAAACTAAATTAAAAAGAATTTATTTTTCATTTGTTGAGGTGACCTCACTGTTTTTTTTTTTTTTTTAGCCAAATGCAGGACCCCAAATAATTCCTCTTCTAGACCAACCCCCTTACGGAAGGGACCCTAGCTGGGCCCGTGGAAATTAATCAAGCACGTCCCCCCCCCCAGGTTAGCTGAAACTCTGATGTTAGTCAGTGAGGAGTGCTAAAGATGGCGGATTCCGCCCCTTCTGGCACCGAGCTCCAGCGTCACCGGGCTGCTCAGTAAATCAGTTTGAGTGCAGATTCACATCTGCTCTCAGCCTGGTTCTGCTTCATTTCGGCTTATCTGCTCCCCAAAGCTATGGGCGGTGTAGGCAGCCAGATCGATGTCTAAAAATATAAAATACCCTTCCCTGTCTTCCAACCAAACCCTCCCTTCTTTGGGAAGTGTCCCTTCCTCCTGGCTCCGCTGCGGCCCGGGTCTTATCCCTGGGTGGCTAGGGAAATCAGCTGCATTCCCCGACCAAAATCCCCCGTCCGGTTCACCGGGTGCTGAGTAGCTCGTTTGCTCTGTTCACACAAGGTCCAAGGGGCGCCAGGCAGCCAGCTCCCCAGAAAGTAAAACTTTTTCGCCCCGCCCCTGGCTCCAAATGGCCGTTTTATTTTTTTTTCCATAACCGCGGGGCTCAGCCGCCTGTGCCAACCTTCACCGGCAGCTTCAAAACTCACGAATCTCCACCGTTCGGTTCACACCGCCGATCTGTGCAGATAGATATCCCAAGCTTCTCACTCCACGCGTGCACAGCACAGACCCCCGGTCAGGACCCCGTCCCCAATCCGCCTTGCTCTGGGAGCTTGCAGTGTGCGCCCTCCTACACCAACGCCATCTTGCCGCCCTCCCACATTTCTGTTTGTAAATACATGCATTCTCTAGTTTCATCCATTCCACTGCCTATCATATATGAGAAAAATATTGGAGTACAACTTAATAATATAAATAAATTTTCTATCTGTTTAAAATACTTGAGATTAGAAGTATATCATCCAATTATGAGGATCATTTCTGATTTAAAATAATGAGGAAAATTGGAGTTAAGTAGAAAGCAAGCCACTGTAGTTCTGTGACTGTTAAATTTGAATCCACATCAGAATCAGCTGAACTAACTGAAAAAAAATATAAATAGCAGGGGTGCCTTAGAAGAAAATGCTACAATAATGGGCAGCATTATTTTTAAAATGATAATTTTTAAAGGCTTACCCAGAATGTAATGGCCTGAAGAACCAGTGAAAACAAGCTGTACAATTTGAAATAAGTGGAAAGCCCATCTTTACATAAACTAAGAGAAATCTCAAGTTCTGATGCATAAATAGTGGTAACAAATTGAACACAGATGAGTGTGGACGAAGATGTGGGAGGAGCAGATCTCAGAACAAACTGCAAGTGCACTTTTCCTGAGGAGAAAGACATCCTGAATTTCACAATCACAGCTGCTTCCTTAAAAGATTGGCAACAAGTTGCACAGAGTGGAGGTGGAGATTCTTTGGAGATTTACTTTCATTTTATTCACAGGGTTTCTCTCTTATACGAATGCTGTAATGTTTAATGGCATACTGCCTCTGGCTGAAGGCTATTCCACATTCCTTACATATATAGTGTTTCCTTCCATTATGAATTTTCTCATGGTCAGTGTGATTTGATTTGCTACTGAAGGGTTTCCTACAGTCCTTACAGATATAGGGTTTCTCTGCAGTTTGTCTTCTCTGGTGTATTAGTCAGCCAAACGGGTGCTAATATAAAATACCAAAAATGGGATAGTCTTTATAAAGGATATTTATTTGGGGTAGAAGTCCACAGATACCAGGCCATAAAGCATTAAGTTTCTTCTCACCAAAGCTCATTGCCACGTGTTGGAGGAAGATAGCTGCAGACATTTGCCAGTGTTCAGGCTTTTGTATTCCTCTCTTCCCAGGGCTGCATTTCTCTCTGGGCTTAGCTCTTCTGGTTCCTCCACAAGGTCAGCTGTAGACTATAAGGCATATGGTTCACTTCTCTTCTTCTGGGGCGTTATCTCCAACATCAAAACTGCTTCTCAAAAAAAAACTGCTTCAACTGTCCTTAGCCATACCTTTTATATTTGATTCCCCTACCCACTAAGGGGTGGGTTCAATGTCCTCCTGACATGGCCCAGTCAACGCCCTAACTGTGCCCAGATTAACAGATCAGTTTACAAGGATGATCCAATTATATTTTTGGAATTCATAATTACGTCAATTTCCCCAATGGTTAATTTACACCCTCTTAATTCCAAAAATACATTATAATTCTCAAAAAACTTTAACCAGTACCAATTCAAGTTCAAAATCATATCATAGGCATTTTAAAGAAATACAATTCATCTTGTGGCAAAGTCCCATCTGGTATCGACCTCTGAAACTTACAAAACCATTTAACTGCTTGTAATAAACAAGTGGAAAGAAATAGGATAAACATTTTCAATATCATAAGGCGAAATTGAGATGTTAAACATGAGTCATGGATTCTCTACAATTCAGTAAACCTGCAGTGCAATGTCTGAGTCATTCTTAAGATGATGTTTTTTCTCCTTGGGGCCACATGGGGACCAACCTTTCCACAGGCTTGCCCAATGGCCACTTTCTTGGTTACACCTTCATCAAGCATCTGGGTGTTGACCAAGCTCCAGACCTCACCACCAAAGTATTTTGGGGTGATTGCCACACCTTACCCAGTCTTTGGGTTAGAGTCTTAGCCCCCCTAGTACAGTGAGGTGAAGATAACATTCCCCTTAACCTTTGGCATACAAGCTCAACCCTCTCAGAGCAATGAGTTGACCACCTGGCCTTCCCTAACCTTTGGCATACAGGTTCAACCCTCTCAGAGCAATGGGTTGACCACCTGGCCTTCACTAGTCCGTGTGGGACAGGTACACCCCTCTCAGACCTATGGAATGTTGACCTTAACCCTCCTAATTTTTGAGGAATGTGCTCCAGCCTTTCTGCACCCTGGGATGGCAAAACTCTCCCAGAACATTGGGTGGGGACATCCACCCCCTTCATCTGCTGGGGAAAACTCACCCTCTCTGCACCATGGTGCATCAAAACTTGCTCAGAACATTGGGAAGGACCATCCACCATCTTCAAATGCAGGGGCAAATGCACCCTCTCTGTACACATGGGTGGGGCTCCTCTCTTGGCCCAAGGAGATGTCTTAAGTCCAAATCTCTGCTTCCACAGTTTTCTTCTTAATGCTGATTCTCCTTCAATCTCTCCTTTCCATGTTCTCTTTTGTCCAAGCTGACAGAGGTTTTGTTCATACAGCTCTCTCAAACACTTCATTGGTTTAGCATGCAGGAAGCATGGGTCCAAGCCAGCAGACAGTAAGACTTTCCACAAGTCTTTCCTAGATAACTGCATCTTCAATTCTGATTTACAAGTTCCAAGTTTAGTAAAGTCTTCAAATGGGCATTTTCATCTGGGAATTTGATTTCTAGAAACTTGGAAATTCTAGAATCTGTTTCTGTTTTCTTTGTGTCCAAAAGTTCAGTCCTTAGTGTATTTTGCTTATCTAGTATTTTGCTATAAGCTGCAAGGAGTAGCCAAACCACATTTTCCGAGTTTACCTTGGAAAGTTCTTCAGCTAAATGCTCCAGTTTTCCATTTTAAAATTTTGTCTTCCATATAATACCAGGAGTTAATCTTTCTACGTTCTCTGCAGCTTTAAAACATTGATCGCCTTTCCTCCGGTTTCCAATAATAGTTTCATTATTTACTTCTAAGGCATCATAGAAAGTCTCTTTAGCATCAATATGACTATCAACAGTCTCTTCAAAGTGATCTATGCCTTTTCCATCAAGCATTTCACAATTCCTCCAAATGATAACCCTTAAACCATTTATAAAACCGTCCCAACAATTTGGTATATGCAAAAGCACTTCCCTACTCCTCTGTACCAAATTCTATATTGGTCAGTAAAAGGGGTGCTAATGTGAAATACCAAAAATGGGTTAGTTTTATAAAGGGTATTTCTTTGGGTTGAAAATCCACAGATACCAGGACATAAAGCATTAAGTTTCTTCTCACCAAATTTCATTGCCATGATTAGAGCAAGACAGCTGCTGACATTTGCCAGGGTTCAGGTTTCTGGTGTTCCTCTCTTCCTGGGGGTGCATTTCTCTCTGGGCTTAACTCTTCTGGTTCCTCCACAAGGTCAGTTGTAGACTATCAGGCAATTGGTCACTTCTCTTTTTCTGGGGCCTTTTCTCCAACATCAAAACTGCTTCTCAAAAAACTGCTTCAACTGTCCTTTGCCATGCCTCTTATATTCGATTCCCCCACCCACTAAAGGGTGGGGCTCAACTTCCTACAGACGTGGTTCAGTCAACGCCCCAATCATGCCAAGATTAACAGATCACTTTACAAGCAAGATGCAATTATATTTTTGGAATTCATAATTACATCAAATTCCCCAACAGTTACATCTGGTGTGTAATGAGGCTTGATTTCTGAATGAAAGATTTCCCACATCCATCACATTCATAGGGTTTTTCTCCAGTATGTATTCTCAGATGGTAAACAGCAGGAAGTACGTCTTCTACTTTGGTGTGAACAGCCCTCTAACCGGACATGTGTAGAGAGCAGTGTGGCCTTCACATGGTTCCATCCATGCTCCTAATGCTCCATGCCCACTCTTGCTGTGGGAGACCCCCACTCATCCAGGCAGCTGAGGAGAGTGCCGAGGGGAATGGGCACTTTTCCTTTATAGGGGACACTTTTAGCAAAGAGTGAGGGGAAGTGACCCCACCCCAGTAATGTTGTAGATACAAATCGATATATTCAAGCCAAACACTTGTCTGATTTCATTGTGTACTATTTTCATAATTTCTTTTAAATTATACCCAAATTATCCGTGCAAAGATCATAAAAATAATTCATGTGAGTTATGGCAAACAGTCAGATTCCTTCTCTAGCTGAAACCCTCATTCCTCCTTCCTCAGAATTATCTGCATTGGCAGATATTTTGGGTACACATTTCTGCTTGTAAGTACATGCATTCTTTAGTTTCATCCATCCCACACCCTATCACGTATGAGAAAAATATAGGAGTACAACTTAAGAATATAAATAAATTTTCTAACTTCTTAAAATACTTGAGATTAGAAGTACATCATCTAATTAGGAAAGGATCATTTCTGATTTAAAAAAATAAAGAAAATTGGAGTTAAGTAGAAAGCAGGCCACTGTAGTTCAGTGGCTGTTAAACTTGAATCCACATCAGAATCAGGTGAAGAAACTGAAAAAATATCAATGGTTGGGGTGCCTTATAAGAAAATGCTACAATAATGGGCAGCATTATTTTTTAAATTGTAATTTTTTAAATGCTTACCCAGAATGTAATGGATTGAACAACCAGTGTAAACAACCAGGAAAATATGAAATAAGTGGAGAGCCCAACTTTACATAAACTAAGAGGAATATCGAGTTCTGATGCATAAATTAGTGGTAAAAAATTTAACACAGATGAGTGTGGAAGAAGATGTGGAAGGAGCAGATCTCAGAACAAACTGCAAATGCACTTTTCCTAGAGGAAAAAGACATCCTGAATTGCACAGTCACAGCCACTTCCATAAAAGATTGACAGCAATTTGCACAGACTGGAGGTGGAGACTCTGGCGATTCACATTCATACCATTCACAGGGTTTCTCTCCAGCATAAGTGTTGTAATGTTTAATGAGATACTGCCTCTGGCTGAAGACTATTCCACATTCCTTACATATATAGGGTTTCCCTCCACTATGTATATTTTCATGTTCAGTGAGATTTGATTTGCTACTGAAGGCTTTCCTATATTCCTTACATATATAGGGTTTCTATCCAGTTTGTCTTCTCTGGTGTGTAATGAGGTTTGGTTTCTGAATGAAAGCTTTCCCACATCCATCACATTCTTACGGTTTCTCTCCAGTATGTATTCTCAGATGGTTAATGGTTTTTTCCTTCTAGTTGTAGGCTTTTCCATATTCACTGCATATATAGGGTTTTTCTTCAGAATGAATCCCCTGATGTTAAATGAACTATTGCTTTTGGCTGAAGGCTTTTCTGAATGTTCTGAAACATTCATTTTGTTTCTGTCCACAATGATTTTTTTCATTTTCGGTGAGACATGATTTTTAACTAAAGGCTTTTTCACATGCCTTACATGCACAAGGTTTCTTTGCAGTAGAAAATCTCTTGTATCTGAGATTTGACATTTGAATTAAAGCTTTCCCACATATATATATATATATATATATATGATTTCTCTTCAGTAAGAATTTTCTGATCAATAAAGAGGTTTTCTTACAGGTTGAAAACTTTCCCACGTGTATTACATTTCTATGCTTGTTCCCTTGTATGGCTTGTAAAATGAGGAGTAAAAAATGACTAGAAAGAGCAGACTACATTCAGGACACTCATATGGTTTCTCTCTAGTTTGAATTTTATCATATTCCATGAGGTTTGGTTTCAGATGGAAGCATTCCCATGTTCATTACAACACTAACTAATGTATGAATATTTCATCCTCAATGAGATTTAATCCCTGGCTGAGGATTTCTAGAATTCCTTACATACATTTAATCCTGTATATTTCTTTGATTTGACTCTAGCTTTCCCAAATACATGAAATCTCAAATGGTTTCTCTGAAGGATTATTTCTCAGGTATCTCATGAGGTTGAATTTCCAGGAAAACTTCACAGTAATTACACTTAAAGGGGAGGACTACCATGTGGGTCAAACTGGTAAAACTCATTGACTTCATTCTTTTTTCCTTACATATATTTCCTCATGCTTAGGTAAGCATGATGCAAATTGCTTCAAAGTGAAATGACATTCATAGAAGCATTGTCTTGTGGAAACACTGCTTGTGGTCAGATAACATATTTTCCCAACTTTCTTACATTCTCTGTGTTCATCTTAAGTCTATGCTGTTTTGGATGTGGATATAGCTTCACTCACAATCTTTTGTTATGTAGTTTTTTCTGCTTCTTAATGTCCTTTGTTTCTTCATAGTTTGTAGGATGCAGCAAAAGCAGTGCTTAGCGGGAAATTTATAGAATTGAGTGCAATCATTAGGAAAGAGGAAAGATGTAATATCAATTATCTAAGCATTCAATTTGGGAAGCACATCAATATATCCTTTTCATTTGTTCTATCATTCCTGGTCCTTCATGCTTCAATAGAGCGTCACATCCACTTTGGTGACTTCATAACTAGGAAATGGGAAAGTGATACAGCACTTGATTTATGATGGGGACAAAACAACAGCTGATAAAATAACCCTGGATCCATCAGGCTTCTGAAGGATAAGAAAGGTGCAGCTTCCAAAGATGCACGAGTTAGGTGACCCCAGAACAATTACCAAAATGGCAACCCAGGAAATCCTGAATATTTTGTTTTGGACTATTTTTGTTCAATTTATTTTTCTTGTATTTATTTGTATAAGATGCACTCTTTCATATTCTTTAAAGTTTACTAGGGAAATTATAACAGTTTTCCTTGCCTTCCCAAATCTGCACTTATTATTTGTTATTGACTTGACAAATAATGTATTTTAAAACTCTTTATATCCTATATTAGTCAGCCAAAGTGGTGCTGATGCAAAATACTAGAAATCTGTTGGTCTTTATAAAGGGTATTTATTTGGGGTAGAACCCTACACTTACCATGCCATTAAGCATAAGTTTCTTCCTTCACCAAAGTCTGTTACCCCGTCTTGGAGCAAGACAGCTGCCAACATTTGTGAGTGTTCTGACTTCTTGGTTTCCACTCTTCCCAGGGCTGCATTTCTCTTTGGGCTCAGATCCTCTGTTTCCTCCACAAGGTCAGCTGTAGACTCTGACGCTCTCTAAGCTTTGCTTCTCTCGACAAGGCCAGATCTGAAATGTCAGGTGAATATCTTGTCTCTTTCCCCCAGGGCCTTCTGTCCCTGATCATCAGAACTCCAACATCAAAAACTGCTCCAGCTCTGTCCTTTGCCAGGTCTTTTTATTTTTGAGGCCCCCACCTACCAAGGGGCGGGGCTCAATGCCCTGTGGACTCTGGCCCAGTCAATGCCCATATCATAACTTAATCATGCCCAGATTAACAGACCAGTTTACAAGCATAATCCAATATCTATTTTTGGAAATAATAATGATATCCAACTGCTACATATTCATTTACCCATCTTATGCTATATATTATTTTATGGTGTATTTTAACACTTTATTGATGTCCTAGGCCATGGATATCATTATCCATTAATAGACATTCAGATATATGAAATTATTTATTTAATTATTTATTTTAGATATATATATATTTTAAAATGTGCTTAGATTACCTAAATATTACACAGAATTTACAGGGATTCTCATGCTCCCCACCACCCACACCTCCCACAACATCCACACAAACACCCTTCATCTCTGTGGCTCATCACCCTCAATGGATATACACATCCTGGGGCCTTGCCACCAAGCATAGACCACAGTTCACATCATAGACCACATTCTCTCCCACACAGTTCTGAATGGTGTGTGCTTATTTTAAATGGCCTACATCCATCACCACAATGGCACTCAGGACAACCCCAAAGTCCTGAAATAGCCCCTGTATTTCAACTGCACTTCCCCTCCCTGCCCCAAAAGTGTGCAGTGGTCACCAGCTCCACCTCACTGTTATAATTTCTTCCATTGCTAGAATTACCATATGTGTACAAAAGAATACCATTAAGTTCACTCTAGTCCATAGTTCTTCCCCCAATCCTGAAGGGACTGGGATCGTGATGTCCACTCCATCTCCAGATGAGAGAAGTCTTATATCCCATGGATATGGTGGGTGGGATTATCCTGCCTGCTGCTGCATGCCCTTGCCATTCCCTGTGATGACGGTTACCCATCATTTTCTCCTCACCAGGTGACTTGGATGAGTCCATTGAGCTGTAGGGTAGGAATTGCAGCTCCACTGAGACTCCACGCACACCTGGCACATAGGTAGGCCAGAGGCTCCAGTCTCTGGAAATGCATCTGAAAACTCCAGCATCACATATAGGTTTGAATAGAAGGGACTGATGAACCATGTGCAGGGAGGGCTTATTTGAGTCCAAATCTGTCACTCTCAGGAGCACAGATTCCAAAATAGAGCCCATTAATAAGGTGTCAGTCTCTGGGGCTTTCCCCTCTTATATAGGATCTGGATGTCTCCAGAGCCCTCAGGAGTCCATGTGCATGGGGTGATATACACTTTGGTGTTCTATGTGATCCTACTGCCATGTGCGTAAGCATTATCTCTGGGATGATCTCCCGACTCTCTTGGAAGTCTCTTAGCCACTTGAAACCATATGTCTTTACCTTTCCCCCCTTTTATTCAAGGTCTTTTTCCAGTCATGTTGCCAGTTGGCACTTGGTATTAATCCCTCATTGCCA
>JAKSZT010015639.1:61154-76255 GCA_026826555.1 Tolypeutes matacus | reverse complement strand
GCTTGTAAAATGGTTTTCCAGCCATTCACTTTCAGCCTCCTTGAATCACTGGATCGAAGGCAGGTTTCTTGTAGACAGCATATAGATGGATCATATTTCCTTATCCATTCTGCCAATCTGTGTCTCTTGAGTGGTGAATTTAGACCAATAACAGTCAGTGTTATTATTCGTAATGAATTTCTTACTTTAGCCATTTTTTCTTATGGTTAATGTATGTGTTTAATTAACAGATATTGTTCTTTCATCCATCCTGATCGTTGAACCTTCTGAGATTATTTTCTTTCTGCCTGAAGAATATTCTTTTACATTTCTTTTAAGGTGAGTTGCTGATAGCAAATTTATTACTTTTTGCTCATCTGTAAAGTATTTATTTCACTTCATCCTGTAGGATTGAGATGAATTAAATCTCAGGCCTCGGTGGTCTCCGCTGCATTTGAGAGCACCCTAAGGGTTGAATTTCTCCATTCTGTTGCAAATGTAACCAGTTCTTTGGAGAAGAAATTAGGGCCTATCAGTTTTACAGTTTGCTTCCTGCTGCCCCACCCGCCAGTCAAAATCTCTGCACTCTGCCTCTGGGGATGGGAATAATGGCTGTATTAGTCATCCATAGAGGCGCTAATATGAAACACCAAAATTGGGTTGGTCTTTATAAAGGGTATGTATTTGGGGTAGAAGTCCTCAGATACCAGGCCATAAAGTATAAGTTCCTTCTCACCAAAGTTCATTGCCACGTGTTAGAGCTAGACAGCTGCCAAAGTTTGCTAGGGTTCAGGGTTCTTGTGTTCCTGTCTTCACGGGGCTGCATTTCTCTCTGAGCTTAGCTCTTCTGGTTCCTCTACATGGTCAGCTGTAGACTACTAGGTGAACGGCTCACTTTTCTTCTGGGGCCTTTACTCTGACATCAAAACTGCTTCTCAAAAACTGCTTCAACTCTCTTCTTGCCTTGCCATTTATATATATATATATAGGGTTTTTGTTTTTTTTTTAAGATTTTACTTATTTATTCATTCATCCCCCCCCCCTGCTGCCTGTGCTCGCCGGGTCAGCCAACCATGCCATGCAGGCGGGCCTGCCCCCACCAGGAGGCCCCGGGAAACGAACCCAGGGCCCCCCACATGGCAAACGGGAGCCCCACTGATTGAGCCACAGCTGCTTCCCTTGCCTTGCCATTTATATTTGATTCCCCACCTACCAAGAGGTGGGGCTCAATGCCCTACTGATATGGCGAAGTCAATGCCCTAATCATACCTTAATCATGCCCAAATTAACAGATCAGTTTAAAAGCATGATCCAATTATATTTTTGGAATCCATAGTTACATAAACTGCCAAACAGCAACACTCCACCCTCTGAATACCAAAAATATATCTCAATATCAAAAAACCTTAAATCAGTAACAATTCAAGTACAAAATCATATCATAGGCAGTTTAAAGAAATACAGTTTGTCTTCAGGCAAAATCCCATTTGCTATATACCTCTGAAACATACAAAACCATTTAACTGCTTCCAATACAGAAATGGAAAGACAAAGGATAAACATTTTCATTATCATCAGGAGAAATTGGGATGTTACACATGAGTCATGGATTCTCCACAGTTCAGTAAACCTGCAGGGCATACTCCATTCGATTTCAAAGTCAGAGTCATTCTTAAGATGATGGTTTCTTCTCCTTGGGGCTACATGGGAATCCACCCTTTTGACAGGCTTACCCAAAGCCCATTTTCTTGGTTCCACCCTCACCAAGCATCTGGGTGTTGACCAAGCTCCAGACCTCACCCTCCAAGAGTGTTGGGGTGATTGCCACACCTTACCCAATCTTTGGGTTAGAGTCTTAGCCGCCCTAGTACAGTGAGGTGAAGAGAACATTCCCCTTAACTTTTGGCATACAGGCTCAACCCTCTCAGAACAACGAGTTGACCACCTGGCCTTCTCTAGTCCATGGTGGACAGGTACACCCCTCTCAGATCTACAGGTTGTTGACCTTAACTGCCCTAGTATTTGAGGAATGTGCTCCACCCTCTCTACACCCTGGGGTGACAAAACTCTCCCAGAACATCGGGTGGGGACATCCACACTCATCAACTGCTGGGGAAACTCACCCTATCTGTACATATGGGTGGTGCTCCTCTCTTGGCCCAAGGAGATGTGTTAATCACAGATCTCTGTTTCCATGTTTTTCTTCTTAAAACTGTTTCTCATTCAATTTCTCCTTTCCATGTCCTCTTTTGTCCAAGCTGACAGTGATTTTGTTCATACGCTCTCTCAAAAAACATTGTTGGTTTAGTATGCAGGAAGCAGGGGTCCAGGCCATAAGACAGTAAGTCTTTCCACAAGTCCTTCCGAGATAACTGCATCTTCAATTCTGATTTACAAGTTCCAGGTTTAGCTAAGTCTTCAAACGGGGCACTTTCATATGGGAATTTGATCTCCAGAAACTTGGAAGTTCTGGAATCAGTTTCTGTTTTCTTTGTGCCCAAAAGATCAGTCCTTAGTGTTTTTTTACTCATCTAGTATTTTGTTCTAAGCTGCAAGGTGAAGCCAAACCACATTCACCAGTTTACCTTGAAAAGTTCTTCAACTAAATGCTCCAGTTCGCCATTTTCAAATTCTGTCTTCCATATAATACCAGGAGTTAATCTTTCTAAGTTCTCTGCTTTAAAACATGGATCACCTTTCCTTCAGTTTCCAATAAGAGTTTCATCATTTACTTCTAAGGCATCATAGAAACTCTCCTTAGTGTCCATATTACTATCAACAGTCTCTTCAAAGTGAACTGGCCTTTTCCATCAAGCATTTCACAATTCCTCCAAAAAATACCCCTTACCCATTTATAAAACTCTTCTAACCTTTTGGTATATGCAAAAGCACTTCCCCACTCCTCAGTACCAAATTCTGTATTAGCCAACCAAATGGGTGCCAATGTGAAATACCAAAAATGAGTTGGTCTTTATAAAGTGTATTTATTTGGGGTAGAAATCCCCAGATAAAAGGCCATAAAGCCTAATTTTCTTCTCACCAAAGTTCATTGCCACATGTTGGAGCAAGACAACTGCCGATGTTTGCCAGGGTTCAGGCTTCCTGTGTTCCTGTGTTCCTAGGGCTCCATTTCTCTGTGGGCTTAGCTCTTCTGATTCCTCTACATGGTCATCTGTAGACTATCAAGCAAATGGTCACTTCTCTTCTTCTGGGGCCTTTTCTCCAACATCAAAACTGCTTCCCCAAAACAGCTTCAACTCTGTTCTTGCCTTGTCTTTTATATTCGATTCCCCACCCACCAAGGGGTGGGGCTCAATGCCCTACTGATGTGGCCAACTCAATGTCCTTATCATAACTTAATCATGCCCAGATTAACAGATCAGTTTACAAGCATGATCCAATTATATTTTTGGAATTCATAATTATATGAAGCTGCCCAACTGCAACAATGGCAAATCAGTCTGAGTTGCACACCTGATTTTGGGGCTAAGATTTGGTGGAGAAAGCACAGCATATTGAATTCTTCTTGGGACCATTCTAGGGACCACAGCAGTGGTGGTCAGCACCCCATTTTGCTCAATGATGACCACACCCAAATTGCAACCACTGTTTCATGAGTTTCCATTTTCCTGGACTTAATAGACTCCTCCTGATCCCTGTGCCCTGGGTTAATGCCCTTGTTTGAGACTTCTTTTGACCCCGTATAAGTATGTTCTTACCCATTGCTGTGTGTATAAGCCTTTGTATGTCGGACATTTTGGTGAGATTCAGATAAGGGACCTTTTGAGTAGTTCACTTTTTGTTAGATTGCTTTAGTTTAGTTAAGGGCCTCTGATTAGATTTCAGGCACCAGGATGGACACCAATCATTGTGCTGTAGTCCTACCTACATGGAACACCCAGAGAAAGAGTGCTGCCTTGTTTACCCTGCCATATGCATGAGGGCTCCAGGATCTCCTACAACTGTGGAGAGACACAGAAAACCTGAGATGCCGAGGGAGAACTCAGAGGCTGGAGTCATGGGACAGCTTGAAGCTGAAGACATCCAGGTCAGATGAGAGGTGTGAGCAGTTGTGGCTGATGGCCCACTGCTGAGCTCATGGAGAAAGTGAGTTTGGAGGAGAAGGCAGAGAGATACAGGCAGGCCCAACATTTTGCCACAGCAGGAGTCCAGCAGCAGCTGACCTTTGTTAAGACAGCATTTTTGATGATGCTTTGATTTGGACATTTTCACAGACTCAGAACTGTAAGCTTTAAATCTAATAAATTCCAATAAAATCCAACCTATTTCTTGTATTTTGTATTGGCAGCACTTGGCAAACTCAAACAGCTAGGTACACAGGATTGGAGAACTGCTCTGTTCCCAAATGGCAGTGTGATGCTGCCCAGTTAATTCACCTGTAAGCTATGGGAGTCTCCAGAGTAGGTGGGAATGAGTACTGGTAAGATGGAGGGGGATGTGCACTTGGCCAGGAAGTCCTGCAAGACAGGGAGTTGGGCAGGAGAATCACATGTGTTGGGGACTAGTATAAAGTCACAGATGACCCAGTATGATATACCTGAGTCAGGAAGGGGTTGGCCAGGTGTACAGGGGCAGATAAAAGCATGGGACCTGGGGTCTGGTGCAGCAGAGGAGTCAGGGCACAGAGAGGAGACTTCCTGCTCCTGCTCCTTTTGCCCTTCCCTTTGCCTCCAGCATTGACCCTCTGAGGAGGATGCACATACTGTATCCCTCCTGGGTCTCAGGCACAGGCTCAGGTCTCCTGCTTCCAGTTCTACATTCAACTTCTCCAATCTTGGGGCAGCTAATGAAAGAGCAATGCCATGATGAAATCTGTTGGTGTCTGGAAGGAAATGTCAAAATTCACATGACAGCATTGGCTACAGCAATTTTCAGACATCTGAAAATGATGCAGACCTCTTCAATCCCAGAAGAGAATGGAGGGGTTGGATGGGAAGAAGCTGATGAACACCTAAAGAAGCTGGAATATAACACATGTTCACTGCAGTTCCCCAAGCCAGAGAGGGAATTTCCTGTTTGGGAACCAAACTCTCAGGGCCCCAATGAAAACCATCATTATAGGTTCTGGATCCACAAAGGAGGACAAAGAGAAAGCCCTGTTCAGCACTCACATCTCAATTAGAGATGTGAGTCACTCTAGCCAGTCTTCACTGAGAAGTAGCAGCAGGAAGTCCGATTTCTCCTGTCATTCTAACAGCCTTCTAACCGGACGCATGCAGAGAACAGTGTGACTTTCACACAGTGCATCCATGCACCTTGTTCTCCGTTCTCACTCTTGCTTACGGAGACCTCCACCCATCCAGGCATCTGGGGAGGGGGCCAAGGGCAGTGAGCACTTTTCCTTTATGGCCGACTGTATTTGCAAAGGGTGAGGGTAAGTGCCCCCCCAGTAATGTTGCAGACACAAATCGATATCTCCATATCAACCACTTTGTATGAGTTCATGGTGTACAATTTTCATTATTTCTTTTAAATTATTACCAAATATCCATGCAAAGACTATAAAACTAATTTATGTCTGTTGTGGCAAACAGCCATATTCCTTCTTTAGCCTCAACCTCCAGTCTTCCTTTTCAGAATTATCTGCATTGGCAGATACTTTTGGGTACACATTTCTGTTTGTAAATATATGCATTCTCTAGTTTTATCCATCCAACACCCTATCATATTTGGGGAAAATATTGGAGTACAATTTAAGAACATGAATAAATTTTCTAACTTCTTAAAATACTTGAGATTAGAAGTATATCATCTAATTATGAAAGGATTATTTCTGATTTAAACTAGTAAGGAAGATTGGAGTGAAGTAAAAAGCAGGACAGTGTAGTTCAGTGGCTGCTAAACATGAATTCACATCAGAATCAGGTGAAGAAACTGAAAAAATATAAATGGTTGTTGTGCCTTATAAGAAAGCCCTATAATAATGGGCAGCATTATTTTGAAAATGGTAATTTTTTAAGGCTTACCCAGAATGTAATGGATTGAAGAACCAGTGAAAAAAATCAGGATAATTTGAAATAAGTGGAAAGCCCATCTTTATGTAAACTAAGAGAAATCTTGAGTTCTGATGCATAAATTAGTGGCAAGAAATTGAACACAGATGAGTGTGGAATAAGATGTGGGAGGAACAGATCTCAGATCAAACTGCAAGTGCACTTTTCCAAGAGGAGAGAGAAATCCTGAATTGCACAGTCACAGCCACTTCCTTAAAAGATTGGCAAGAAGGTGCACAGCCTCGAGGTGAAGATTCTTTGTGGAGTTACATTGATTACATTCACAGTGTTTCTCTCCAGTATGAAGGTTTTAATGTTTAATGAGATACTGCCTCTGCCTGAAGGCTATTCCTCATTCCTTACATACATAGGGTTTCCCTCTACTATGAATTTTCTCATGGTCAGTGTTATTTGATTTGCTAATGAAAGCTAACCTACATTCCTTACCTATATAGTGTTTCTCTCCAGCTTGTCTTCTCTGGTGTATAATGAAGGTTGATTTCTGAATGAAAGCTTTCCCACATCCATCACATTCATTGGGTTTCTCTGCTCTATGTATTCTCAGATAGTTAATGAGGTTTTCCTCCTGGTCGAAGGCTTTTCCACATTCATTGCCTATATAGTGTTTTTGTCCAGAATGAATACTCTGATATTTAATGAACTATTGTTTTTGACTGAAGGCTTTTCTGCATTCTTTACATTCATTTTGTTTCAGTCCACTATGAGTTTTTTTCATGTTCTGTGAGATAGGATTTGTTCCTAAAGGTTTTTCACATGCCTTACATGCATAGGGTTTCTTTGCAGTGGGAAATCTCTTGTATCTGAGATTTGACATTTGAATTAAAGCTTTCCCACATATATATGATTTCTCCTCAGTAAGAAGTTCTGATGAATAAAGAGCATTTCTGTCAGGTTGAGAACTTTCTCAAATGTATGACATTTCTATGCATGATCCCCTGTAGGGCATTTAAAATGAGGAGTAAAAAATGGCTGTATAGTGCAGAGTACATTCAGGACTCTTATATGGTTTCTCTCGAGATTGAATTTTCTAATATTCCTTGAGGGTTTGTTTCAGATGGAAGCATTCCCTTGTTCATTACAATTTTAACTAATGTATGAATATTTCATACTCAGTGAGATTTAATGCCTGGCTGAATGATTTCCAATATTCCTTACATACACAGGATTTTACACCTGCATGTTTCTTTGATGTGACTCTAGCTTTCACAAATTCAAAATCCCAGATGGTTTCCCTGAGGGATTAATTCTAGGTATCTCATGAGGTTTAATGTCTAAGAAAACTTCACATTCATTACACTTAAAGGGGAGGACTACCAGGTGGGGCAAACTGGCAAAACTCATTGTGTTCATTCTTTTCCTTACATAGATTCCCTCATGCTTAGAGAAGCATGATGCAAATTCCTTCAAAGTGAAGTGACATTCATAAATGCATTATCTTGAGGAAACAATGCTTGCAATCAGAGAACATATTTTCTTTCCCATATTTCTTACATTCTCTGTGTTCATCTTAAGTCTTTGCTCTTGTAGATGTGGATATAGCTTCACTCACAATCTTTTGTTATGTGGTTCTTTCTGCTTCTTAATGTCCTATGTTTCTTCATAGTTTGTGGGGTGCAACAAAAGCAGTGCTTAGAGGGAAATTTACACCATTGAATGAATTCATTAGAAAGGAGGAAAGATCCAATACCAATTATCTAAGCATCCAATTTGGGAAGCACAAAAATATATCCTTTTTATTTTTCTCTCATTCATTGTTCTTCTTGCTTCAAATGATCATCACATCCAGTTTGGTTACTACATAACTAGGAAATGGGGAATGATACAGCACTTGATTTATGATGGGGGCAAAATAACACCCTATAAATAAATCCTGGAATCTTCAGTCTTCCGAAGTATAAGAAAGGTGCAGTTTCCAAGATGCATGAATAAGGTGGCTACAGAACAAAGGTCAAAAAGGCAACCCAAGAACTCTTGAACACTTGTTTTGGACTGACTTTTTCTTCAGTTATTTTTCTTCCATTCATTTGGATGAGATGCACTATTTAATATTCTTTAAAGTTTACTGGGGAAATTATAACAGTTTTGCTTTCCTTACCAAATCTGCACATATTATTTGTTATTGACCTGCCAAATAATGTATTTTAAAACATTTTATATCCTATATTTCTCAGCCAAAGGGGTGCTGATGCAAAATACCAGAAATCTGTTGGTCTTTATAAAGGGTGTTTATTTGGAGTAGATGCTTACACTTACCAGGCCATAAAGGAAAATTTCTTCCTCCACCAAAGTCTGTTAGCCCATCTTGGAGCAAGACAGCTGCTGAAATTTCCAGGGATCAAGCTTCTTGGGTTCCTCTCTACTCAGAGCTGTATTCCTCTTTGGGCTCAGCTCCTCTGTTTCCTCCACAAGGCCAGCTGTAGACTATGTGGTTCTCTAAGCCTTGCCTCTCTCCACAAGGCCAGCTGTGAACTGTCAGGAGAATGGCTCATCTTTTTCCCCAGGGCATACTGTCCTTGCACATCAGAACTCCAACATCAAAAATTACTCCAATTCTGTGCTTTGCCATGTCTTTTTATTATTGAGACCCCACCCACCAAGGGGCAGAGCTCAACACTCTACCAACTGTGGCAAAGTCAATGCCCTTATCAAAACTTAATCATGGTAAGTCCTTTGAGGGTGGTGGGCCACACTTGTGGGAGATGTTGGTGTAGAATGTGGTGGGAGGTGTGGGAGGTGGGCAACATGAGAATCCCAGTGGGTTCCATGTAATATTTTAGGTAATCTAAGCACCTCTTAAAAATATTTATATATATATAAATAACATTTTTGTAAGCAAATGCACATATATGCATATATATTTATATATCATTTTACAAATATTGGTATGTATTGTGAAAATTTTGATTTTTACCCACAATAAAAAATAAATAAATTAAAAAAAAAAGACAGTTGCAGCCCAAAAAAGAAAACTTAATCATGCCCAGATTAACAGACCAGTTTACAAATATAATCAAATATCTATTTTTGGAATTCATAACGATATCAAACTGCTACATATCCATTTACCAAACTTATGCTATATATTAATTTATTGTGTATTTTAGCAATTTATTGATGTCCTAGGTCACCGATATCATTATTACTTTATCCATTCAATAATCATTTAGATATATGAATTTAATTAACAGATATCATTCTTCAATCCATCCTGAATCCCTTCTGAGATTATTTTCTTTCTGCCTGAAGTATATTCTTTTACATTTCTTTTAAAGTGACTTGCTGCTAGCAAACGGTATTCATTTTTACTCATCTGTAAAATATTTATTTCACTTCTTCCTGAAGGATTGAAATGAATTAAATCTCAGGCCCTCCACGATCTCCACTGTTTCTGAAAGCACCCTTAATGTCGAATTTCTCCATTCTGTTGTAAATGCAATTAGTTCTTTGGAGAAGAAATTAGGGACTTTCGGTTTTACAGCCTGCTTGCTGCACCCTCACCACCCAGGCAAAATCTTTGTGCTCTGGCTCTGGGGATGGGAATAATGGCACACCTCTTGAGTTACACACCTGATTTTGGAGCTAAGATTTGGTGGAGAAACCACAGTATATTGAGTTCTTCTTGGGACCATTCTAGGAACAAGTGCAATGGAGGTCAGCACCCCTTTTTCTCAATGATGGCCTCATCCTATGTACAGCCATTGCTTCATGAATTCCTATTTGTCCCAGACTTCAGAGACCCCTTCTGATCCCTGTGCCCTGGGTTAATGCCCTCATTTGAGTCTTGTGTGAACAACAGAAAAGTATGTTCTTCCCAACCCATTGCTGTGTGTGTAAGCATTTTGTTTGGAGGACATTTTGGTTAGATTCAGATAAGAGACTTTTTTATTAAGTCACTTTTGGTTAGATTGCTTTAGTTCAGTTAAGGGCCTCTGATTAGATTTCAGGCACAAGAATGGACCACAATCATGGCACTGAAGTCCTACATATGTAGAATACACAGAGAAAGAGTGCTGCCATGTTTACCCTGCCTTGTGGGAGGGGTCTCCCTGACCTCCTACAGCTGTGGAGAGACACAGAAACCCTGTGAGGCTGAGGGAGAGGCCAGAGTCTTGGTCATGGAGCAGCTTGAAGCTGAAGACATCCAGGCCAGAGGAGAAGGGAGAGGCGTGAGGAATTGTGTCTGATGGCCCAGTGCTGAGCTCATGGATAAAGTGAGTTTGGAGGAGAAGGCAGAGAGAGACAGCAGGCCCAACGTTTTGCCAATGAAACCAGTTCCTTTACTGGTTTTCTAAACTGAAGAATTGACTGCATTTAACCAGCGTTAGGGTAAAGCAGTGTTTTGAAGTTGATTGTAAGTGAAAACATGTGCCAAGCAGCAAAAGGAAGAAACTGACTTAGATTTCCAAGTGGAAGAAACAATGCCATAGTAAAATCAGGGTTTTGACCTATTGGGTGAAAGCAAGTGTATAACAGCCAAAAATACAAGGATCTTACGTAACTTTCAAAGGTGAATTTCCTCCTGAATTCACAGTGTTAGGTAAAACTAGTGTATTGAAGATGATTCTAAGTGAAAACACAGGCATAGCAGGAAAGGAAACACTAACCTTACTTAGATTTGAAAAGTGAAGAAAATTCTGCATTGGTATAGAATTTCATAAAATCTGGGTTTTTACATTGTGAGTGAAAGCAAATGCATAGCACCCAAACAAACAAGTATCTTACAAACGTTTCAAAGTTGAAGTACCTCCTGCATTCACAGGGTGTTTGGTAAAAGCAGTGTTTTGAAGATCATTGTAAATGAAAACACATGCAAAGCCGCAAATAAAACACAAATCTTTTTCAGATTTGTAAAGTAAAGAAATTACTGCATTGGCATAGTATTAGGAAAAAGCAGAGTGTTGGCATACTGAGTGAAAGCAAGTGCATAGCAGCCAAACAAACAAGTATCTCACTAACCTTTCAAACTGGAAGTACCTCCTGCTTTCACAGAGAGTTAGGAAAAGCCAGTGCCTTGAAGATGATTTTAGGTGAAAACACATGCAAAGCAGCCAATGAAACCAGTTTCTTTATTGGTTTTCTAAAATGAAGAATTGACTCCATTCAGCCAGTGTTAGGGTAAAGCAGTGTTTTGAAGTTGATTGTAAGTGAAAATACGTGCATATCAGCCAAAGGAAGAAAGTGACTTAGATTTCCAAATTAAAGAAACAGCAGCATTGGCATAGTAAAAGGAGGGTTTTGACCTGTTGGGTGAAAGCAAGTGTATAACAGCCAAACAAACATGGATCTTACTTAACTTTTAAAGGTGAATTTCCTCCTGAATTCACAGCCTGTTGGGAAAACCAGTGTTTTGAAGATGATTTTAAATGAAAACACAGTCGTAGCAGCAAATAAAACACCAATCTTACATAGATTTGAAAAGTGAAGCATTTTATATGTTGGCATAGCATTTCATTAAGCCAGGTTCTCACATTGATTGTGAGTGAAAGCAAGTGCATAGCAGCCAAAAAACAAATATCTTACTAATGTTTCAAATTTGAAGTACCTTCTGCATTCATAGTGTGTTAGGTAAACCCAGTGTTTTGAAGATAATTGTAAATGAAAACACATACATAGCAGCAAATAAAACACTAATCTTATTCAGATTTGTAAAGTAAAGGAACTACTGCGTTGGCGTAGCATTAGGAAAAAGCATTCAGTTTGCTTGGATTTACAATCATCTTCAAAATCCTGGTTGTAACCTAAAGCTCTGTGAATCCAGGTGGTTTTCACGTTTGTAAAGTAAGAAAGATACTTCTTTTTTAGCTTCTATACCTTACAACCAATGTCAAAACACCGATTTTACCTAATGATATGCCATTGGAGTAGTTATTTCACTTTAGTAATCTAAGTAAGATTTGCATTTAATTTCTTGCTATGCATGTGTTTTCACTTACAATCACCTTCAAAACATTGGTTTTACCAGTGTTACAGCTCCATGGGCCTGCAGAGTCCCCACAGGCCTCCACAGGCAAGGCATGACCCATAGGCTCCATGGCCTCCAAGGCCTGCATGACATCCAAGTGCCTGCCCAGGCTCCACAGTCTCCTCAGTCTCCACAAGCTCCATGAACATGCACAGCCCTAAAGGCTCCATGGACCAAAATGGGCTCCATAGGCTCCACAGTCCTCCCCATGATCCCCCGCCACCACAGCCTCCACAACCTCCACTGGCTCTGTGTGCCTCCATAACCTCCATGTGTGCCTTGGACTCCACATTCCCCCATGGGCTCAATGGACTATGTTGGCATCATGAGCCTGCACTGTGTTCATGGCCTCCATGAGATATAGAGTCTCTGCAGGCTCCACAGTCTCCACAGGTTACATGGGCCTGCATAGGCTCCACAAGCCTCCATGCATTCCAAAGTTTCCACAGGCTCCATAGGCACCACAGGCTCCATGCACCTGCAGAGACTCCACAGGCTTCCACCGGCTCCACAAGGTCCACAGGCTCCACAGGCTCCATGAACTCCACAGTTTGCAAAGGTTCCAATTGTTTTTCCCTAATGCTCAATGAATGTACTTGGATTTTCAATTTAGAGAACCAATAAAGGGACTTGTTTAATTGGCTGTTTTGTACGTGTTATCACTTAAAATCAATTTCAAGACACTGGTTTCACCTAACTCTGTGAATGCAGGAGGTACTTGAAGTTTGAAAGATAAGTAAGATCCTTGTTTGTTTGGCTGCTATGGACTTCCTTTCACTCACAATCAACGTCAAAACACCAATTTTACTGAATGCTATGCCAATGCAGTGGTTTCTTCAGTTTTCACAGCTAAGTAGGATACTCATTTCATTGGCATCTACTCACTTGCTTGGAATTACAATCAACTGCACAATCCTGGTTTTAACTGAAAACTCTGAATCCAGGAGGTTCTTCACATTCATAAAGTAGAAAGACATGTGTTTCTGTGGCTGCTATGCCCTTGTTTTCACTTACAACCAAAGTCAAAATGATGCTTTTACCTAACACTATGCCAATGCAGAAGTTTCTTCACTTTTGAAATCTAAGTAAGAATTGTGTTTCATTTGCTGGTATGCATGGGTTTATACTTACAATCACCTTCAAACCACTGGCTTTACCTAACACTCTGTGAATGCAGGAGGTACTTCATCTTTGAAAGGTAAGTAAGATACTTGTTTCCCTGGCTGCTATGCAATTGCATTCACTAACAATGTCAAATCCTGGCTTTTACCTAATGCTCTGCCAATGCAGAAGTTCTTCACTTTTCTAAAGGAAATAAGATGTTTCTTTCCTTTTCTGGTATGCACTTGTTTTCACATACAACCAATGTCAAAACACTGCTTTTTCTATGCCAATGCAGCAGTGTCTTCAGTTTGCAATCTAAAGAAGATTCTAGTTTTTTTTGCTTTTGTGCATGGGTTTTCACTTACAATGAACTTCAAAGCACTGTTTTACCCTAATGCTTGGTGAATGCAGTCGGTTCTTCAGTTTAGAGAACCAATAAAAACTTGTTTCATTGGCTGCTTTACACGTGTTTTTACTTACAACCAAAGTCTAAACACTGCTTTTTCTATGCCAATGAGAAATCTAAATAAGATTGTAGTTTCTTTTGCTGCTATGCTGTGTTGTCACTTATAATTCAGTTAAAGGACTGCCTTTCCCTAATGCTCAATGAATGCAGGGAGTACTTCTAGTTGGAAAGATAAGTAATATACTACTTAGTTTGGCTGCTGTTCACTTGCTTTCCCTCAAAACCACCTTGAAAACACTGGTTTTACCTAACACTCTGTGAATACTTTAAGTACTTCAACTTTGAAAGTTAAGTAAGATCCTGGTTTCCCTGTGTGCTGTGCACTAAGCTTTCACTCACAATGTCAAAAGCCTGCTTTAACATAATGTTATGCCAATGCTGTGGTTTGTTTAGTTTTCAAATCTAAGCAGGATACTCATTCCATTGGCAGCTATGCAATTCTTGGAGTTACAATCAACTTCAAACTCCTGCTTTTAACCAAAAGTTTTGTGAGTCCTGAAGCTTCTTCATGCTTGTAAAGTAAGAAAGATACTTGTTTTCTTGGCTGCTCTGCCCTTGTTTTCACTAACAACCATTGTCAAAACACCGCTTTTATCTGAAGCTATGCCAATGCAGTAGCTTCTTCACTTTTGAAATCTCTTTTAGATTTGTGTTTCATTTGCTGCTATGCATTTATTTTCACTCACATTACCTAAAACTCTGTGAATGCAGGAGGTACTTCATCTTTGATACGGAAACAAGATACTTGTTTCCCTGACTACTATGCACTTCCTTTCACTCACAATGTCAAAACCCTTCTTTTATGTAATGCTCTGCCAATGCAGAGGATTTTCAATTTTGTAAAGTAAATAAGGTACTTCTTTTCTGGCTGCTATGCATTTGTTTTCACTTACAACCCATGTCAAAACAGTGCCTTTTCTATGCCAAAGTTGCAGTTTCTTTACTTTGGAAATGTACATAATATTGTAGTTTCTTTTGCTGCTATGCACGTGTTTTCACTTACAATCAACTTAAAGCACTGCTCTTCCCTAACGTATAGTGAATGCAGTTAGTTTTTCAGTTTAGACAACCAATAAAAAACTTGTTTCATTGGATGCTTTGCACGTATATTCACTTTCAATAAACTTCAAGACACTGATTTCACCTGTCTGTGAATGCAGGAGGTACTTCAAGTTTGAAAATTAAGAAAGATGCTAGATTGTTTGGCTGCTCTGCACTTGCTTTCACTCACAAGCAATATCAATACAGTACTTTACCTAATGCTATGCCAGTGCAGTAGTTTCTTCAGTTTTCAAAACTAAGCAGTATACTCATTTCATTGGAAGCTATGCCCTTGCTTGGAGTAACTATTCCATGGGCCTGCAGAGGCTCCACAGGCCTCCACAGACAATGTACACTACATGGGCTCCATGGCCTCTAAGGCCTCCATGGCATACATGTGCCTGCACAGGCTCCACAGGCTCCCCATTCTCCACAGGCTCCATAAAGCTGCATAGACCCCACAAACTCCATGGCCCAAAATGGGCTCCACAGACTCCACAGGCCTCCACATGAT
>JAKSZT010015639.1:21523-36474 GCA_026826555.1 Tolypeutes matacus | reverse complement strand
TCTCTGGACTCCCCAGGTTAACTGTAGCTTTGATGTTAGTCAGTGAGAAGTGCCAAAGACGGCCAATTCTGCCCCTTCTAGAGCCGAGCTCGAGCGTCACCAGGCTTCTAAGTAAATCAGTTTGATTGCAGATTCGTGCCTGCTCTCAGCCTGATGCTGCTTCAGGTCAGCTTATCTGTTCCCCAAAGCTATGGGGCAGTGCAGGCAGCCAGATCGATGTCTAAAAATAAAAATTACCCTTCCCTGTCCTCCAACAGAACCCTCCCTCTTTTGGGAAGTGTCCCTTCTTCCTGGCTCCGCAGCAGTCCGGGTCTTATCCCTGAGCCGCTATGGAAATCAGCTCCGTTCCCCGACCAGAATCCCCCCTCCAGTTCACCACGTGCTGATTAGCTCGGTTGTTCTGTTTACACAAGGTCCAAGAGGCGCCAGGCAGCCAGATCCCTTGAAAATAAAACTTTTTCGCCCTCCTTGTGGCTCCAAATGGCTGTTTTATTTTATTTTATTTTTCCTCCCTAACCGCGGGGCTCAGCCATCTGTGCCAACCACTACCAGCAGCCTTTAAACTCAAGAATCTCCATTGTTTCATCCACGCCATTGATCCACGCAGATAGATGTCCCAAGCTTCTCACTCCACGCGTGCACAGTACAGACCCCTGAGCAGGACCCCGTCCACAATCCGCCTTCCTCTGGGAGCTTGCAGTGTGTGCCCTCCTACACTACTGCCATCTTGGCCCCTCCCATTCATTGCGATTTGGCTTTTGATTTAAAGTTTTCACATGTATATATCATTTCTCTTCAGTACGAATTTTCTGATGAATAAAGAGGTTTTCTGTTAATTTGAAAAGTTTCCTAAATGTGTAACATTTCTATGCTTGTTACCCTGTATGACTTTTAAAATGAGGAGTAAAAAACGACTGTAAAGAGCAGACTACATTCAGGACACTCATATGGTTTCTCTCTAATTTGAATTTTCTCATATTCCATGAGGTTTTGTTTCAGATTGAAACATTCCCATGTTCATTATAATACTAAGTAATGTATGAATATTTCATGCTCAGTGAGATTTAATGCCTGGATGAAGGATTTCCAATATTCCTTAATACACAGGGCTTTACTCCTGCATGTTTCTTTGATGGAACTCTAGCTTTTCCAAATTCATGAAATCTCTAATGGTTTCTTTGAAGGATTCATTCTTTGGTATCTCACGAGGTTGAATTTCCAAGGAAACTTCACACTCATTACACATAAAGGGGAGGGCCACCATGTGGGTCAAACTGGCAAAACACATTGTCTTCTTTCTTTTACCTTACATAGATTCCCTCATGCTTAGGTAAGAATGATGCAAATTCCTTCAAAGTTAAGTTACATTCACATAAGTTTTGTTTTGAGGAAACAATGCTTGCATCCAGAGAGCATATTTTCCCATCTTCTTACATTCTCTGCTTTCATCCTAAGTTTGCACTGTTGTGGAAGTGGATATATCACAAGCCTTTTGTTACAAACACATTTCTGTTTGTAAATACATGCATTCTCTAATTTCATCCACCCCAAACCATATCACATATGAGAAAAATTTTGTAGTACAACTTAAGAATATGAATAAATTTTCTATCTTCTTAAAATACTTGAGATTAGAAGTTTATCATCTAATTATGAAAGGATCATTTCTGATTTAAAATACTAAGAAAAATTGGAGTGAATTAGAAAGCAGGGTGTTGTAATACAATGTGGACTAGATGGTGCCTAGAATGATACAAAGAAGGTTAGGAACCAGGGGAACCTCTCTCCATGTGGGATGCAGGCAAGTTTATTTAGGCTAAAGCTGCTTTTTATACTACAAAGCTGATAATAAAAGTAGGGCATTCTTCACTAGTTCCTCTTCATGGTACATGAGAGCGCTGCCTCTTACTGTGTTCCCAGACAATCTTTCTTGGGAATTCAGACAATATTAGTTACTATATTTTACTATCTATATAAGGGTTCTAACAATGTTAACATTCATTTTTAAGAAAGGTTTTAATATGAGGTGTGGAAGCTGGTGGGAGGTTGGGTATGTGGGAGTCTCTAGTATTCTGTGTGTGATTTGCTATGACCTAAAACTTCTTTGAAAATTAAATGAAGATTTGGAAGACACTGGGGAATGAGAGGGGGAAGGAGTCACAGTAGACTAGACATCCAATAATACAGTGATAAAAGGAAAAAAGAATGATTTTTTAAAAGGATTTTTCCCACTTTTTTGAAAGTTCCAATCCACTAATTATATTTTATATTTAGTTTACTTTTTTCTTCTGATTTTCTTGTATTTATCCCTTGCATTATTATTATTATTTTTTATTCTATTAATTGTATTTGGTTATTATTGGGCTCCATATTCAGGGAAGGTTTAGATCACAAAAGGGTTACAATGGGGGCTGCAGAGGATCATTGTTGGGGGGTGTCTGGGATGGGGGATTCATGGGAGTAAGTTCATTTGAATATACATTAAAGTTATGTGACATAGCTGCCAATAAAACACAAATCTTATTTAGAGTTGTAAAATAAAAAACTACTGTGTGGCACAGCATTGGGAAAAGCAGTGATTGGCATAGGGAGCGAAAGCAAGTGCATAGCAGCCAAACAAACAAGTAACTTTCTTATGTTTCACAGTTGAAGTACCTCCTCCATACCCATTTTGTTAGGGAAAAACCAGTGTTTTGAAGATGATTTTAAGGGAAATCACTTGCAGAGCTGCAAAGAAAACACAAACCTGACTTAGATTTGAAAAGTGAAGACACTACTTCATTGGCATAGCATTAGGTAAATGTAGTGTTTTTAAATTGATTGCGAATGAAAGCAAGTGCATAGCAGCCAAAAAACAAGTATCTTACTTACATTTCAAATTTGAAGTACCTCCTGCATTCACAGCATGTGAGGTAAACCAGGATTTTGAAGATAATTGTAAGTGAAAACACATGCAAAGCAGCATATAAAACACAAATCTTATTGAGATTTGTAAAGTAAAGAAACTACTGCATTTCCTTAGCATTAGGGAAAAGCAGTGTATTGGCATAGTGTGTGAAAGCTAATGCGTAGCAGTCAAACAAATGAGTATCTTATTTACCTTTCAAACTTGTACTATCTCCTGCATTCACAGTGAGTTAGGTGAAACCAGCATCTCAATGTTGATTTTAAGTGAAAAGAAGTGCAAAGCAGCCAATTAAACAGGTTTCTTTATTGGTTTTCTTAACTGAAGTATTGACAGCATTCACCCACCCTTAGGGAAAAGCAGAGTTTTGAAGTTGATTGTAAGTAAAAACACATGTATAGCAACAAAAGAAAGAAACTTACTTAGATTTCCAAAGTGAAGAAACTTCAGCATTGTCATAGTAAAAGCACAATTTGACATTGTGGGTGAAAGCAATTGTATAGTAGTCAAAGAAATAAGTATCTTACTTATGTTTCAAAGTTTAAGTATCTCGTGCATTCACACCGTGTTAGGTAAAACCAGTGTTTTGAAGATAATTATAAGTGAAAACACATGCATAGCTACCAATAAAACACAAATCTTATGTAGATTTGTAAAGTAAAAACAGACTGTTTTGGCACAGCATTGGGAAAAAACAATGTTTTGGCATAGGGAGTGAAAGCAAGTGCATAGCAGCCAAACAAATAAGTATCTTACTAACATTTCAAAGTTGAAGTATCTACTGCATTCACAGTGTGTTAGGTAAAACCCGTGTTTTGAAGATAACTGAGAGCGAAAACACGTGCATCGCTGCAAACAAAACACAAATCTTACTTAGATATGGAAAGTGAGGAAATTACTGCATTGGCATAGCATTAGGTAAAAGTAGTGATTTTCCATTGATTGTGAGTGAAAGCAAGTGCATAACAGCCAAACAAACAAGTATCTTACTTTCATTTCAAAGCAGAATTACCTCAGGCTTCAGAGAGTGCTAGGTAAAACAAGTGTTTTGAAGATAATTGTAAGATAAAACACATGCATAGTAGCAAATAAAACACAAATCTCATTGAGATTTATAAAGTAAAGAAACTACTGCATTGGGGTAGCATTAGGAAATAGCAGTGTGAGGCCATAGTGAGTGAAAGCAAGTGCATTCCCGGCAAAAAAGCACATATCTTACTTACCTTTCAAACTTGAATTACCTCCTGCATTCACAGCGTGTTAGGTAAAGCCAGTGTTTTGAAGATCAGTTTAACTGAAACCACATACATAGCAGCAAACAAAACACAAATCTTACTTAGATTTGAAGAGTTAAGAAACTACTTCTTTGGCATAGCATTAGGTAAAAGCAGTGTTTTTACATTGATTGTGAGTGAAAGCAAGTGCATAGCAGCCAAATAAATAAGTATTTAACTTACATTTCAAAGTTGAAGTACCGCCTGCATTCAGAGTGTTAGGTAAAACCAGTGTTTTAAAGATGATTTTCAGTGAAAACACATACATAGCACCAAACAAAACAAAAACATTTCTTAGATTTGAAAAGTGAAGAAACTACTGCATGGCATAGCATTACATAAAAGCAGTGTTTTTACACTGATTGTGACTGAAAACAAGTGCATAGCAGCCAAACAAGTGTCTTACTTAGGTTTTGAAGTTGAAGTACGTCCTGCATTCAGTGTGTTAGGTAAAAACAGTGTTTTGAAGATAATTGTAAATGAAAACACATGCATAACAGCAAACAAATCAGAAATCTTACTTAGACTTGAAAAGTGAAGAAACCATTGCATTGGCATAGCATTAGGAAAAAGCAATGTTTTTACAATGATTTTGAGTGAAAGCAAGTACACAGCAGCCAACCAAACAAGTATTTTACTCATGTTTCAAGTTGAAGTATCTCCTGCATTCACACCGTGTTAGGTAAGACCAGTGTTTTAAAGATGATTGTAACTGAAAACATATGCACAGCTTCCAATAAAACATAAATATTATTTAGATTTGTAAAGTAAAAACTACTGTTTGGCACAGCATTGGGAAAAAGCAGTTTTTTGGCATAGGGAGTGAAAGGAAGTGCATAGCAGCCAAACAAACAAATATCTTACTTATTTTTCAAAGTTGAAGTACTTCCTGCATCCCCAGCATGTTAGGTAAAACCAGTGTTTTGAAGATGATTTTAAGTGAAAACACAATGCATAGTTGCAAAGAAAACACAAACCTGACTTAGATTTGAAAAGCTAAGACACTACTGCATTGGCATAGCATTAGGTAAATGCAGTGTTTTTAAATTGATTATGAGTGAAAGCATGTGCATAGCAGCCAAAAAACAAGTATCTTACTTATGTTTCAAAGTTGAAGTACCTCCTGCATTCTCAGCATGTTAGGTCAAACCAGGATTTTGAAGATAATTATAAGGCAAAACACATGCATAGCAGCAAATAAAACACAAATCTTATTGAGATTTGTAAAGTAAAGAAACTGTTGCATTTTCTTAGCATTAGGGAAAAGCAGTGTATTGGCATAGTGAGTGAAAGCTAATGCATAGTAGCAAAAAAAAAAAAAAAAAAACAAGTATCTTCCTTACCTTTCAAATTTATACTACCTCCTGCATTCACAGTAAGTTAGGTGAAACCAGAGTTTTAATGTTGATTATGAGTGAAAAGAAGTGCAAAGCAGCCAATTAAACAGGTTTCTTTATTGGTTTTCTAAACTGAATAATTGATGGCATTCACCCACCCTTAGGGAAAAGCAGGGTTTTGAAGTTGATTGTAAGTAAAAACACGTGTATTGCAGCAAAAGAAAGAAACTTACTTAGATTTCCAAAGTGAAGAAACTGTAGCATTGTCACAGTAAAAGCATGTTTTTCACATTGTGCATGAGAGTAAGTGTATAGTAGCCAAACAAACAAGTATTTTACTTGACTTTCAAACTTGAGTTTCTCCTGCATTCACAGCGTGATAGTTAAAACCTGTGTTTTGAAGATGAGTTTACGTGAAAAAATGCATGCTAGCAAACAAATCAGAAATCTTACTTAGATTTGAAAAGTGTAGAAACTACTTCATTGGCATAGCATTTGGTAAAAGCAGTGTTTTTACATTGATTGTGAGTGAAAAGAAGTGCATAGCAGCTAAACAAATAAGTATGTTCCTATGTTTTAAAGTTGAAGTAACTCCTGAATTCACAGTGTTAGGTAAAACCAGGGTTTTGAAGATAATTGTAAGTGAAACCACATGCATAGGAGCAAATAAACAAAAATCTTATTTAGATTTGTAAATTAAAGAAACTACTGCATTGGTGTAGCATTAGGAAAAACCCTGTGTTGACACAGAGAGTGAAAGCAAGTGCATAGCAATCAAACAAACATGTATCTTGCTTACGTATTAAACTAGAAGTACCTCCTGCATTCACAGCATGTTAGGTAAAACCATGGTTTTGAAGATAATTGTAAGCAAAAACACAGGCATAACAACAAATAAACACAAATGTTATTTAGATTTGTATAGTAAAGAAACTACTGGATTAGCATACCTTTAGGAAAAAGCAGTGTGTAGGCATGGTGAGTGAAGCAAATTGCAAAGCAGCCAAAGAAGTATCTTACATAACTTTCAAACTTGAAGTAACTCCTGCATTCACAGAGCATTAGGTAAACCCAGCATTTTAAAGATGATTTTAAGTAAAAACACATGCATACCAGCAAACAAAACAGAAATCTTACTTAGATTTGAAAAGTGTGGAAACTACTGCATTGGCATAGCATTCGGTAAAAGCAGTATTTTTACATTGATTGTGAGTGAAAACAAGTGCATAGCAGGCAAATAAACAAATATCTTACTTACATGTCAAAGTTGCAGTACCTCCTGTATTCACAGACTGTTAGGTAACACCAGTGTTTTGAAGATGATTTTAAATGAAAACACATATATAGCACCAAACAAAACACAAATATTTCTTAGATTTGAAAAGTGTAGAAACTACTGCATTGGCATAACATTCGGTAAAAGCAGTGTTTTTACATTGATTGTGAGTGAAACAAATAGCAAAGCAGCCAAAGAAGTATCTTACATAACTTTCAAACTTGTAGTAACTCCTGCATTCACAGAGCATTAGGTTAAACCATTGTTTTGAAGATAATTTTAAGTGAAAACTCAGGCATACCAGCAAACAAAACATAAATTGTATTTAGATTTGAAAAGTGTATAAACTACTGCATTGCCATAGCATAAGGTAAAGTCTGTGTTTTTACATTGATTGTGAGTGAAAGCAAGTGCATAGCAGTCAAACAAGTATTTTACTCATGTTTCCAAGTTGAAGTATCTCCTGCATTCACACTGTGTTAGGTAAAACCAGTGTTTGGAATATAATTGTAAGTGAAAACACATGCGTATTTGCCAATAAAACACAAATCTTATTTAGATTTGTAAAGTAAAAAACTACTGCTTTGGTGCAAGATTGGGAAAAAGCAGTGTGTTGGCATAGTGAGTGAAAGCTAATGCATAGCAGCCAAAGAAACGATTATCTTACTTACCTTTCAAACTTGTAACACCTCCTGCATTCACAGTGAGTTAGGTGAAACCAGCATCTTAATGTTGCTTTTAAGTGGAAAAAAAAGTGCAAAGCAGCCAATTAAACCGGTTTCTTTATTGGTTTTCTAAACTGAAGAACTGATGGCATTCACCCACCCTTAGAGAAAAACAGGGTTTTGAAGTTGATTGTAAGTGAAAACACGTGTATAGCAGCAAAAGAAAGAAACTTACTTAGATTTCCAAAGTGAAAAAACTGCAGAATTGTCATAGTAAAAGCATGGTTTTGACATTGTGGGTGAAAGCAATTGTATAGTAGTCAAAGAAATAAGTATCTTACTTATGTTTCAAAGTTTAAGTATCTCGTGCATTCACACCGTGTTAGGTAAAACCAGTGTTTTGAAGATGAGTTTAACTAAAAACACATGCATAGCAGCAAACAAAACACAAATCTTACTTAGATTTGAAGAGTTAAGAATCTCCTTCATTGGCATAGCATTAGGTCAAAGCAGTGTTTTTACATTGATTGTGAGTGAAAGCAATTACATACTAGCCAACCAAACAAGTGTCTTACTTACCATTCAAAGTTGAAGAATCTCCTGCATTCACAGAGATTTAGGTGAAACCAGTGTCTTGAAGTTGATTTTAAGTGAAAACACGTGCAAATAGCCAATGAAACAAGTTTCTTTATTGGATTTCTAAACTGAAGAATTGACTGCATTCACCCAGCATAAGTGAAAAGCAGCATTTGGAAGTTGATTGTAAGTGAAAACACCTGCATAGTAGCAAAAGAAAGAATGTTACTTAGTTTTCCAAAGTAAAAAAACTCAGCATTGGCATTGTAAAAGCAGGGTTTTGACATTTTGCATGAAAGTAAGTGTACAGCAGTCAAACAAACAAGTACTTTACTTGACTTTCAAACTTGAATTACCCTGGCATTCACAGCGTTATAGGTAAAACCAGTGTTTTGAAGTTGATTTTAAGTGAAAACACATGCATAAAAGCAAACAAAACACAAATCTTCCTTAGATGTGAAAAGTGAAGATACCACTGCATTGCAATAGCATTAAGTAATAGCAGTGTTTTTTCATTGATTGTGAGGGAAAGCAAGTGCATAGCCACCAAGCAAAGAAGTATGTTCCTATGTTTCAAAGTTGAAGTACCTCCTAAATTCACTGTTTTAGGTAAAAGCAGGATTAAAAGATTAAAAAGATAATTGTAAGTGAAAACACATGCATAGTAGCAAATAAACAAAAATCTTATTTAGATTTGTAAACTAAAGAAACTACTGCATTTGCACAGCTATAAGGAAAAGCAGTGTGTTCACATAATGAGTGAAAGCTAGTGCATAGCAGCCAAACAAAAACGTATCTTTCTCACCTTTCCAATTTGAATTACCTCCTGGTTTCACAGCATGTTAGGTAAAACCAATGTTTTGAAGATGAGTTTAACTGAAAACACATGCATAGCAGCAAACAAAACACAAATCTTACTTAGATTTGAAGAGTTAAGAAACTCCTTCATTGGCATAGCATTAGGTAAAAGCAGTGTTTTTACATTGATTGTGAGTGAAAGCAATTACATACTAGCCAACCAAACAAGTGTCTTACTTACCATTCAAAGTTGAAGAACCCCCTGCATTCACAGAGACTTAGGTGAAACCAGTGACTTGAAGTTGATTGTAAGTGAAAACACGTGCATGAAGCCAAAAGAAGAAACTTACTTAAATTTCCAAACTGAAGAACCTGCCACATTGGCATAGTAAAAGTTGAAGTATGTCCTGTATTCACAACTTGTTTGGTGAAAGCAGTGTTTTGAAGGTCATTGTAAATGAAAACACATGCAAAGCACCAAATGAAACACAAATTTTTTCACATTTGTGATGTAAAGAAATTAGTGCTTTGGGGTAGCATTAAGAAAATGCAAAGTGTTGGCATACTGAGTGAAAGCGAGTGCATAGCAGCCAACAAACAATATTTTACTTAACTTTCAAAGGTGAATTTCCTCCAGAATTCACAGCGTGTTAGGTTAAACTAGTGTTCTGAAGATGATTTTAAGTGAAAACACAGGCATAGCATCAAACAAAACACTAATCTTACTTAGATTTGAAAGGTGAAGAAACTACTGCGGTTGCATAGAATTTCATAAAATCCGGGTTTTTACATTGTGTGTGAAAACAAGAGCATAGCAGCAAAACAAACAAGTATCTTACTAATGTTTCAAAGTTGAAGAACCTCCTGCATTCACAGCGTGTTTGCTGAAAGCAGCGTTTTGAAGATCAAAGTTAATGAATACACATGCAATGCACCAAATGAAACACAAATCTTTTTCACATTTGTGAATTAAAGAAACTAGTGCTATACCAAATACTATTATTGTACACATTGAATGAATTGTATGCTTTGTTAATATGTACCAATAAAATGAATTTGTTTAAAAATAAAATAAAATAATAAAACTAAAAAAAGAAAAAGAAACTAGTGCTTTGTGGTAGCATTAGGAAAAAGCAGAGTGTTGGCATACTGAGTGTAAACGAGTGCATAGAAGCCAACAAACAAGTATCTTACTTAACTTTCAAAGGTGAATTTCCTCCCAAATTCACAGCGTGTTAGGTTAAACCAGTGTTTTGAAGATGATTCTAAGTGAAAACACAGGCATAGCACCGATCAAAACTCTAAACTTACTAAGATTTGAAAGGCGAAGAAACTACTGCAATGGCATAGAATTTCATAAAATCCGGGTTTTACATTGTGAGTGAAAGCAAGAGCATAGCAGCCAAACAAACAAGTATCTTACTATGGTTTGAAAGTTGAAGTACCTCTTGCATTCACAGCAGGTTCACTGAAAGCAATGTTTTGAAGATCATTGTAAATGAAAACATAGGCAAAGCAGCAAATGAAACACAAATCTTTTCATATTTGTGAAGTAATGAAACTAATGGTTTGGGGTAGCATTAGGAAAAAGCAGAGTGTTGGCATACTGAGTGAAAGCGAGTGCACAGCAGCCAACAAACAAGTATCTTACTTCACTTTCAAAGGTGAATTTCCTCCTGAATTCATAGCGTATTAGTTTAAACCAGTGTTTTGAAGATGATTTTAAGTGAAAACACAGGCATAGCAGCGAACAAACACTAATCTTACTTATTTGAAAGGTGAAGAAATGACTGCATTGGCAAAGAATTTCATAAAATCCAGGTTTTTACATTATGAGTGAAATCAAAAGCATACCAGCCAAACAAACAAGTATCTTACTTAACTTTCAAAGCTGAATTTCCTCCTGAATTCACAGCGTGTTAGGTTAAACCAGTGTTTTGAAGATGATTTTAAGTGAAAACACAGGCACAGCACCAAACAAAACACTAATCTTACTTAGATTTGAAAAGTGAAGAAACTACTGTGTTGGCATAAAATTTCATATATTCCAGGTTTTTACATTGTGAGTGAAAGCAAGAGCATAGCACTCAAACAAACAATTATCTTACTTACGTTTCAAAGTTGAAGTACCTCCTGCATTCACAGCGTGTTTGGTAAAAGCAGTGTTTTGAAGATCATTGTAAATGAAAACACAGGAAAGCTGCAAATAAAACAAAAAATCTTTTTCAGATTTGTAAAGTGAAGTTACTATTGTATTGGTGTAGCATTAGGAAAAAGCAGAGTTTTGGCATACTGAGTGAAAACGAGTGCATAGCAGCCAAACAAACAAGAATCTTACTTGCCTTTCAAACTGGAAGTAACCCCTGCTTTCACAGAGTGTTATCAGAAACCAGTGCCTTGGAGATGATTTTAAGTGAAAACACTTGGAAAGCAGCCAATGAAACCAGTTCATTGGTTTTCTAAACTGAAGAACTGACTGCATTCACCAAGCTTTATGGTTAAGCAGTATTTTGAAGTTGATTGCAAGTGAAAACACGTGCATGGAAGCCAAAGGAAGAAACTTACTTAGATTTCCAAAGTGAAGAACCTTCCGCATTGGCATAGTAAATGTAGGGTTTTGAACTATTGGGTCTTAGCAAGTGTATAACAGCCAAACTAACAAGTATCTTACTTAAATTTCAAAGTTGAATTTCCTCGTACATTCACAGTGTGTAAGGCTAAACCAGTGTTTTGAAGATGATTTTAAGTGAAAAAAAAAACAGGCATAGCACCAAACAAAATGCTAATCTTACTTAGATTTGAAAATCAAAGAAACTACTGTGTTGGCATAGAATTTCATAAAATCCGGGTTTTTACATTGTGAACGAAAGCAAGAGCATAGCAGCTAAACAAACAAGCATCTTACTAAATTTGCAAGTTGAAGTACCTCCTGCATTCACAGACTATTTGGTAAAATCAGTGTTTTCAAGGTGATTGTAAATAAAAATCCATGCAAAGCAGCAAATGAAACACAAATCTTAATTAGATTTCAAAAATGAAGAAACTACTGCATTGGCATAGCGTTAGGTAAAAGTGGTGTTTTGACATTGGCTGTAAATGAAAACAAGGGCCTAGCAGCCTAGGAATGAAGTATCTTATTTACTTTACAAAAGTGAAGAACCTCTGCATTGGCAGAGCATTAGGTTAAAGAAGGTTTTGACATTGTGAGTTAGAGCAAGTGCATAGCAACCCAGGAAACAATTGTTTTTCATACTTTACAAACCTGAAGAACCTCCTGGATCAAGAGAGTGTATGTTAAAAACCAGGATTTTGAAGTTGATTGTAACTCCAAGCAAGTACATGGGTGCCAATGAAATGAGTATCCTGCTTAGCTTTGAAAACTGAAGAAACTACTACATTGTCATAGCATTAGATAAAAGAAGTGTTTTGACATTGATTATGAGTAAAAACAAGTGAATAATAGTCAAAAAAACAAGTATCTTACTTACCTTTCAACTTTAATTACTCCTGCATTCACAGAGTGTTATTTTAAACCAGTGTCTTGAAGTTGATTGTAAGTGAAAACACGTGCAAATCAGCCAATGAAACAAGTCTCTTTACTGGTTCTCTAAACTGAAGATCCAATTGCTTTCACTGAGCATTAGAGAAAAGTCCTTGGAAACTGTCTAAACTGCGGAGTACATGGAGCCTGTGCAGCCTGTGGAATCTCTGGAGCCTGTGGAAGCCCATGGAGTCATTGCAGGTACATGGAACTTGAGGTGCATATGGAGCCTGTGGAAACTTTGGAATTCATGGAGTCCTGTGGAGACTGTGCAGGCCCAGGTAACCTGTGGAATCTGTGGAGCCTGTGGATCCTGTGGAGCCCATTCATACCATGAAGCCCAGTAAGGTGTTGCTGTGGAGCCCATGGAGTCTGTGAAGCCAGTTGAGGTCTGTGTAGCCTGTGGAGCTCATGGAGCCCATGGGGCCCATGGAGACCATGCATCCTGTGCAGGCCCATGGTGCCGATAGAAACTATGGAGGCTTTGTATTTCCATTGAGTTGGTGGAGCCTGTTGAGGTTGTAGAGCATGTGGGGGCTTGTCCAGCCCATGGAGCCCATGGCAGCTTTGTAGGCCTATGGATCCTGTGCAGGCCAATGAAGTGTGTGGAGCATTTTGATCCCAGGGAGCCTGTGGAGCTTGTGCAGGCACATGTAACCTGTGGAGACTGGGGAGCATGTGGAGCTTGTGGAGTCTGTGGAATCAGTGGAGCCTGTGGAGCCTGTGAATACCTATGGAGCCTGTGGAACACATGGAGCCCATAGAGGCCATGAAGCCCATGGAGATCGGTTATTCCATGTAGTCCTGAGTAGCTGTGGAGCCCATGGAGCCTGTGAAGTCATTGGAGCACATCAAGCCTGTGCAGGCCCAGGGAGCCTGTAGAGCTTGTACAGGCCTGTGGATCCTATGGAGTTTGTCAAGCCCATGGGTCCATGGAGCCTGTTGAGGTATGGAACCCAAGGAAACTACAGAGTATGTGGAGCCTGTGGAGTGCCTGTGCCCATGGACTCATGTGGAGCCCATGGGGCCTGTAGAGCCTGTGGATACTATGGAGTCCATTGAGGCTTGTGGAGCCTGTGGACCCAATGGAGGTGGTGTAGCCCAGGGTGTCATAGAGGACTTTAGAGCCCATGGAGGTTGTTGATCCAATGGAGCTCATGGAGCTTGTGGATGCTGTGCAAGCCAGTGGAGCTTGTGCAACCTGTGAAACCCATGGAATCCGTGGAGCTGGGGGAGCTTGTGGAGGCCATGGAAACTGAGGAGAATATGTAGACTATGGAGTCCAAGGAGGCCTGTGGATCCAAAGCAGGCTCATGAAGTACAGGAAGACTGTGAAGTCTCTGAGAATATACAGGTCTGTGGAACCCATGGAGATGATGGGGCCCATGGACGCTGTGAAATCAGGGGAGGCCTGTGGAGACTGTGAAGGCCTGAGGACACTGTGGAGCCCATGGTGCCTCCGGAGGCCTGAGGAGTCTGTGGAGCCTATGGAGGCCTGTGGAGCCTATGCAGGCCTATATAACCCATGGAGCCCATAGCACCTGTGCAGGCCTGTGGAATATGTGGAGCCTGTGGAGCCACAGGAGGTCATGGAGCCCATGGAACACATGGAGGCTGTGGAGACTTCAGAGCCTGTATATCTCATGGAGGTCATGGAGCCTGTGCCGGCTCATAGTGCTAGCAGTGTCTGTTGAGCCCATGGATGCATATGGAGCCAGTGGAGCCCTTGGAGGTTATGTAGGCCCATGGAGCCTGAGGAGGCTGTGGAGGCTAAGGAGGCTGAGGATCATGTGGAGGCCTGTGGAGTCTGTGGAGTCCATTTTGTGCGATGGAGCCTGTGGGTCCTGTGCAGTTCATGGGACGTCTGGAGTTTGGGGAGTCTGTGGAGCTTGTGCAGTCCTGTAGAACATGTGGAAACAATGGAGATTGTGCAGGCCTGGGGAGATGGTGGCTTTGGAATTTGTGGAGCCCAAGAAGGCCGGTTGAGTCTATGAAGCCTGTCGTGGCTCTACAGGACCTTGAAAACTGTGGAGCCTTTTGAGACAATAATGCCTGTGGAGCCAATGGAGACCTGTGGATCCTGTGCAGGCCAGTGGAATCTGTGGTGACTATGAGTCCATGGAGGGTGTGGAGAGTGTTCAGACCCAAGGAGCCTGTGGAGCTGTGATGCTTGTGGATGTTGTGGGCATCAGTGGTGCATGTGGAGACCATAGGGTCTGTGAACCAGTTGAATTCTGTGGAGCCAATGGAACCCATGGAGCCTGAGAAGACCATGGAGCATGTGGATCCCATGGATACCATGGAGGCTTGTGAAGCTGTGGAGCTTGTGAAACCCATGAATGCCTGTAGAGCTGGTGCATGCCCTTGAATCCTTTGGAGACTGTGGTACCCGTGGAAGCCTGTGGAACCCTTGGAGCCCAAGAATGCCTGTGGAGCTTGTGGAACCTGTGGAGTGTGTTCAGGCTATGAAGGCCATGGAGCCCCTAAAGGCCATGAAGCCTGTGGAGCTCTGGGAACCTTTGTAAAGGGTGGTGTATTAGTCAGCCAAAGGGGTGCTAATGTGAAATACCAAAACTGGG
>JAKSZT010015639.1:0-14937 GCA_026826555.1 Tolypeutes matacus | reverse complement strand
TCTCTGGACTCCCCAGGTTAACTGTAGCTTTGATGTTAGTCAGTGAGGAGTGCCAAAGACGGCCAATTCTGCCCCTTCTAGAGCCGAGCTCGAGCGTCACCAGGCTGCTAAGTAAATCAGTTTGATTGCAGATTCGTGCCTGCTCTCAGCCTGATGCTGCTTCAGGTCAGCTTATCTGTTCCCCAAAGCTATGGGGCAGTGCAGGCAGCCAAATCGATGTCTAAAAATAAAAATTACCCTTCCCTGTCCTCCAACAGAACCCTCCCTCTTTTGGGAAGTGTCCCTTCTTCCTGGCTCCGCAGCGGTCCGGGTCTTATCCCTGAGCCGCTATGGAAATCAGCTCTGTTCCCCGACCAGAATCCCCCCACCAGATCACCGGGTGCTGATTAGCTCGGTTGTTCTGTTTACACAAGGTCCAAGGGGCGCCAGGCAGCCAGATCCCCTGAAAATAAAACTTTTTCGCCCTCCTCGTGGCTCCAAATGGCTGTTTTATTTTACTTTATTTTTCCTCCCTAACCATGGGGCTCAGCCATCTGTGCCAACCACCACTGGCAGCCTTTACACTCAAGAATCTCCATTGTTTCATCCACGCCATTGATCCACGCAGATAGATGTCCCAAGCTTCTCACTCCACGCGTGCACAGTACAGACCCCCGAGCAGGACCCCGTCCACAATCCGCCTTCCTCTGGGAGCTTGCAGTGTGTGCCCTCCTACACTAATGCCATCTTGGCCCCTCCCATTCATCGCGATTTGGCTTTTGATTTAAAGTTTTCACATGTATATATCATTTCTCTTCAGTACGAATTTTCTGATGAATAAAGAGGTTTTCTGTTAATTTGAAAAGTTTCCTAAATGTGTAACATTTCTATGCTTGTTACCCTGTATGACTTTTAAAATGAGGAGTAAAAAACGACTGTAAAGAGCAGACTACATTCAGGACACTCATATGGTTTCTCTCTAATTTGAATTTTCTCATATTCCATGAGGTTTTGTTTCAGATTGAAACATTCCCATGTTCATTATAATACTAAGTAATGTATGAATATTTCATGCTCAGTGAGATTTAATGCCTGGATGAAGGATTTCCAATATTCCTTAATACACAGGGCTTTACTCCTGCATGTTTCTTTGATGGAACTCTAGCTTTTCCAAATTCATGAAATCTCTAATGGTTTCTTTGAAGGATTCATTCTTTGGTATCTCACGAGGTTGAATTTCCAAGGAAACTTCACACTCATTACACATAAAGGGGAGGGCCACCATGTGGGTCAAACTGGCAAAACACATTGTCTTCTTTCTTTTACCTTACATAGATTCCCTCATGCTTAGGTAAGAATGATACAAATTCTTTCAAAGTTAAGTTACATTCACATAAGTTTTGTTTTGAGGAAACAATGCTTGCATCCAGAGAGCATATTTTCCCATCTTCTTACATTCTCTGCTTTCATCCTAAGTTTGCACTGTTGTGGAAGGAGATATATCACAAGCCTTTTGTTACAAACACATTTCTGTTTGTAAATACATGCATTCTCTAATTTCATCCACCCCAAACCATATCACATATGAGAAAAATTTTGTAGTACAACTTAAGAATATGAATAAATTTTCTATCTTCTTAAAATACTTGAGATTAGAAGTTTATCATCTAATTATGAAAGGATCATTTCTGATTTAAAATACTAAGAAAAATTGGAGTGAATTAGAAAGCAGGGTGTTGTAATACAATGTGGACTAGATGGTGCCTAGAATGATACAAAGAAGGTTAGGAACCAGGGGAACCTCTCTCCATGTGGGATGCAGGCAAGTTTATTTAAGCTAAAGCTGCTTTTTATACCACAAAGCTGATAATAAAAGTAGGGCATTCTTCACTAGTTCCTCTTCATGGTACATGAGAGCGCTGACTCTTACTGTGTTCCCAGACAATCTTTCTTGGGAATTCAGACAATATTAGTTACTATATTTTACTATCTATATAAGGGTTCTAACAATGCTAACATTCATTTTTAAGAAAGGTTTTAATATGAGGTGTGGAAGCTGGTGGGAGGTTGGGTATGTGGGAGTCTCTAGTATTCTGTGTGTGATTTGCTATGACCTAAAACTTCTTTGAAAATTAAATGAAGATTTGGAAGACACTGGGGAATGAGAGGGGGAAGGAGTCACAGTAGACTAGACATCCAATAATACAGTGATAAAAGGAAAAAAGAATGATTTTTTAAAAGGATTTTTTCCCACTTTTTTGAAAGTTCCAATCCACTAATTATATTTTATATTTAGTTTACTTTTTTCTTCTGATTTTCTTGTATTTATCCCTTGCATTATCATTATTATTTTTTATTCTATTAATTGTATTTGGTTATTATTGGGCTCCATATTCAGGGAAGGTTTAGATCACAAAAGGGTTACAATGGGGGCTGCAGAGGATCATTGTTGGGGGGTGTCTGGGATGGGGGATTCATGGGAGTAAGTTCATTTGAATATACATTAAAGTTATATGACATAGCTGCCAATAAAACACAAATCTTATTTAGAGTTGTAAAATAAAAAACTACTGTGTGGCACAGCATTGGGAAAAGCAGTGATTGGCATAGGGAGCGAAAGCAAGTGCATAGCAGCCAAACAAACAAGTAACTTACTTATTTTCACAGTTGAAGTACCTCCTCCATTCCCATTTTGTTAGGGAAAAACCAGTGTTTTGAAGATGATTTTAAGTGAAATCACTTGCAGAGCTGCAAAGAAAACACAAACCTGACTTAGATTTGAAAAGTGAAGACACTACTGCATTGGCATAGCATTAGGTAAATGTAGTGCTTTTAAATTGATTGCGAATGAAAGCAAGTGCATAGCAGCCAAAAAACAAGTATCTTACTTACATTTCAAATTTGAAGTACCACCTGCATTCACAGCATGTGAGGTAAACCAGGATTTTGAAGATAATTGTAAGTGAAAACACATGCAAAGCAGCATATAAAACACAAATCTTATTGAGATTTGTAAAGTAAAGAAACTACTGCATTTCCTTAGCAGTAGGGAAAAGCAGTGTATTGGCATAGTGTGTGAAAGCTAATGTGTAGCAGTCAAACAAATGAGTATCTTATTTACCTTTCAAACTTGTACTATCTCCTGCATTCACAGTGAGTTAGGTGAAACCAGCATCTCAATGTTGATTTTAAGTGAAAAGAAGTGCAAGGCAGCCAATTAAGCAGGTTTCTTTATTGATTTTCTTAACTGAAGTATTGACAGCATTCACCCACCCTTAGGGAAAAGCAGGGTTTTGAAGTTGATTGTAAGTAAAAACACATGTATAGCAACAAAATAAAGAAACTTACTTAGATTTCTAAAGTGAAGAAACTTCAGCATTGTCATAGTAAAAGCACAATTTGACATTGTGGGTGAAAGCAATTGTATAGTAGTCAAAGAAATAAGTATCTTACTTATGTTTCAAAGTTTAAGTATCTCGTGCATTCACACCTTGTTAGGTAAAACCAGTGTTTTGAAGATAATTATAAGTGAAAACACATGCATAGTTGCCAATAAAACACAAATCTTATGTAGATTTGTAAAGTAAAAACAGACTGTTTTGGCACAGCATTGGGAAAAAACAATGTTTTGGCATAGGGAGTGAAAGCAAGGGCATAGCAGCCAAACAAACAAGTATCTTACTAACATTTCAAAGTTGAAGTATCTACTGCATTCACAGTGTGTTAGGTAAAACCCGTGTTTTGAAGATAACTGAGAGCGAAAACACATGCATCGCTGCAAACAAAACACAAATCTTACTTGATATGGAAAGTGAGGAAATTACTGCATTGGCATAGCATTAGGTAAAAGTAGTGATTTTCCATTGATTGTGAGTGAAAGCAAGTGCATAACAGCCAAACAAACAAGTATCTTACTTTCATTTCAAATCAGAATTACCTCAGGCATTCAGAGAGTGCTAGGTAAAACAAGTGTTTTGAAGATAATTGTAAGATAAAACACATGCATAGTAGCAAATAAAACACAAATCTCATTGAGATTTATAAAGTAAAGAAACTACTGCATTGGGGTACCATTAGGAAATAGCAGTGTGAGGCCATAGTGAGTGAAAGCAAGTGCATACCCGGCAAACAAGCACATATCTTACTTACCTTTCAAACTTGAATTACCTCCTGCATTCACAGCGTGTTAGGTAAAGCCAGTGTTTTGAAGATCAGTTGAACTGAAACCACATACATAGCAGCAAACAAAACACAAATCTTACTTAGATTTGAAGAGTTAAGAAACTACTTTGGCATAGCATTAGGTAAAAGCAGTGTTTTTACATTGATTGTGAGTGAAAGCAAGTGCATAGCAGCCAAATAAATAAGTATCTTACTTACATTTCAAAGTTGAAGTACCTCCTGCATTCAGAGTGTTAGGTAAAACCAGTGTTTTGAAGATGATTTTCAGTGAAAACACGTACATAGCACCAAACCAAACAAAAACATTTCTTAGATTTGAAAAGTGAAGAAACTACTGCATGGCATAGCATTACATAAAAGCAGTGTTTTTACACTGATTGTGACTGAAAACAAGTGCATAGCAGCCAAACAAGTATCTTACTTAGGTTTTGAAGTTGAAGTACGTCCTGCATTCAGTGTGTTAGGTAAAAACAGTGTTTTGAAGATAATTGTAAATGAAAACACATGCATAACAGCAAATAAATCAGAAATCTTACTTAGACTTGAAAAGTGAAGAAACCATTGCATTGGCATAGCATTAGGAAAAAGCAATGTTTTTACAATGATTTTGAGTGAAAGCAAGTACACAGCAGCCAACCAAGTATTTTACTCATGTTTCCAACTTGAAGTATCTCCTGCATTCACACCGTGTTAGGTAAGACCAGTGTTTTAAAGATGATTGTAACTGAAAACATATGCACAGCTTCCAATAAAACATAAATATTATTTAGATTTGTAAAGTAAAAACTACTGTTTGGCACAGCATTGGGAAAAAGCAGTGTTTTGGCATAGGGAGTGAAAGGAAGTGCATAGCAGCCAAACAAACAAGTATCTTACTTATTTTTCAAAGTTGAAGTACTTCCTGCATCCCCAGCATGTTAGGTAAAACCAGTGTTTTGAAGATGATTTTAAGTGAAAACACAATGCATAGTTGCAAAGAAAACACAAACCTGACTTAGATTTGAAAAGTTAAGACACTACTGCATTGGCATAGCATTAGGTAAATGCAGTGCTTTTAAATTGATTATGAGTGAAAGCAAGTGCATAGCAGCCAAAAAACAAGTATCTTACTTATGTTTCAAAGTTGAAGTACCTCCTGCATTCTCAGCATGTTAGGTCAAACCAGGATTTTGAAGATAATTATAAGGGAAAACACATGCATAGCAGCAAATAAAACACAAATCTTATTGAGATTTGTAAAGTAAAGAAACTGTTGCATTTTCTTAGCATTAGGGAAAAGCAGTGTATTGGCATAGTGAGTGAAAGCTAATGCATAGTAGCAAAAAAAAAAAAACAGGTATCTTCCTTACCTTTCAAATTTATACTACCTCCTGTATTCACAGTAAGTTAGGTGAAACCAGCGTCTTAATGTTGATTATGAGTGAAAAGAAGTGCAAAGCATCCAATTAAACAGGTTTCTTTATTGGTTTTCTAAACTGAATAATTGATGGCATTCACCCACCCTTAGGGAAAAGCAGGGTTTTGAAGTTGATTGTAAGTAAAAACACGTGTATTGCAGCAAAAGAAAGAAACTTACGTAGATTTCCAAAGTGAAGAAACTGCAGCATTGTCACAGTAAAAGCATGTTTTTCACATTGTGCATGAGAGTAAGTGTATAGTAGCCAAACAAACAAGTATTTTACTTGACTTTCAAACTTGAGTTTCTCCTGCATTCACAGCGTGATAGTTAAAACCTGTGTTTTGAAGATGAGTTTATGTGAAAACACATGCATGCTAGCAAACAAATCAGAAATCTTACTTAGATTTGAAAAGTGTAGAAACTACTTCATTGGCATAGCATTTGGTAAAAGCAGTGTTTTTACATTGATTGTGAGTGAAAAGAAGTGCATAGCAGCTAAACAAATAAGTATGTTCCTATGTTTCAAAGTTGAAGTAACTCCTGAATTCACAGTGTTAGGTAAAACCAGGGTTTTGAAGATAATTGTAAGTGAAACCACATGCATAACAGCAAATAAACAAAAATCTTATTTAGATTTGTAAATTAAAGAAACTACTGCATTGGTGTAGCATTAGGAAAAGCCCTGTGTTGACACAGAGAGTGAAAGCAAGTGCATAGCAATCAAACAAACATGTATCTTGCTTACGTATTAAACTAGAAGTACCTCCTGCATTCACAGCATGCTATGTAAAACCATGGTTTTGAAGATAATTGTAAGCAAAAACACAGGCGTAACAACAAATAAACACAAATGTTATTTAGATTTGTATAGTAAAGAAACTACTGGATTAGCATACCTTTAGGAAAAAGCAGTGTGTAGGCATGGTGAGTGAAGCAAATTGCAAAGCAGCCAAAGAAGTATCTTACATAACTTTCAAACTTGAAGTAACTCCTGCATTCACAGAGCGTTAGGTAAACCCAGCATTTTAAAGATGATTTTAAGTAAAAACACATGCATACCAGCAAACAAAACAGAAATCTTACTTAGATTTGAAAAGTGTGGAAACTACTGCATTGGCATAGCATTCGGTAAAAGCAGTGTTTTTACATTGATTGTGAGTGAAAACAAGTGCATAGCAGGCAAATAAACAAATATCTTACTTACATGTCAAAGTTGCAGTACCTCTTGCATTCACAGACTGTTAGGTAACACCAGTGTTTTGAAGATGATTTTAAATGAAAACACATATATAGCACCAAACAAAACACAAATATTTCTTAGATTTGAAAAGTGTAGAAACTACTGCATTGGCATAACATTCGGTAAAAGCAGTGTTTTTACATTGATTGTGAGTGAAACAAATGGCAAAGCAGCCAAAGAAGTATCTTACATAACTTTCAAACTTGTAGTAACTCCTGCATTCACAGAGCATTAGGTTAAACCAGTGTTTTGAAGATAATTTTAAGTGAAAACTTAGGCATACCAGCAAACAAAACATAAATTCTATTTAGATTTGAAAAGTGTATAAACTACTGCATTGCCATAGCATAAGGTAAAGTCTGTGTTTTTACATTGATTGTGAGTGAAAGCAAGTGCATAGCAGTCAAACAAGTATTTTACTCATGTTTCCAAGTTGAAGTATCTCCTGCATTCACACTGTGTTAGATAAAACCAGTGTTTGGAATATAATTGTAAGTGAAAACACATGCGTATTTGCCAATAAAACACAAATCTTATTTAGATTTGTAAAGTAAAAAACTACTGCTTTGGTGCAAGATTGGGAAAAAGCAGTGTGTTGGCATAGTGAGTGAAAGCTAATGCATAGCAGCCAAAGAAACGATTATCTTACTTACCTTTCAAACTTGTACTACCTCCTGCATTCACAGTGAGTTAAGTGAAGCCAGCATCTTAATGTTGCTTTTAAGTGAAAAAAAGTGCAAAGCAGCCAATTAAACCGGTTTCTTTATTGGTTTTCTAAACTGAAGAACTGATGGCATACACCCACCCTTAGAGAAAAGCAGGGTTTTGAAGTTGATTGTAAGTGAAAACACGTGTATAGCAGCAAAAGAAAGAAACTTACTTAGATTTCCAAAGTGAAAAAACTGCAGAATTGTCATAGTAAAAGCATGGTTTTGACATTGTGGGTGAAAGCAATTGTATAGTAGTCAAAGAAATAAGTATCTTACTTATGTTTCAAAGTTTAAGTATCTCGTGCATTCACACCGTGTTAGGTAAAACCAGTGTTTTGAAGATGAGTTTAACTAAAAACACATGCATAGCAGCAAACAAAACACAAATCTTACTTAGATTTGAAGAGTTAAGAATCTCCTTCATTGGCATAGCATTAGGTCAAAGCAGTGTTTTTACATTGATTGTGAGTGAAAGCAATTACATGCTAGCCAACCAAACAAGTGTCTTACTTACCATTCAAAGTTGAAGAATCTCCTGCATTCACAGAGATTTAGGTGAAACCAGTGTCTTGAAGTTGATTTTAAGTGAAAACACGTGCAAATAGCCAATGAAACAAGTTTCTTTATTGGATTTCTAAACTGAAGAATTGACTGCATTCACCCAGCATAAGTGAAAAGCAGCATTTGGAAGTTGATTGTAAGTGAAAACACCTGCATAGTAGCAAAAGAAAGAATGTTACTTAGTTTTCCAAAGTAAAGAAACTCAGCATTGGCATTGTAAAAGCAGGGTTTTGACATTTTGCGTGAAAGTAAGTGTACAGCAGTCAAACAAACAAGTACTTTACTTGACTTTCAAACTTGAATTACCCTGGCATTCACAGCGTTATAGGTAAAACCAGTGTTTTGAAGATGATTTTAAGTGAAAACACATGCATAAAGCAAACAAAACACAAATCTTCCTTAGATGTGAAAAGTGAAGATACTACTGCATTGCAATAGCATTAAGTAATAGCAGTGTTTTTTCATTGATTGTGAGGGAAAGCAAGTGCATAACCACCAAGCAAAGAAGTATGTTCCTATGTTTCAAAGTTGAAGTACCTCCTAAATTCACTGTTTTAGGTAAAAGCAGGATTTTGAAGATAATTGTAAGTGAAAACACATGCATAGTAGCAAATAAACAAAAATCTTATTTAGATTTGTAAACTAAAGAAACTACTGCATTTGCACAGCTATAAGGAAAAGCAGTGTGTTCACATAATGAGTGAAAGCTAGTGCATAGCAGCCAAACAAAACCGTATCTTTCTCACCTTTCCAATTTGAATTACCTCCTGGTTTCACAGCATGTTAGGTAAAACCAATGTTTTGAAGATGAGTTTAACTGAAAACACATGCATAGCAGCAAACAAAACACAAATCTTACTTAGATTTGAAGAGTTAAGAAACTCCTTCATTGGCATAGCATTAGGTAAAAGCAGTGTTTTTACATTGATTGTGAGTGAAAGCAATTACATACTAGCCAACCAAACAAGTGTCTTACTTACCATTCAAAGTTGAAGAACCCCTGCATTCACAGAGATTTAGGTGAAACCAGTGACTTGAAGTTGATTGTAAGTGAAAACACGTGCATGAAGCCAAAAGAAGAAACTTACTTAAATTTTCAAAGTGAAGAACCTGCCACATTGGCATAGTAAAAGTTGAAGTACGTCCTGTATTCACAACTTGTTTGGTGAAAGCAGTGTTTTGAAGGTCATTGTAAATGAAAACACATGCAAAGCACCAAATGAAACACAAATTTTTTTCACATTTGTGAAATAAAGAAATTAGTGCTTTGGGGTAGCATTAGGAAAATGCAAAGTGTTGGCATACTGAGTGAAAGCGAGTGCATAGCAGCCAACAAACAATAATTTACTTAACTTTCAAAGGTGAATTTCCTCCAGAATTCACAGCGTGTTAGGTTAAACTAGTGTTCTGAAGATGATTTTAAGTGAAAACACAGGCATAGCATCAAACAAAACACTAATCTTACTTAGATTTGAAAGGTGAAGAAACTACTGCGGTTGCATAGAATTTCATAAAATCCGGGTTTTTACATTGTGTGTGAAAACAAGAGCATAAAAGCAAAACAAACAAGTATCTTACTAATGTTTCAAAGTTGAAGAACCTCCTGCATTCACAGCGTGTTTGCTGAAAGCAGCGTTTTGAAGATCAAAGTTAATGAATACACATGCAATGCACCAAATGAAACACAAATCTTTTTCACATTTGTGAATTAAAGAAACTAGTGCTATACCAAATACTATTATTGTACACATTGAATGAATTGTATGCTTTGTTAATATGTACCAATAAAATTAATTTGTTTAAAAATAAAATAAAATAATAAAACTAAAAAAAGAAAAAGAAACTAGTGCTTTGTGGTAGCATTAGGAAAAAGCAGAGTGTTGGCATACTGAGTGTAAACGAGTGCATAGAAGCCAACAAACAAGTATCTTACTTAACTTTCAAAGGTGAATTTCCTCCCCAATTCACAGCGTGTTAGGTTAAACCAGTGTTTTGAAGATGATTCTAAGTGAAAACACAGGCATAACACCGATCAAAACTCTAAACTTACTAAGATTTGAAAGGCGAAGAAACTACTGCAATGGCATAGAATTTCATAAAATCCGGGTTTTACATTGTGAGTGAAAGCAAGAACATAGCAGCCAAACAGACAAGTATCTTACTATGGTTTGAAAGTTGAAGTACCTCTTGCATTCACAGCAGGTTCACTGAAAGCAATGTTTTGAAGATCATTGTAAATGAAAATATAGGCAAAGCACCAAATGAAACACAAATCTTTTCATATTTGTGAAGTAACGAAACTAATGGTTTGGGGTAGCATTATGAAAAAGCAGAGTGTTGGCATACTGAGTGAAAGCGAGTGCACAGCAGCCAACAAACAAGTATCTTACTTCACTTTCAAAGGTGAATTTCCTCCTGAATTCACAGCGTATTAGTTTAAACCAGTGTTTTGAAGATGATTTTAAGTGAAAACACAGGCATAGCAGCGAACAAACACTAATCTTACTTATTTGAAAGGTGAAGAAATGACTGCATTGGCAAAGAATTTCATAAAATCAAGGTTTTTACATTATGAGTGAAATCAAAAGCATACCAGCCAAACAAACAAGTATCTTACTGAACTTTCAAAGCTGAATTTCCTCCTGAATTCACAGCGTGTTAGGTTAAACCAGTGTTTTGAAGATGATTTTAAGTGAAAACACAGGCACAGCACCAAACAAAACACTAATCTTACTTAGATTTGAAAAGTGAAGAAACTACTGTGTTGGCATAGAATTTCATATATTCCAGGTTTTTACATTGTGAGTGAAAGCAAGAGCATAGCACTCAAACAAACAATTATCTTACTTACGTTTCAAAGTTGAAGTACCTCCTGCATTCACAGCGTGTTTGGTAAAAGCAGTGTTTTGAAGATCATTGTAAATGAAAACACAGGAAAGCTGCAAATAAAACAAAAAATCTTTTTCAGATTTGTAAAGTGAAGTTACTATTGTATTGGTGTAGCATTAGGAAAAAGCAGAGTTTTGGCATACTGAGTGAAAACGAGTGCATAGCAGCCAAACAAACAAGAATCTTACTTGCCTTTCAAACTGGAAGTAACCCCTGCTTTCACAGAGTGTTATCAGAAACCAGTGCCTTGGAGATGATTTTAAGTGAAAACACTTGGAAAGCAGCCAATGAAACCAGTTTATTGGTTTTCTAAACTGAAGAACTGACTGCATTCACCAAGCTTTATGGTTAAGCAGTATTTTGAAGTTGATTGCAAGTGAAAACACGTGCATGGAAGCCAAAGGAAGAAACTTACTTAGATTTCCAAAGTGAAGAACCTGCCGCATTGGCATAGTAAATGTAGGGTTTTGAACTATTGGGTCTTAGCAAGTGTATAACAGCCAAACAAACAAGTATCTTACTTAACTTTCAAAGTTGAATTTCCTCGTACATTCACAGTGTGTTAGGCTAAACCAGTGTTTTGAAGATGATTTTAAGTGAAAAAAACAAAACAAAACAGGCATAGCACCAAACAAAATGCTAATCTTACTTAGATTTGAAAATCGAAGAAACTACTGTGTTGGCATAGAATTTCATAAAATCCGGGTTTTTACATTGTGAGCGAAAGCAAGAGCATAGCAGCTAAACAAACAAGCATCTTACTAAATTTGCAAAGTTGAAGTACCTCCTGCATTCACAGACTATTTGGTAAAATCAGTGTTTTCAAGGTGATTGTAAATGAAAATCTATGCAAAGCAGCAAATGAAACACAAAACTTAATTAGATTTCAAAAATGAAGAAACTACTGCATTGGCATAGCGTTAGGTAAAAGTGGTGTTTTGACATTGGTTGTAAATGAAAACAAGGGCCTAGCAGCCTAGGAATGAAGTATCTTATTTACTTTACAAAAGTGAAGAACGTCTGCATTGGCAGAGCATTAGGTAAAAGAAGGTTTTGACATTGTGAGTTAGAGCAAGTGCATAGCAACCCAGGAAACAATTATCTTTCATACTTTACAAACCTGAAAAACCTCCTGGATCAAGAGAGTGTATGTTAAAACCAGGATTTTGAAGTTGATTGTAACTCCAAGCAAGTACATGAGTGCCAATGAAATGAGTATCCTGCTTAGGTTTGAAAACTGAAGAAACTACTACATTGTCATAGCATTAGATAAAAGAAGTGTTTTGACATTGATTGTGAGTAAAAGCAAGTGAATAATAGTCAAAAAAACAAGTACCTTACTTACCTTTCAACTTTAATTACTCCTGCATTCACAGAGTGTTAGTTTAAACCAGTGTCTTGAAGTTGATTGTAAGTGAAAACACATGCAAATCAGCCAATGAAACAAGTCTCTTTACTGGTTCTCTAAACTGAAGATCCAATTGCTTTCACTGAGCATTAGAGAAAAGTCCTTGGAAACTGTCTAAACTGTGGAGTACATGGAGCCTGTGCAGCCTGTGGAATCTCTGGAGCCTGTGGAAGCCCATGGAGTCATTGCAGGTACATGGAACTTGAGGTGCATATGGAGCCTGTGGAAACTTTGGAATTCATGGAGTCCTGTGGAGACTGTGCAGGCCCAGGTAACCTGTGGAATCTGTGGAGCCTGTGGAGCCTGTGGAGCCCATTCATACCATGAAGCCCAGTAAGGTGTTGCTGTGGAGCCCATGGAGTCTGTGAAGCCAGATGAGGTCTGTGCAGCCTTTGGAGTTCATGGAGCCCATGGGGCCCATGGAGACCATGCATCCTGTGCAGGCCCATGGTGCCGATAGAACCTATGGAGGCTTTGTATTTCCATTGAGTTGGTGGAGCCTGTTGAGGTTGTAGAGCATATGGAGGCTTGTCCAGCCCATGGAGCCCATGGCAGCTTTGTAGGCCTATGGATCCTGTGCAGGCCAATGAAGTGTGTGGAGCATTTTGATCCCAGGGAGCCTGTGGAGCTTGTGCAGGCACATGTAACCTGTGGAGACTAGGGAGCCTGTGGAGCTTGTGGAGTCTGTGGAATCAGTGGAGCCTGTGGAGCCTGTGAATACCTATGGAGCCTGTGGAAAACATGGAGCCCATAGAGGCCATGAAGCCCATGGAGATCAGTTATTCCATGGAGTCCTGAGTAGCTGTGGAGCCCATGGAGCCTGTGAAGTCATTGGAGCACATCAAGCCTGTGCAGGCCCAGGGAGCCTGTAGAGCTTGTACAGGCCTGTGGATCCTATGGAGTTTGTCAAGCCCATGGGTCCATGGAGCCTGTTGAGGTATGGAACCCAAGGAAACTACAGAGTATGTGGAGCCTGTGGAGTGCCTGTGCCCATGGACTCATGTGGAGCCCATGGGGCCTGTAGAGCCTGTGGATACTATGGAGTCCATTGAGGCTTGTGGAGCCTGTGGACCCAATGGAGGTGGTGTAGCCCAGGGTGTCATAGAGGACTTTAGAGCCCATGGAGGTTGTTGATCCAATGGAGCTCATGGAGCTTGTGGATGCTGTGCAAGCCAGTGGAGCTTGTGCAACCTGTGAAACCCATGGAATCCGTGGAGCTGGGGGAGCTTGTGGAGGCCATGGAAACTGAGGAGAATATGTAGACTATGGAGTCCAAGGAGGCCTGTGGATCCAAAGCAGGCTCATGAAGTACAGGAAGACTGTGAAGTCTCTGAGAATATACAGGTCTGTGGAACCCATGGAGATGATGGGGCCCATGGACGCTGTGAAATCAGGGGAGGCCTGTGGAGACTGTGAAGGCCTGAGGACACTGTGGAGCCCATGGTGCCTCCGGAGGCCTGAGGAGTCTGTGGAGCCTATGGAGGCCTGTGGAGCCTATGCAGGCCTATATAACCCATGGAGCCCATAGCACCTGTGCAGGCCTGTGGAATATGTGGAGCCTGTGGAGCCACAGGAGGTCATGGAGCCCATGGAACACATGGAGGCTGTGGAGACTTCAGAGCCTGTATATCTCATGGAGGTCATGGAGCCTGTGCCGGCTCATAGTGCTAGCAGTGTCTGTTGAGCCCATGGATGCATATGGAGCCAGTGGAGCCCTTGGAGGTTATGTAGGCCCATGGAGCCTGAGGAGGCTGTGGAGGCTAAGGAGGCTGAGGATCATGTGGAGGCCTGTGGAGTCTGTGGAGTCCATTTTGTGCGATGGAGCCTGTGGGTCCTGTGCAGTTCATGGGACGTCTGGAGTTTGGGGAGTCTGTGGAGCTTGTGCAGTCCTGTAGAACATGTGGAAACAATGGAGATTGTGCAGGCCTGGGGAGATGGTGGCTTTGGAATTTGTGGAGCCCAAGAAGGCCGGTTGAGTCTATGAAGCCTGTCGTGGCTCTACAGGACCTTGAAAACTGTGGAGCCTTTTGAGACAATAATGCCTGTGGAGCCAATGGAGACCTGTGGATCCTGTGCAGGCCAGTGGAATCTGTGGTGACTATGAGTCCATGGAGGGTGTGGAGAGTGTTCAGACCCAAGGAGCCTGTGGAGCTGTGATGCTTGTGGATGTTGTGGGCATCAGTGGTGCATGTGGAGACCATAGGGTCTGTGAACCAGTTGAATTCTGTGGAGCCAATGGAACCCATGGAGCCTGAGAAGACCATGGAGCATGTGGATCCCATGGATACCATGGAGGCTTGTGAAGCTGTGGAGCTTGTGAAACCCATGAATGCCTGTAGAGCTGGTGCATGCCCTTGAATCCTTTGGAGACTGTGGTACCCGTGGAAGCCTGTGGAACCCTTGGAGCCCAAGAATGCCTGTGGAGCTTGTGGAACCTGTGGAGTGTGTTCAGGCTATGAAGGCCATGGAGCCCCTAAAGGCCATGAAGCCTGTGGAGCTCTGGGAACCTTTGTAAAGGGTGGTGTATTAGTCAGCCAAAGGGGTGCTAATGTGAAATACCAAAACTGGG
>JAKSZT010015631.1:0-10939 GCA_026826555.1 Tolypeutes matacus | reverse complement strand
AAGAAGGTGGGGCGTAGTGCCCCGCAAACGCCTGAAACATTACCTCAATACTTAAGTCCAAACAATCATAGTCTGCCAGCTATTGTTTGGTATGTGTGTCCTTGCCCATCTGGCATGGCATTTGTACATATAAAAATAATGTCTTGATACAGTCAGAGGAGTCCCTTTTACTCCTAGCTTCCTTGCTTGCAGAAGCCTGTCTATATAAACCCTGCCCTTTCTACCACTTTTTAGAGCTCCATTATGCCTTCTCAATGGGATGCTGCTCAATTCATGAATTACTCAATAAAGCTGTGAGGGTGAGGTCCTAGTTTTCATGTTTTTAAAAAATTTTTTTCTTTTATCAATCTTTTACCATGATTTTCAGTCTTTCATGAAGACTGAATTGGCATGAGAGACATAGAAATCATCTGAGATCTAGGTTGTAAAAAGAGGAGAGTTCTCAGTAAGGGGTGAGGTTGTTATTATTGGATGAGAAGATGGGAAGGATCTAAGTTATTGAGAGTTCACATAATAACTGATATTAAGTCCCTTAAAATGCATCTTATTACTCCTTCCAGTAAGCATGAATATTTATAAAAGGTAGACAGAATTTCAGACTGGTTGTTTATCATGAAAATTATAATTTACCTCAAACCTATTCAAGAAGTTTTTAAAGATTATCCAGTGAAACATAGTCACTATTCAACAAGTGAATTTTCCAGTCTAGATTCTGAACTGATGATAGTCTCTTACTCTTATTGGAATAGAGTTCTTAAAAACCCATATGGTCATTTTTTTTTTAACAATTTATTGAAGTATATTATTCATACACGAACATACACAAACTATAAAAGTCCAGTAAACATTGTGAACTCACAAAACAAACAAGCACAACATCATACAGGGCTCCCACACATCACCCTCCCCCAAACACCCCACATTGTTGTGAAACATTTGCCATCAAACCATAAAAGAGCATCGTCAAAGTATTACCACTAACTATAGTCTGTATCTTCCTCCCCTATTCATTTTTTAAGTTTTATTTATTTATTTACTTTTATCCATTTTTACACCCACCCCCACCCCCGTTTTTGCTGTCTCTGTATCCATTCACTGGGCAACTTTCTGTGTCCGTTTCCTGCCCTCTCTTCTCATCCTTCTCCTCCTGTCTTCACTGGGATTCGATCCTCGGCATCTCCGATGTGGGAGAGAGGCGCCCTACTGCCTGTGCCACCTTAGCTCCTGGTTTTTCAGTGTGTCTCATCTTGGCTCTCACTTATGTCACTCTCCTGTTATGTCATTATCTTGCTGCATGGCTCGTGGGGTTTGGAGGTGCACCCATGCATGGAGCCTGGCGGCCCATGTGCCTTCTATATTTTTCTTTTTAAAATTTTTACCAGGAGGCTCCAGGGATGAAATCCAAGTCCCTCCATATGGGAGACAGATGCCCAACCACCCAAGCCACATCTGTCCCCCTGCTATATCTCTTAAGGTTGACCCAAGATACCCAAAGTTACAGTCTTTTCCCATACAGGATGGTCATATAATAAATCAGGCTTAGTTTATCACCAGCATTCTAAAAACCAGACCTAGGGAGAAAAGCTAGGTCTGGGGACACATGCATGGTTTCTAATATAGCGAATGTTTAGCCTACCATGATTATCACAAAATCAGGTCAGCGAGAATATTCGCACCCATATGGTCATTTTAGACTTTTTTTCCAACTTCCATATCTCAGGAATGAATCAAATTCCTCAGATCCCATGCCAAATGTATAGTTAATATCTGTGATATAATTATGTGTTTGTTTTTATTCAGAAAACTCAGAAATTATAAGATTAGTATCCAGAATTAGATCCACATTAAATGTCATTTTCTATTTCTGCTTTTAAAAAGAAATGTTTCCATATTAGGGTAATGTTGGCATCATAGAATGAGTTAGGTAATATTCCTTCTGCTTCTATTTTTTGGAAGAGCTTAAGTAGAATTGGTGTTAGCTCTTTCCAGAATGTTTGGTAGAATTCAGCTGTGAAGCCATCTGGTCCTGGACTCTTCTTAGTTGGGAGGTTTTTAATGACTGAGTCTATCTCTTTACTTGTAATTGGGCTGTTGAGTTCATCTATTTCTTCTTTCATCAATGTCGGCTGTTTGTGGGTTTCTAGAAACTTGTCCATTTCCTCTAAATTGTCATTCTTGTTGGCATATAATTTTTCAAAGTATCCTCTTATGATACTCTATTTCTGTGGGGTCAGTAGTGATATCATCTTGCTCATTCCTTATTTTATGTATTTGCATCTGTTCTCTCTTTTTCTTTGTTAGTCTGGCTAAGGGTTTGTCAATTTTATTGATATTCTCGAAGAACCTGCTTTTGGTTTTGTTTATTGTTTCCAGTGCTTTCTTATTCTCTATTTCATTTAGTTCTGCTCTAATCTTGGTTGTTTCCAACTTTCTACTTCCTTTAGGTTTAGTTTGTTGTTGTTTTTCCAATTCCTCCAAGTGTGCAGTTAGGTCTTCAATTTTAGCTTATCTTCTTTTTTTATATATGAATTTATGGCTATGAACTTGCCTCTCAGGACTGCTTTCGCTGCATCCCATAGGTTTTGATATGTTGTTTTGTCATTTTCATTAGTTTCAAGCTAGTTACTGATTTCTTTTGAAATCTTCCCACAGCTATTGTATCATTTTAATACTGATAAAGGAAGTGCCATGGCCCTAACACCCCCTCAGCAGAAACACACAGTTTTAGGAAGATGAACACCCCTCATCCCTTTCTCTCTTCCTCTCTTTTCACCCTGGAATCCACATCGTTAGGAAGATAAGCACTCTCTGCCTGCCCTTTTCAACTGGAATTTACAACTCTAAACAGATAATGACTCTTTTCCTCCCTAATAGCCCTCTGCTTTAGGAAGATAAGCTAAACTCACATCTTTTGCTTTTGTAACCTCCTCCTGCCTGCTTGTTTAAGAATTTGCCCACATAAAGTCCCCATATAAATTTATGAAATGCAACATTCAGTGCTCAGATTTTTTGGATACCTGACTCTCCTCTGGGCCTGTGCATAATAAAACTTTTTTCCTCTGCCTCTCAGAGTGCCACTTGGGTTTTTCATTGTCTAATTTTCATCTGCCACAACATTTGGTTCCCTGACCAGGAAAGCCCAACCAAGCAAGCCAGTTGTGCCTCCAGCTTGGGGCTGATGGGTGCAGGCAATGGTGATCTCCAAGCAAAAAAGGTGAGCATCACCCATCCTCTTAATGGAACGTCCTTCAGAGGTTGTCCCCGTGAGCTGCATCCTCACACCCGAGCCTGACTCAGTGGGGAGGTGGACTGAACAGTCACAGAAGACTCTGGAAACATAAGTCCCCAGGTGCCAACTCCTCAGTCAGGCCCATCTCCAGACAGAAGGGAAGATTAATCACCTCCCAAAGTCTCAAACATCAAGATCCCAGAATAAGGCAGTCCCTATGGGTGGGAGTGCATAATCTCTGAGCAATTGTGTGTGTGAGTGAGGATGACAGAGGCTTGCTTCTTTTATTCCAGTCCATGACTCCACAGCTTGTGCTACAGAGCCTGTGTGGGCCCTAACCTGTTTTCCACAGCTACGTCATATGGTATAATGGCTCACCCTGAACTCTTCCCAGGCACTGTATCTAAGATAAGCCAAAGTCCTCATGAGAGATGCAGACAGGTGGGCATCTGAGTGGCCTTGAAAGAGGCAACCCCTTTCCTTTGTTTGTCTTGTGCCACTGATACAGGGTATGGGCTCATCACAGTCAAAACCTACCATCTTAAACTGCATGCTCAAGAATTTCAAGAAGAAGTTTTCCAGAGATTATGGCATCCGGATGAATCCTGGCACCCTCTGAACCTTATGTGAAGTAGAGTGGCCCACTTTTAACACTGACTGTCCCTCAGAAGGGACCCTGGATATAGCCAGGGCCTGCAAAGTGTGGCTGATTGCTACAGGAACTCCTGGCCACCCCAATCAGGTTCCCTACATCAACTGTTGGTTAGAGATAGCCCAGACTCTGCCCCCTTCGGTTTGATTGTGCATTGGAAAAAAGGGAGAGAGCAGGGTCTTGGTTGCTCAGGAAATGTGGCTTCAGAAGCCCGTCATTCATCAGGAGTCCTCAGAAGAAGACCCATCACCACCACCCCACTGCCATATGCTCTGGCCACTCTAGCCTCTCCTCCTAGCCCAGGAGTGCAAGCAGCTCTCCCAGAAACACCCCCACTTTTGGTCCCTCTGTGAACATCAACCCCCTCTGAGGAAAGCCCCAGAACCCCAATACCATGGAAGCTCTGGTCAGCAAAATCTGTGCTACAAATGCCTCTCCATGAAACACAGGGCCCAGCCCAGATCAGTGAGAATGGGACCATCTGACCCAGGAGGCCTATTTTGTACTCCCAGCCCTTCACAACTACAGACCTCTTAAACTGGAAGCACCACACCCCTCCATACTCAGAAAAGCACCAGGCCCTTATTGATCTCATGGAATCCATTTTCCAAACCCATCATCCTACTTGGGATGATTGCCACCAAGTCCTCCTGATTTTGTTTAGTATGGAGGAGACATTATGGATTCTGATGAAAGCCTGAAAGTGGCTGCAGGAGCAGGCCCCTACTGGCATCTTAAACCCAGATGATTGGGCATGAGGGTGGCACAAGAGGTCCAGCCAAAGTGGGATTTGAACACTGATCAGAGACAGGCTGCACTCTAGCAATATCAGGAAGTGCTCCTTCAAGGGGTCTAAGAAGGGGCAAAATTACCGACAAACATGACAAAGATGACTTTAGTCACTCAAAATCCTGAAGAATCTCCAGGGGATTTCTATGAGTGACTTTGCAAGACCTTCAGAATCTACATCCCTTTTGACCCAGAAGCTCCAGAAAACCAGAGGATGGTGAATGCCACCTTTATTGCACAGGCAGCAATGGACATTAAAAGAAAGTTCCAAAAATTAGAAGGTTTCACAGGGATGAACATCTCTCAAATCCTTGAAGTTGCCAACAAGGTATTTGTCAATTGAGTTGAAGCCAGCAAATGACAGGCCAAGAAGCAAATGAAACATCAGGCCACCCTACTGGCAGCAACCTTGGGAAATCCTGAGCCCACCAGATGAGAAGGGCCACCTCAAAAAGGGGGGGACAAGCAACAGAAGGGTGACCCTGGCCAAAGACCAATGTGACTACTGCAAAGAAAGTGGACACTGGAAAAGTGAGTGCCCCCCAAAGACCCAAGCACATAGATGGGTTATTGTTAGAGGGAAATACTGACCTGAGCCCCATGACCAGGGCTCAACCTCAAATAGGGGTGACTGGGCTCACTGGAACTTGACCCTCATGAACCTATAGTCAAACTACAAGTCGGGGGCCAGTCAATGACTTTCATGGTCGACACCGGCACTGAGTATTCTGTGGTCTCAGCCCCCATCATCACCTTTAGCAGAAAAACCAGTAATATCATCTGAGCAACTGGGGACCAGTCAAACAAAATGCCTTTTTGTCAGTCGAGAACATGCCAGCTTGGTGGCCATAAAGTGACTCATGAATTTCTGTACCTGCCGGAATGTTTAGGTCCCTAACTTGGTAGGAACCCCTTAACCAAACTGGGGGCCCAGATTACCTTTAAACCTGTAGGGCCAGCATACTTAAGCCTTGGAACCGGCCTCAATCTCCTCATCACCATAATCCTTAAATGAGGAATGGAGACTTCATGAGGAAGAAAATTCAAGTCAGAATTGAGAAAAACTACTGAAACTTTCCCCCCAGGTTTGGGCAGAAAAAAACCCACTCTGAATGGCATGGAACCATGCACCCATCCTCACTGATCTGAAGCCTGAAGCAGTCCTGGTTCGACAGTGACAGTATCCAATCTCCTGCAAAGCACAGTTGGGCATGGTCAAACACATAGATTGCCTGAGAAAAGAAGGAATCCTGATCGAGTGCCAGTCACCCTGAAACACACCATTATTACCAGTAAAGAAGCCATATGGGACAGTATATCAACCAGTCTAGGATTTGTGAGCCATCAATAACACCACTCTCACCTTACATCAGGTTGTTCATAACCCATTTACTTTGCTAGGACAGTTGCCACGTGAAGCCACCTGGTTCACTTGCTTGGACATGAAAGATGCTTTCTTCTGCCTTCAGCTGGCTCCCCTGAGCCAGCCTCTGTTTGCCTTTGAGTGGGAAGATCCCAGAACCCAGCAGAAAACCCAGCTAACCTCTACCCAGCTCCTACAAGGCTTTAAAAATTCCCCTAAACATTTTGGGTAAGACTTGGCAGCAGATCTGGTCACCTATCCCCAGGACTGCACATGTGCCATCTTGCAATACATAGATGACCTCCTACTTGCCAATGAGATGGAAAAGGACTGCTGGAGAAGTACACAGACTCTCTTACAACTTCTAATACAGACTGGGTACAAAGTACCTTGGAGAAAAGCCCACATCTGTAAACAGTAGGTCAAGTACCTGGGATTCAGCATCACACAAGGGCACCAGATGCTCTTACCAGAATGAAAGAAAGTGATTTGCACTATCCCTACCCCCACCACAAAAAAAAGCTTCATGAGTTTTTCAGGGCTACAGGGTTCTGCCCCATCTGGATTCCTGTGTTTGCAGCCATGGCCAAACACCTTTACAATGTTCTGACAGGTCCAGAAAAAGAGTCCCTTGCCTGGGGAGAAGCTCAACAGGGGGCCTTTCAAAACATCAAAAGATAACTCAGCCAAGTCCCTGCCTTGGGGTTCCCAGATGTAACTCAATACTTTAACCTGTTTGTGCATGAAAAGAACAAAGTAGCATTGGGGGTCCTCACACAAACAGTCACCCTCTGGCAAAATCCCATTGCTTACCTCTCCAAGCAGCTGGACCCCATGGCTGCAGGGTGGCCACCCTGCCTGAAAGCCCTGGCAGCAACCATAACCGTCATCAAAGAAGCCAACAAATTAACCCTCAGACAGGTTATTCATGTAATGGTGCTACACACAGTCACTGCCCTAATGAACTCACATGGACACCGGTGGATATCTAATCCCTGGGTCACACATTACCAAGGTTTACACTGTGAAAACCCCAGAGTGACAATAGAAACAGTGTCTAAACCCTGCCATTTTTTTGTCAGGTGAGGAAGGGGTTCCTGAGCATGATTGTGTTGAAGTGATCAAGGAATTTTACGCCAGTCACCCTGATCTCCAAGACAAACCACTCCCTTTACCAAATCAGACACTATTTACAGATGGGAGCAGTCTCTTTAAAAACAGGGAAAATCTTCCTGGATATACAATCACCACTACTGAAAAAGTGGTGGAAGTGGCATCTCTACTCTGGGGATGGTCTGTGCAATGAGCAGAACTCTGGGCACTTGTCCTAGCCCTGCAGCTAGCCACCTGGCAAGCAGTACACATTTACACTAAATCTAACTATTCATTTTCTACCATTCATATCCACAGGGCAATTTATAAAGAAACAGGTCCCCTAACTACAGGGAAATAGGAAATCAAAAACAAAGAAGAAATCCTCCAACTGTTAGAAGCAATCTGGAAACCAGGCAAAGTCACCCTCATCCACTGCCAGGGACATCAGAAAGCAATGGAAATGGTCACTCAAGGAAACAGGCTAGCTGACAAAGCATCTTAGCAAGTGGCTTAAGGAACCCGTGGAATACAAGTCCTAGAATCAATATGGCAGCTGTCCCTCTTAGAACATGAAACTAATCAACTAAGCTACACCTAGGAAGAACAGGAATGGGCCAAGAGAGAAGGGGGAAGCAAAACCACTGAAGGAATTTGGATGCTCTTGATGATGGATTTTGGTCTCAAAAGGAGACACTCATGCCCTCATCCACAATGCCACCAACTTACCCACCTAGGGATAACTGCACTAGAAGCCTTGCTTAGGAGATACTACTACATAACCTGACTAGGTTCTCTCTGTGCCACAATCAGCAGCCAGTGCCAAGTCTGTGCCAAAACCAACCCTCTGCAGGGTTCCTGTTCTCCAGCAGGTGTCCAGCACATGGGAACATCACCCTTTGAAGATCTCACAGTAGACTTCACAGAAATGAAACCAAGTCAGGGGAACAAATATCTATTAGTGATGATATGCACCTTTTCAGCCTGGGTCAAAGCTTTTCCCACTCACACCAAAAAGGCAAGAGAGGTGCCTAAAGCTTTACTTAGAGAACTCATTCACCAACACAGGCCGCCACAGTCATTGGAAGTGACAATGACCCAGCCTCCATGGCTGCTATGGTACAAGAGCTGGTGAAAATGTCAGGAATCAAGTGGAAAATCCATACAACTTCCAGTCCCCAGATTTCAGGGAAAGTTGAATGCATGAATCGAACACTCAAATCCTCCATAGTCAAATTCTGCCAAGAAAATGTTCTCCCCTGGGTAGACTTACTTTCCTTAACCCTTCTCTGAGTTAGGTGCACTCCAGAACCCACAGGCTATTCCCTTTTGAAATTCTATTTGGTTGGCCACCCCTAATTATCTGGGCCTTAAAAGGAAATCTCAAACTTCTGGGGGAAGCTAGCCAAGATTCCATTCTCCAGCAGCTAGGGAAAACTCTAGCCCAAATACATAAAACTTTCTTATCCCAGAACCTCATTACCCTGGGACACCCAGTGCTCCCCTACCAGCCAAGGGACCTACTCTGGGTCAAAGACTGTAAAAAAGAACCCCTCCAACCTTCCTGGACAGGTCCACATACTGTGATCCTTGTAAATCCTACTACTCTTAAAGTTGCAGGCATTGTCCCTTGGATCCATCATTCCAGGGTCAAGAAGGCATACCCCAATTAAGAGCAGGACTGCTGGACAGCCCAACCCATACCCGGCCACCCCTTGAGAGTGTGAGTCACCTGGGATCCCCAAACACCAACCTCATCAAATGCCTGTTGAATGGAACCATGCTCCTACTGGATCCTGTGCTTATATGACCTACTTGCCTTGGTATTTGGAGTTGGACTCACTGCAGTGGCCCCTGCAAACTGGACTATAGTGAATAGAGCTCTAATTGCAATTGCTTATTGGTGTATAATAGGATACTTCTGTGACTTGAGTTTCTTATCCTCTCCTTCCTTGCCAATATCCACCCCCAAAATCTATGGCAGCTGCAAGTTAGTCAAAGCTGGTGCAAACAATTCATGCTGAACACTTCAATCCCATTCTTGGCAAGTGCAACTTCAGCCTCTGTAATATTTGACACTTGCAGGACAATCCAAGACTGTCCTTACACTTTGCTAGTTGCCCCACACCCCCACACCCCCATAGCTACCCCCAGGAGAGGGTGTAGGGGCTGCAACTATGGGAGTTATGACAAATATCTCTGCTGAGGACCCAACAAGAGTGGAGGATTCTGCCATTCTTGGAGCTTGCTGGTAGGTGTCAACACTTCCTGGATGGTGGTCCCACTAAGTTCTCCATATCTCCTACAGAAAATCCCCAGCCCAGCAGTCTGTGGCATAGAAACCTGTGACCTCATAAAACTCACCTTATTAAACATAACCACTGGATCAGAAAATACCTTTTTATAGCCCCAAACAGGACTAAAACTAGGAATCAGAATATACGACCCAGTGGGGCCAGACACAGGGGACCTCATACTAGTCCAGCTGATCCCGGTAACCCAACCCCCAGAGAAAACCCTGTGAAAAACATCAGTAAAGCTGCCCAGACACTGAAAGCTAAATTTAGAATGGGCCCCCCACAACATCCTTTTGAACCAGGTTCAAAATTTTCACCAACTCCTAAATAAATCCAGGTCCGACATACCTCCAACTCTGGCTATGCACTTCTTCAAACCTAACCATCTTCCCCATATCTGTCCCATGGAGCATAATCCTCCTGACCCATGACAGCTCTATGGCAAGGATCAGGCCCCCTCTCAGTCTGCATAACTGAGCCCCCATGAAAACTGGCTAACTGTGAAACATAACTACTGGGTCTCCTTCAATCATCCTACCTCTTGGAAAGGTTAACTGTAACACCACCCACTCACTCAATGAGCCTGACCAATGCACTGTAATCTCAACCATCTGGGTCTGTGGCACCAATGCCTACCAGTGCCTAACCCAGGATGGCCAGGGCATCTGTTACCTGGCTTGGCCAGTACCATCATTCTCAGAGTGTGGAGATGAATTGCTTGGAGAGGTCTCTCAAGACAAATGAGCAATACAGGCAATTACAATACTCTTAGGACTTGGAGTAGTCAGGATCACAGCAGTAGCAGGGTTCTCACTTGCAGTTGGTCAGGAGGGCATACAAACCTTAGCACAGGAAACATCAAATGACCTCAAAGAAATATCAGGAGCTCTTAAATGGTTGCAAGACCAGATAGACTCATTGGCAGAAATGGTTTTACAGAACAGGTGAGGATTAGACTTGCTCACTGCAGGTTCAGGGGGAATCTGTCAGGTCCTGGGGGAAGAATGCTATTTCTATGCAAACTCCTCAGGGATAATTAGAGACAAGGTGGCCCTTTAAGAGAATGAGTCAAAGACCACTTAACCCATGTATACCAGGCATCTGTCAATTGGAACTACTTCCAGTATCTCCTTTCCTGGATTTTACCATTCATGACAGTATTAACCTAGGTCTTCTTCCTCTTAACTTTCAGGCCATGTGTTCTACGGTACTTAACACAATACATTACTTCCCACTTAAATGCCTTAAAACATCAAGTAATGCCTTATGTTAAATATCAGCCCTTGGGGACTATAGAAAAACCCCATTGTTAGCAGATGATGCCCCATAAGGAATTATAAGGGCATCAAAGGGGAGAATGATAAAGGAAATGTTGTGGCTCTAACCCTCCCTCAGCAGAAACCCACAGTTTTAGGAAGATAAGCACCCCTCATCCCTTTCTCCCTGCCTGCCCCTTTCAACAAGAATTTAAACTCTAAACAGATAATGACTCTTTTCCTCCCTAATAGCCCTCTGCT
>JAKSZT010015621.1:0-11027 GCA_026826555.1 Tolypeutes matacus | reverse complement strand
GGAGGCTCCAGTCTCTGGAAGTATACCTAAAAACTCCAGCATCACATATAGGTTTGAATAGAAGGGACTGGTGAACCATGTGCAGGGAGGACTTATTTGAGTCTAATTCTGTCACTCTCAGGAGCACAGATTCCAAAATAGAACCCACTGATAAGGCATCAGTCTCTGGGGCTATCCCCCCTTATATAGGACCAGGGTGTCTCCGGAGCCCTCAGGAACCCCACTGAGTGGGGCAATAGGCACTTAGATGTTCTATGAGCTCCTACTGAGGTGTGCGTAAGAGTTACCTCTGGGATGACCTCCCGACTCTCTTTGAAGTCTCTTAGCCACTTGAACTCATTTGTCTTTACCTGTCTACTCTTATTCCTTGCAAATGGAGCAGAGTCTAATACAGCCATAATTGGAATCTGGTTTCAGAAAACCTTTGACTGCTATTTCAGTCCATTAGCAATCGATGCTTTTAATCTTACCTGGATGACTGCTATGTGGACTGCATGCAAAATGGACCATTATATGGCTTCTACTGAGTTTCTTTGGTCTGTATCCTGTAGCCCTCAAAATCTGGATATTTCCTATGCCATACATCCAGAGGATGCAAAAGCTTTGTGGGACAGTGTCCACAAAACACCTGGGGAGGTTACCCAGGAGGAAGTTGACTTATTCATGGACTGCCTTTATTCACATTTCCATAGACATTTCAAAATTCATTATCAGCCACAAGATTGATTCGTGTTTCAACATCTGTAGCTTCAGCACATACTGATGGAAAAATAAAGGTTAGTTTGAACAATTAAATTTAGTTAAATAGTTTTCCTTATTGCATAATTCCAAAATGTGTGGTGATTGTATTCTCCACATTGAAGAATCATATCTAAATATATGCCAATTCAAGACAGTCGAGACTGTATTTTATGCTCTGTAAATGGTTTACTAAAGTATTCAGCATTCTAGATGCAGCTTTATAATGGAAGGACACTATGCTATGTGCTATAGATATTGGTGATAATATGAATTATTGTTCTGTAATACTTTTTGAAACTTTCAAATTTTTCTTGTCAAATGTTGAAATAAGTATCAGAGACAGAGGATTTTGTTTATTAAGAAAATTATAGCCAGAAACAAAACTAAGATATCATCTTTATAATTTAGGCTTTTTCTATCTCCACCAGGAAAGAAGTAATAGAGACATTGTTTATTTTCTGTGAAGTGCTTGACACATGAAGTGTCAGAAATAAACTGAGAGTAGACTCCTGAAATATATTAAAATACACAGCCATAATAAATACTCGAAGGATAAAAAAAAAATAACCTATGGGAGACAATACAATCAATTATTAAGAAACAAGCTCATTTTAAAGGTAATATTTTAAAGCAAAATGGAATTTCCTAGCTGACTATTATGTAAAATAAGCAGTCATTAGTTCTTTTGCTACTATAGGTTTTCCAAAGATACTTGTTGAATCTCATTTCATGAATCTTGAAAGGCTTATTCAAATATGATAATTTTCCACCTCGGAAGACAAGAAATATTGACTATCTCAACACTGTCTCAATGATAGGCATTGGTTTTGCCAAGATGGCTGCTTAGTGTCAGCCAAAGACCATCTCCAGACATTTGGTCCTTTTTCTGGGAAATTATTCACATTGATAAAGACAGATTGGTTCAAACTTTACAAAAATATTGGTGGGTAAATTTTACTGAAGACAGGTAGCCAAATCTTGCCTTATCGTTCATTACCATAACCCAGGGAAAACTGTAACGAAAGGCAAAACTTAGAACTCTTGCCTCAAAAAAACATTTTTCCATTCACAAAGGGATTTCATTCAATTGACTGAATCACAAAATTTTGAATATGATTTAGTAATGGTTGGTCACTCTTATGCTTGGATTGAGGTTTTCCTTTGCTAAAAGGCTAATATTCTGTTTGGAAAAAGGTAAATTTTTGTTCTCCCACCTGAAAATAATTTACTCCTTCGTGATGGATAATCTCACTTTATAGATGAAATGCTAAAGAAACTGTGTAAGATACTGCCATTACAACAAAACTTCCTGCTCATATTGACCCCAAAGTTCTGGAAAAGTAGAATGGGCTAATGATCTTTTAAAATCGAAATTATCCAAATTTTCAGAAGAGCTTAATCTAACCATTAGCTTTAATGATAATCTTGACCTCAAATCTTGACCTTTAATCCTTTTTTTTTTTAATGTTTTTTTTTTTTTTTTTAAGATTTTATTTATTTATTCATTTATCCCCCCCTTGCTGCTTGTGCTCGCTGGGTCAGCTAACCACGCCGTGCGGGCGGGCTTGCCTTCACCAGGAGGCCCCGGGAACCGAACCTGGGGCCTCCCATATGGTAAACAGGAGCCCTACTGATTGAGCCACAGCCGCTTCCCATTGACCTTTAATCTTGACCTCAAAATCATCAGGGGCCCTCCCCATATGAAATGATTCCAGGAAGATGCATGAGACTGTGGCAACTTCTCCTCTATCAGACACCTGGTTATACTTAGAGCTTGTTAAATATTGTCAAATTCCACATCATGTGCCCAACAGGTGCAAGATGCATTTCTAAAGAAACTATCATCAGATACACCCTTACAAGATTTTCAGCAGGGATACTGGAATTTTTGGAAGAGACACGAATGAAAGAAAGTCAGTTATAGAACTATTCTGGAAAAGACAATTTCAGATACTTTTAACTACAAGTACTGCATTTAAATTCCAGAGCATGCACCCATGGGTACATGCGAGCCAGTGTAAATGTGCTAAGGATTCTATAATTTAGACATCTATCCAGTACCACCAGAGATTTAACTCTGAGGCTCACCAAAAAGATTCCAGAAGCAGTAAACTTCCAGAAATGGACAACTTCATCCCAAGACCTTTGGATTAAGATCTATGATAAGGACAACAAGCCCTCATTTTATTAGAATCCTCTTTTTCCCTTTATTTTCTAATTTTGTGGTAGTTCATGATACTAGGTTGTTAAAATAGCCATTGTACTGTTTTCTTTTTTAATTTTCTCAAATGTTTTCATTCCCATAGATTCTGTGAACCCCTGAATTCACCTTTCTCAAACAATTGCAACAACAGCCAATCTTTCCAACTGTTGGATTTCTCATCCAGCCCCAGACCTTCTAATAATAATCTTATAGCTACACCCTTAAGAGTATATGGAACCAGATTTCACCCTAAGACTGATAATTCAATTCCCTTCTATCTTCAAGACAGAATAATTGATAAGCTTGGCACATCTATAAGCCTTAATTGGACACTAAGCCACCAACAATTAACTGTTATTACTGATATTTCCCAGAACCTCAAAGAAACCCAGGTGTATTAGTCAGCCAACGGGGTTCTGATGCAAAGTACCAGAACTTTTTTGGCTTTTACAAAAGGTATTTATTTAGGGTAGAAGCTTACAGTTACCAGGCCCTAAAGAGTCCAACTCAAGGTACCATAAGCGGTACTTTCTCACCCACAGTCTGTTGCCACGTGTTGACACAAGATGGTGGGCAATGTCTGCAAGAGTTCAGCCTTCCACCTTCCTCTTAAGGCTCTGTGGTCCCAGTTTCTTCCTATCTCAGCTGTAGGCTGGCATAAGGCTTGTCACTCTCCCCAGGGCTTCTTTCTTTCTGGGCTCAACTTCTCTGCTCTCTCCACAAGGTCAACTGTAGACTATCAGGCTCATCTCTCTTCCCAGGGCCATGTCTATGGAGCACTCTCTTTTCCTGCATATCTGCTTCTGTATTCTCCTTCGCCGTGTATTTACTTCCCTGTCTTTGATTGAGCATCCGTTTATAAGCTCACAAAGGGGGTGGGGGTGGGCGGGGAGTCAAACTGAGTTGCCCTAATGATGTGGTCAAATGAAAGCCCTAATCTTGATTTAATAAAGCAAAAATGAAACCTCTGAATCTAATACAATCTAATATACCCAGAGTAACAGACCAATTTACAAACACAATCCAATATCTATTTTTGGAATTCATAAACAATATCAAACTGCCCCACCAGGAAACACCAAGAATAGGAAGAGAGACATAGGACTAATGATGAAAATTATAGTCCAATTATTTTCACATAAAGCTATGCAAAAACCATTATATGATTTGTTTTAAACTCCATCCAGGGTGATTTCCTCAACAATCAGATCAATTAAATTCAAATAAATAAGTGGTACCTACCATTACCATAAACTATAAATTTGTGCCTTCTCAATGTGTACCCCTGGTATACTCTTTTGGTACAATAAAATGGATTTCCTATGTTTCCCACATTCAAATACGATGTACAATTTTGTTATAATCATTTGGCCTTTCCAAGCATTCAAAGCAGAACCTCCCGGTGTTTATATTTTATTGATATTTTGACATGTGTTAAGTAAAATACTTAACCGGCCAGGAGGGTCCCCTTTCCAAGAAAGGATTATCCAGAAGACAAAAAAATAATTGACCTGCAGGGACTTCTTGAGAAAATGGAACAATGGAATGCACCCTACAGAATTACAGATAAGCAACACCTGCTGATAAACCAATTTCAGTCCAGTAGAGATGGTTTATCAGAATGGACAAGCATAACATACTACTCAATGTATATCTACTCCCCACTTTGTAAGACCACATGTAAAATGGAAAATTAATATCAGCCAATCAGAACATTTCCTCACTTTCTTCCATGTTTGCCCTATATAAGCTCCCCCTTTCCACTTCCTCAGTGGAGCTCCTTTCCACATATAGTTTGGATGCTGCCTAATTCATGAATCATAAGTTGCTCAAATAAGCTCCCACAATTAATATCTTGACTAATAATTTTTAACAGTTTTAGTGTCAGAAGTGGGATATGAAGGAGGCACCTGATGGCCCCCGGAGGCAGTGATAAGATCAAGCAAAAGGTAAACACTGAACCTTTTGTGCTCTTTCCTCACTTGTGGCTCCCAGAGATCAAAGGGTAATTTCCTTTCAGATCTAAGCTCTGTAAATTGTGTTGCATTCCAACTTTGAGCAGTGCTAAAGTCTGAGGATCAAACTAAAGGTCTGGTTACATTCCAGGTAAAACAAGTCTGGGGATGGGAAGCAGATGTGGCTCAAGCAGTTGGGTGCCTGCCTACCACATGGGAGGTCCTAGGTTTGGTTCCCGGTGCTACCTAAAGAAGACAAGCAAGACAGTGAGTTGACACAATGGGCTGGCACGGCAAGCTGATGCAACAAGATGATGCAACAAGCAGGGAGCAAAGGTGGCTCAAGTGAGTGGGTGCCTCCCTCACATGATGGGAGTTCCTGGGTTCGGTTCCTGGTACCTCCTAAAAAGAAGATGAGCAGACACAGTGAGCACACAACGAACAGACACAGAGAGCAGACAGCGAGTGCAAACAATGAGGAGGGGAGAAATAATAAAATAAATCTTAGAAAGAAAACAAGCCTGGGGATCAGACCATAAAGACTTGTGATCTTGACTAAGTAACATGGGTTCTTCTTTGCTGAAAAAAACAGAATCTGTCCTCAGGAAGCTAAATACAGAACTGCCATATGATCCAGCAATCCTGCTACTAGGAATATATTCAGAAGAACTGAAAGCAAGGATGCTAACAGATATTTGCACACTGATATTCATAGCAGCATTATTCACTAAATTGCTAAAAGATAGGAAAAAAACAAGTGACAGTCAACCGATGGATGGAAAATAAAATGTGGTATATACATATGATGGAATACTATTCAGCTCTAAGAAGAAATGAACTGGAGAAGCACAAGACAACATGGATGAACCTTGAGGATATCATGTTGAGTGAAATAAGCAAGACACAAAAGGACAAATATTGTAAGTTCTCACTGATATGAACTAAATACGATGAGTAAACTTATGGAATTGGACTTTAGAGTATAGGTTAGAAGGAGACAGAATGTGGGTTGAGAAGGGGGAGCTGATACTAAATGTATGTAGAATGCTTAATAGGGTTGATTGTAAATATGTGGAAATAAATAGTTTATGGTAATACATTATCATGAGTATAACAAACACTGCTGATTTATAAATGTGATTGTGGCTGAAAGGGATAGTCTAGGGAGGTTAATGTTAATTGAAAGACAGCTAGACAATAATCTAGAGACTAACATAGTGATTTTGGTGGTAGATGAGGACTGTGGTTAATAATATAAATTTAAGAATGTTCCTCTATTACAGGTTGTTAAGAATATGGTAACACATGGGAAAAATACAACTAATGTACCTTATAGACTATAGTTAAGAGTAATATTGTAATATTTTTGTAGCAAAGGCAAAGAAGGTACTATATTAATGCTAAAGGTACAAAAAAGAATATGGGGTTTAGTTTTATGAGATATTAATATGATTAAGCATTTTTCTTTCATTTCATTAACAAGGAGATCTTGGTCATGTCACTTAACCAATCTGCTCATGCATCTTTCTGAACACTGGAGAAAAATTGAGTTTGTTTTTAGAATTAAATGAGACCAATGTGCCTGGACAGAATTTTTTTTAAGGCAATGTTTCCATGATTTGTTAAGCTGCCTTTGGGCTGTTCTTTTATTTTTTGAAGTTGAAATAAAGTTCACTTTAAAAATTCAGAATCTGGGGCTCTACCAGATGGGACACTGGCTGGGTACATGTTTAAAATGTAAGGACCTAAATTTGTCCATTTTTACAAAAATGGTCAAACACTGCCAAAGACATTTAGAATTGCAGTGGCCACAATTGGGTCATTTTCCTCAAAGGAAATATGAAAAAAAGGGATCCTGCATCTCTCAAAAGCAATGGAATGCATATTTTGATTGATATTCAGAGGCACCAAAAAGAATTAGTGATTCCAAAATATCTTCATTAAAAGATTCCTTAAATTAGCCAGTTTTAAGAAATATCTTAAAAAGGAAGAACAAAGTTGGAGGACTCTCACTTCCAAAATTTAAATTATACTACCTAGCTACAGATGAAAAACCAGCATGGTACTGGCATAAAGATAGACATATAGACCAATGGAACCGAACTGATGGTTAAGAAACAGACCCTCACATCTTTGGTCAAGTGATTTTTGACAAGACTGTCAAACCCACCCAGCTCAGGCAAAACAGTCCATTCAACAAATGATTCTGGGAGAACTGTATATCCATAGCCAAAAGGAAGAAAAAGGACCCCTATCTCACACCTTATACAAAAATTATACAAAAATTTTATCCAACTGGATCAAAGACCTAAATATAAAAGCAAGAACCATAAAACTCCTAGAAGAAAACGTAGGGAAAATCTTCCTGGTGGTAGGTATGGGTTTCTTAAGCATGAGCAATGAGAGAAAAAATGTATTAAAGGGGCCCCGTCAAACTTAAACACTTTTGTGCTTCAAAGGACTTTGTCAAGAAGGCAAAAAGGCAACCTACTCAATGGGAGAAAATATTTGGAAACAACATATCCAATAGGGGTTTGATTTCCATGCTATATGATGAGATCATACAATTCAACAATAAAAGAGCAAAAAATCCTGTTAAAAAATGGGCAAAAGACTTAGACATTTATCCAAAGAAGAAATACAAAGTGGCAAAAAAAAAGCACATGGAAAAATGTTCAACATCACTAGCTATTAAGGAAATGCAAATCAAAACTACAATGAGATATCATCTCATACCTCATAGAATGACTATTATTTAAAAAACAAGTGCTGGAAGGGATGTGGAGAAATAAAAATACTCCTTCATTGTTGGTGGGAATGTAGAATGGTGCAGCCTCTGTGGAAGACAGTTTGTTCCTCAGGAAGTTAAATATAGATCTGGCATATAATCTGGCAATCCTTCTAATAGGAATATATCCAGAAGAACTGAAGACAGTGGCATGAACAGATGTTTGCACACTGATGTTCATAGTGGCCATTATTCACAATTACCAAAAGATGGAAACAACCCAAGTGTCCATCAACGGATGAATGGATAAACAAAATGTGGTATATACATACGATGGAATACTATTCAGCTGTTAGAAGAAATAAAATTGGGATGCATATAACAACATGAATGAACTTTTAGTACATTATGCTGAGTGAAATAAGCCAGACACAAAAGGACAAACATTGCATAGTCTCACTAATATGTACTAAATACAAGAATAAACACATGGATTTAAAACCTAGAGTATAGGTTGCTAGGAGATAGGATGAAGGCTGATAAGGGGCACTGATGTTTAATGTATGTAGAATTTTTAATTAGCTTGACTGTAAAAGTGTGGAAATGGATAGAATTGATAGTAACACTTTATAGTGAGTACAACTAACATGACTGATTTATAAATGGAATTGTGGCTGAAAGGGATAGTATAGGGATGTAAATGTCTATTGAAAGAAAGCTAGAGAATAATGTAGGGACTGAATAATATAGTGAACCCAGAGGTGGATGGGGATCATTCTTAATAGTACAAATACAATAATGTTCTTCTATGAACTAGAACAAATGTATGTAACTATTACAAGGTGATAAGAACGTGGTGATGCATAGGAAAAGTACAATTAATGTAACGTACACTATAGTTAATGGCAATATTGTAATATTCTGTAATATTCACGCTAAGTGTCAATAATAAGGGTATAGGATTTTTTCTTTTGGACAAAGGAAAATGTTCAAAAATTTACTGAGGCAATGACTGCACACCTCTGTGATGAAACTGAGAGCCACTAAGTGAACACTTTGGATGCACTGTATAAGGCATGGGACTATATAGCACAGTGAACCATGTCATGGAAGATGGATTATGGTTAACAGTACAAATATGAGTGATCTTTCATGAACTATAACAAATGTACAACTAATACATGGTGTTAATAATAGGGGTTTATGGAAAAAATATACCAAATGTAAGCTACTGATGATAGTGATAATAGTCTGCTCAGCTTCTTTTTCATAATCTGTAACAAATGTTCCACAACAACGTAAGGTGTTGATGGAGGGGTGTTGTGTGGGAGTTCTGCAAATTATAAATGATTCTTTTGTAAGATCACAACTTCTCTAATAAAAATATATATATATTTTTAAAAGATTCCTTACAATAGCCAATAAAAAAAAACTTAAGAAATGAGAAGGTGAGACAACCAACAAGGATGGAGACAACCAGACTTGACTCCAACTGTGCCTTCAGCCCCTTCTCTTTAGCCTCTTTTGCCTAATTACTCTAAATCTATTAATCCTCTTTATCATTTACCCTTTTACTTGAAAGATGGAAAAGAAAAGGAAATTAGACGGATGCCCTTTAAGGCCAGACACCCCAAGTCTTTTACTTCCACAGACTCTGAAATTCCAACTGGAACCACCTTTAACCTGGAGTATAATTATTCATAGAAAATTTTAGAATTCTTTTAGGTGCACATAATCCAGGGTTAGCTGACCTATAAAAGTTTGTACACTTGTTGATCTGAACCTCAGGTGCTAAATCCTGGAAGGCAAAAGCTGATTGAACTGACCTGGAAAGGGATCTACAGGATCCCTCTTTCCACAATAAATCTGAGGGTGAAATGGATCTGAGAAATAAGGAAAGCTTCTCTAATATTACCTATCAAGGCAAAGGTAATCTGAAAAGTCTCCTCCACAAAAATTGATGGAAAGGATTTAGGCCTCATATTAAGCAATTAACCTCAACTTGTCCTATCTGACAAGAAGAAAATTCTGATAAAAATAAGAGTGTGGCAAGGACAGAATGCCAGCTCTTGTATATATGATTTTTTTTTATTTCTCTGTTTTGTGTTTCTGTGTTTTTATGTCTGACTTGTGGCTGAAAATTTTTAAATTGAAGCTATAAGCTCCCTATTTATGTCTACATGTATGTTTGATGTATGATATTTTCCTACCAAATTAACTTATGAAATTCATTAAAAGAGCTTTATTCAAATTAGCTTAAAGGTAAATAAGCACTTATATATAAATTAGTACTCCTAAAGTCCCATAAAGCAAAGAAACCAAACTTTAATATTGTTAATGAAAAAAGAGTATCCAGAAGATCTAGGAAGACAGCATTGAAGTAGTCAGGCAAGGCTGAACTCCCTCACAAAGACATTGGAGAAAGAGCCAAAAGCTGTCTGAGGGACCTGCTTTGGGGGTCAGCAGACCAGGACAATGCTGCACAACTCCCAGGAGGACAAGGGACAGAGACATGAAGAGCCCAAAACAACAAACCTAAGTTACTAAGCTGCCGCAGTGGCCAAGAAGGGCTCCCATCCCACACCCTCAAGACATTAAGCCTGGATAAAACCCCTGGCTCACTGAAGCCAACTGAGAGGGGAACAGATGTCTTCCTCCTGTTACAAGGAGAGGATAGAGTGTGAGTTGGAGGAATTCTCTTCAGTGAATTCAGCTAGCAGAGCCCATTTTGAATCTAAGCTAAGGCCAGACCAGAAACATGGGAAAGTGGAGGTTGAAAGAAACACCTCCATGGAATAGTTTGCCAAACAGCATCATCTGCTGGCCAGCCAGGAAACTGTATTGAGAAAAACTGCTTTTAGATCTCTCTTTAATCCCACCCCTGAGAGAAAATCTACACCCTATTACAGAGTCCCTGGTCTGATTTTGATAACTTCAGCTGGGCAATTTTAAAGACTTAGAATAAGTTGAACCAAAAATAAAAGAAGAGGTGTGAAAAAAAAAAAAAAAAAAAAAAAACACTAGACAAAAGAGGAGATATTGACCATCAGAGTAAATTAACCAACATATTCAGATGCCTAGACATCAGCAAAAAATTACAAGCCATACTAGGAAACAGGAAGAGTTGGCCCAGCCAAAGAAACAAACCAAATATCTTAATGAGATACAGGGTTTAAGAAAACTAATCAATAATAATCGCATAAATCACCTAAATCAAGTCAAAGAACTTAAGGAAAATATGACTAAAGAGATAAAGGATATTAAGAAGACACTGGTTGAGCATAAAGAAAAATTTGAAAGCCTGCAAAAAAAATAACATAGCTTATGGGAAGAAAAGACACAATGGATGAGGTTACCACAAGAAAGGAAAATTACAGACCAATTTCTCTAATGAACCTAG
>JAKSZT010015608.1:0-11319 GCA_026826555.1 Tolypeutes matacus | reverse complement strand
ATCTTTATCTGTGTATTCCCTTAAAATCATCTCTATACACTGGTTTACCATAACATGCAGTGAATGCAGGAATAATTCACCTTTCAAAGTTAAGTAACGTACCTGTGTGTTTGGCTGGTATGCAATCACTTTCAATGAGTATGCCAACATACTAAAGCCTCCTCAAACCAGAGAAGTAAATTCAATTCAGTCTCCCATTGAAAACACTTTAAAATTAGGAGTATGACATCTTATTTTTCAATCATTCTTTCCTTTTGTTTGCATAGATCCAGAATTCTATGAATTTCCAGTGCTGCTGAAATATGATACTATCATCAAGTACATACTGATGAATATAATAACATGAGGAAATACATGCTCCTGAACTTTTGCAATATCAGTATACCTTACCAATCATTAAAACTCACTGTTGTGAATTCAATCATTTTTAAACTAATTTGTTGAATTATATAGGTAATGTATAATCTTATAATAAATATGCCTGTGGAAATCTTGCTTATACTAGCACAAATGGATAGACACCCAAACATGCACACAAACACACAAACGCTCACAGGGCATGCATGCCAGTCATGCACATCCCCATGAAAATGATTCATGTGACCCCAATGTTGTCTTTTGTGCTCTTAGGTGAAACTTCATAGACAACACAACATGGCTGGCCAACCATACTGGAAGCTCAACTTTCAACTTGCTGGGACTCTTCATCAATCTAAACACCCAGGTATCCTTTATGTGTCATTTTTGTGATTTTCTTGATGGCCATGTCTGGAAATGCCATCCAGATCCTTCTCATACACTCTGATGTCCACCTCCACCCACCCATGTACTTTTTCATTAGCTAGTTGTCTCTCATGGACTTGATGTACATTTCTGTCACTGTGCCCAAGATGCTCATGGGCCAGGTCATGGGTGACAGTAAGATCTCAGTCCCTGAATGTGGGATCCAAATGTTCCTCTATGCGACACTTGGAGGCTCAGAATTTTTCCTTCTTGCTCCATGGCCTATGACTGGTATGTGGTCATCTGCCATCCTTTGCATTACCCTGTCCTCATGAACCACAGGGGTTGTGTCCTCCTGGCATGTTGGTTCTTGAGCTCATTAAATGGCTTTGTGCTCACTCCCATCATCATGTCCTTCACCTTCTTCAGATCCTGGGAGATCTACCACTTCTTCTGTGAGGTCCCTGACATAACGAAGCTCTCTTGCTCTGACACCTTACTTGTGGATACCCTTATGTACCTGTGCTGTGTCCTCATGCTCTTTATCCCTGTGACAGTCATTTCAAGCTCCTACTTTTTCATCCTGCTCACAATCCATAGGAAGAACTCAGCAGAAGGACGGAAGAAGGCTTTTGCCACTAGTTCCTCCCATATGACTGTGGTCATCCTGTTTTATGGAGCTGCCGTCTACACCTACATGCTCCCCAGCTCCTACTACACACCACAGAAAAACACGGTGGTATCTTTCTTTTATACCATATGCCTGTACTAAACCCTTTAGTCTACAGTCTTAGGAATAAGGATATAACAGGGGCTCTGAAGAGAATGTTGAATTTGGGTCTTGCCTCTCAAGAGACCATAAAGTAGTTAATTTATGTAACTAATTCTTTTCTTTCTCTTTATATATGAGAATTTTAGAATCATATATCAGTGATAGTCCTCAGGCTCTAGTGCCATGGTGTTGCAACTCATTGGCATAGCTTTTTTTTTTTTTGAATAATCTAATATCTTTTTTTTTATTGTGTGTAAAATCAAAATTTTCACAATACATACAAACATTTGCAAAATGATATATAAATAGTTTATCAACAGGATTTTAGTTGTTTTGCAAACAGTGTTTGCTTTATTAATCACCACAAACAATTTTTCATGGAAACTGGGATGCAGAGAGGGAAGAAGAACAACACTGAGATATCTCTGGTTCCATTTCAGTGCTTTCCCGATCTCTGTTACTGCTTACAGTCTGTCACTATGTCAGACCCTAAAGACAATTTAAAGATAAATGTAACCTTGATTACATTTAAAGACACAGTGGTACTGTTCCAAGAAAAAATATAAATGTGCTTAAAGTAGATTTGAAATAGACTACAAAATACATATGAAAAAGAAATAGATCAAATAGAATTTATGAATAGAATCATAAATATAATCTTCCATGTTTTGTAAGGAGATTCATTCTGTGCAATTTATTGATTTCCCAAATATTAATTGTTGATTATAAAAGTCCTTAATAACAGAAAGGCAATAGCAGCTCCTCTTTGGGGGAAGTGGTGATTATGCAGGGATATTTGAGGATGAATTTGGAACAGTTCCTAATACATTTTTACAGTACTTGTAATAATTTTAAAGACTAATTATGATATTCAGCTCATTAACAGCCCTATGTTCTGGTGTGCTAATGCAGTAGACAATACTTAAAATGAACTTAATGTCATGAAACATATATCCACATTATCTCTGATATGATACATAAACTGAATAAAATCTTTCTAACAAATATCACCCTGATTTGTAGATGGAAACAGGACTTGGAGCACAATTTCAACAGTATGATAAACTGCAAAACACACCTGCTGCTCTAGTCTATATCTGTGATTGAAAGCAGGATAGCTGCAGTGACTGGTTTTAATTGAGACCTCAGAGCTCTTCTGCAAAATGTAGGAAGAAATGGGATGTAGGGAAGAACACCAGGAGGCAGGTGGGTTGGTGCTGGGATATCTCTGCATCATTTGTTTTGAGGCTACTGTCATCAAACCTATTTAATAGTCAACCCTGGACACCAGACAGATGACAGAATACCATGTCTGGACCACAGCCAGTAACTGGCCTACCTTATCACTATTCTTCATAATTCAATTGCTTGTGTTTACTGTCAACAGCTTAGTGGGTACTTTACTAGAGATCATCAATAGTGCTGTAATAGTATAATAATTACAAGTCCAAAGCTTTAATTGGAGCTTGTTACATGTCAAAATTTTCCCATTACTTTTACTACAATTACACTACCTAAAAAGTCTTACTTTAGTTCTCCTTTTGCAGATTAGAAAATCCAGGTTCTCAGTTGCTCAAACTGATGTCCCCCAAGTAGCTTATGGAGGATTAAAATTTCATCCAGGTGTAGGGTCCAGAACCTGTATCACTGACTTGGCTATTTCAGGAACAGGTTCTTACCTCTGTAGTCTGCAATTTAGGTCTTAAGGATCCCAATGTCAATTCATTCAGGTAAACATCAATATTATCCAGACTTTTGTTTCTTGTGTTTTTTTAAACCATCAGAGATAACTCTACTTGAAATAGCATAAGTATTTCTGGCTCTGGAAAATTTTAGTCTTGGGAAAATAATCACATCATTCAAAAATATAAGATTATATATTCATTTGTCCATAAATAATTGGAAATTGAAAACCCATTTCCTTATATGTTACAGTGAATAATTGTTATATAAAGAGTTTCAAAGAAGAAAATACATTCAACTTAAAAATAGATCACAAGTAAAAATGCATGATTGTCAATAACCTATATGAAGCTATGAGCCTCATCTGCATAAACAAATGGAGTGTGATTGCAGTTAAGTGGTTTTGTCCTTAAAAATAAATAAAAGTGAAAATTGGAGGAGATATTGTCAATAACCCACATGAGGCTGTGAGCCTCATCCAGATGCTCAAATGGAGTGTGGCTGCAGTTAAGTATAGAAGAAAAAGGAAGAAAGTGACATCATCTGCCCTTTCTGCTCAATAGGAGAGTAGAGAAAAGTTTTATTTGATACATTCCCTCTGGACCTTTGAAGTAGAAAGCAATTGAGATGGATAAATAGTTAACAGATATATCCATTGCACTTTTCTGGTTATCATTTCAAGCCTTTCTTTTTTTTAATTTTTAAAAGATATTTAGATTACATAAATGTTACATAAAAAAATTAGGGGATTCCCATATGCCCTGCTCCTCACACCACCCATATTTTCCACATTAACAACACCCTTCATTAGTGTGGTACATTCATTGCAATTGATGAACACATTTTTGAGCATGCCACTAAGCATGGATTATAATTTGCATTGTACTTTACACTCTCTGTAGGTTTATGGCAAGATATATAATGGCTGGTACCTGTCATTGTGATGTCATTCAGGACAATTACCAAGTCCCAAAAATGCCCCTGTATTACACCTGTTTTCCCTCTCCCTGACCTCAGAACCTCCATTGGCCACTACCTCCACATCAATGATATATGTTTTTCCACTGCTAGAATCACAGTAAGTCTATACCAGTAAATCCACACTAATCCATAGTTCATTCCCCAATCTTGAGGATTCTGGGATGGTGGTGCCCACTCCAACCCTAATTGAGAGGGGGCTTCAGTGGACATTCATATGGCCAATGGATGGGAATCTCTTGCTTGCAGTTGTAGATGTAGATGCTCTTGGTTCCTTGGTATGGTTATTGTCCATCATCATCTCCTTGTTAGTTGTCCTGGGTGAGTCAAAAGAACTGGAGAGTAGATGCTGCAAATCTGTTGAGGCTCAGAGCCCAGCAGGCACATGGACAGCCCAAAGATTCAAGTCTCTTGGACATGTTTTAATTTTTAAAAGATACTTAGATTACATAAATGTTACACAAAAAATACAGGGATTCCCATATGCCCCACTCTCCACACTTCCCACATCATCCCACATAAACATCCTTCATTAGTGTAGCACATTCATTGCAATTGATAAATGCATCCTGGGGCTTTGCTCCTGAGCATGGACCATAGTTCACATCATAGTCTATACTGTCTCCCACACAGTTCTGCATGAAATGTGGTGATATAAAATGGCCTATATCTGTCATTGCAATATCATTCAGGACGATTCCCAAGTCCCAAAAAATCCCCTATATTACAACTGTTTTTCCCTCTCCCTGCCCCCAGAGTGTCCCGTGGTCACTGCCTCCACATCGTTATAATTTCTTCCAATGCTAGAATCACAATATGTCTATAGAAGAATAACAGTAAGTCAACTCTTGTCCATAGAACATTCCCCAATCCTGAGGATTCTGGGATGGTGATGTCCACTCCAACTCTAATTGAGAGGAGGCTTCATTCCCATACAGCTGATGGATGGGACTCACTTGCTTGTAGTTGTTGGCTCTCTCATTTCCTCAGTACCATGCTTGTCAATGCTCACCACCTTGTTAGTTGTCCTAGGTGAGTCCAATGTCCTGGAGAGGAGGTTTGGCATCTCCCCTGAGGTTCCAGACCAAGCTGGCACATGGACAGCCCAAAGACTCCAGTCTCTTGGATGTATACCTACAAATTCTAGCACCAAGTATAGATTTAAATAGAAGGGACAGATAAGCCATGTGTAGGGAAGCCTTAATTGAGTCTGACACTGTCACTCTCAGAAGCACAAACTCCAAAGTAGGGCCCACTGGCACAGGGGAATAAATGGGAAAAAATGTCACTGTACATAAAGGACAACAGATATTACAGTGAAGAAAGACAAAATATCAAAAAAATTAAATATTTTTCATTATTTTTTAATATCTCAATCTTAATTTTATTTTTAGATTTTTAAAATGTTTATGTATTTTATTTCTTATATTTAAAACTATCTTATTATTTCATTTTCCAACTAATTGTATTTGGCTATTTTAATGGATTCATTTTTTAAGAAACTTTGGATCATGAAGGGTTACAACTGGGCCAGGGGAGGATCATTGGTGCGGGGTGTCAGTGATGGGGGATACATGGAATTTCACCTGTGCATACATATAAGGTATATAAATATGTTCAAATGTTCATGGGGTATTGTCACAGTGGGTGGAGAATCACACAATAACCAAGAGAATATTGAATTCCCATCTTGGATAGTTCTGCCACATTCTCTAAAGGAGCAGCAATAGTCCCCCAAGTACAGGGGCAATGACTGGTGATGGAGAATGATCCATTATTGAGCCCTTGATGTTGATGACTATGCCTATGAGCCTTTGCTCTTGAAATTGAAACTTAGCCTAGTGTTGTTGGTTGCCTAAGAGTTGCCTCCTGAAAGCCTCCTTGTTACTCAAATGTGGCCTCTCTCTAAGCCAAACTCAGCATCTTAATGCATTAACTTCCCCCAAGCATGGGAAATGACTCCCAAGGATGAGCCTCCCTGGTGGCAAGGGATTTCTAACAAGCACCAACTAGCAATTCAACTGGAAAAAGACCTAGAATAAAAGGGCGAAGGTAAATACAAATGAGATTATATGGCTAAGAGACTTCAAAGTGTGTGGGGAGGTCATCCCAGAGGTAATGCTTATGCACATCTCAGCAAGAACTTGTAGACTGCCAAAGTGGATATTATCCCAAATGGTTGGGCTCCTGAGGGCTCTGGAGACACCCAGGTCCTATGGTCAAGGCAAATAACTCCAGAGATTGGTGCACCTAACATCTTGACACTCCAGACTTTGTTTCCTGAGCATACAGTTCACTATAGCATTAGTTGGATATAGCTCAAGTTTATTTTCTTCTTGGGGGCTTGTGGTGGCTTTGGAAATTTAGTTCGCTAAACAAAAAACAGCAGACAAGTTATTGATTTTTTTCCTCTATAGGGCCTGCACGTATGCTTCCTATCATCACACCAAGAGTTATACAGAATCCCTTAATCTCAGCTTCCATAATTGGTTCTTGGCCTACAAATGTTGGTAGAAATTGTTTGACATAGGCAGTCAAGTGGTAACAATTGTTTAGTCATAATGAGGCATGGAATATATCAATATAGTCTCCTGGTGTATTGCTCATAGAGTTGGTGTCAGAGAGTTGGTATATGCTGTATAATGGAAACTTCTTGACTTTATCACACAGGGGATGCATAGTAAGTGGTTAGGTGGAACAATTACTAGATTTTCCCGGGTTTTACTATTACAACTGCCAGGATCTCACTATTGCAGACTAATTGTATAGTTCCACAGGTATATTTATCTGCTCACCATGAATGATGAGCTAATGCTCTATGAGCATAAAGGCTTTTCCTTAACCATATTGTTTCCCAGTATGTCTTCTGTTCCCTTTATTTCAGGTGTGCTTTTTTGAATAATTGCTCTTTAAACCTGACTCCCTCTCCAAAGAAGGGGACAAGAATTATTCAAACCACTGTGAAGTACCAGAATTTTCCTAACAAATTTCCTAAAAGCTCCAGAATTCACTGAAAAACAAGAGACAACAGATGAAACTTTAACGAACTTCTGTAAATTCCCATAATGTGGCCAGCTGCCCAGGCTGAAAATCCTGTCTTATAACTTAAAATCATATTGATGAATCTATAATTTTGAGCATATCACTTGCAGTGCATTGATTTTAGTAACCAAAATATGAAAGTGACTAAACTCAACTCTAAGACAATCAGGGGGAAGAAAAGATTTTGATGGCCCTGAGACACTTGCAAGTTTTTCAGGAAGCAAAAGAGAGACCTCCATGTTGACCAGCACTAAAGTCACATTGCACTTTTCTGCATCTCTCTGCTTGTTGGCTACTTTCTCTTTAGTGAAATAAAGGTTTTTCATCCATAAGGAGGAATACTAGCAGTGATGGATTTGTCATTAACTCCTTACAAATGATGGCAACAAAGGAAACTGTGATTCTACCTTCCACTTTAGGAAAGTACAGGAAGAGTTCTGTAGGTTTGGCTTGGGAGAATTGACCTTCCCTTCATAAAATACCTGTACCCAGAGGACAGATACAGACTCAATTTGACTAGGTGGCCACCTGGAATCAGGCTTGTAGGTAAAGTGAACACAGTCTTTTTCCTACCTAAAACACTTTGGAAAATGAAAGTATGCACTGTTAATCATTATGCTGGGACAATAGATACATAAAATAAACTGTGCTTACTCTGCTGGGTGAGTGGTCTAAGACCTTAGAAAAATATCAGACATCCTATTTCTTACTTTAGTCCCATAATAAGAAAAACAGTGCATCTTAATTTCTTTGTTATTAAGAAAATTCTCTTTTACTCATTAACAATTTATTCTCATTAAATTTAATCTGGTAGGCTTGCTTTTGTCTTATAATGCTAATTATCAAAATTCCAGTGCCTAATATTAATAATTCAAGTCTTCTTTATTAACCAAATGGGAAAAGATGATTAACTTTTAAGAAGTCTTAGTCAATTTCAAAAATGAGACTGTACCAGATACACTGCAGCTTATTCTTTGCTACTTTTCAATTTAAGAAAAAGAGGCACTGTGGATGTTAAAAGTTATAGTTAAGGCGCCAGGGAAACATCTGACAAATAAGATATTGCCTCATGATGATAGGATTTAATTTTAGGTTTCCCCTGTATTTGAACACGAAAGAGACAACAAAGGTGATAATGGATGGTGAAATGCAAAAATGTTAAATATATGGAGGTAAGCTGACCAAGATATCCCAGAGTTCTTTTTCCTAGACAGGATATAAGATTGAGAGCTCCTCTGTTAATAAAAATCCATCCTCCTCCATTTCATTGTGAGAATTGAGCCCTATCACAGTAAAATTTCCCAACTTGATAATGGTCTGGAAAAAGGACAACTAAGAATCCTGAAACAATGATCTAGAGGAGACTGGCCTGTGTGTGAAATCAGAGGCCTGAATCAAATTGTAACTCCACTCCAAATATGTAAATATTTGGGACTCATTTTACTTACCATGAAACTGAGGACTCAATTTCCTTAGTAAGTAAAAATTAAACTTTCTGTGATTCTAAAGAATATTTTTCTCATGACCAAATGTAAAAAAAGCAATGTAAGAATAGGACATGAGATTGTAGTAGCAATTAAGTGAATTTAGAAGCAACATATATGCATTAAAACTGGTATATTTTTTCAAGTTATTGTTTACAATTAATGATATATCCCCAATATATTTTTTATTATCACTAGGTAAATTATTTGTGGACCAGCAGCTATGGTTAAATGTAAATTAATAGTATCCCTGAATAAAATTTATTTTTTCAAAGAAGGCTTCCAGGCCTCCACCTTTCTCTATTTTCATCCCATGGTCAAAATTTAGCTACCTCTAAATGAAAACTGCCCTAGAGCAAAAAATTTTGTCTATTTTCTAGCAATTCTCATTTGTTATAGTTCCAGTATCATCTAGGAAATTTAAAATATATTGGTTTAATATATTGAATTATAGTATCAGTTAAAAACCTTTGGGGAACAAAAATTGTTTTGATTAAAGTTTGCAACTCAATTGGGAAAATATCTGATTGATTTACCCTCAGTTTTGGTTGAACAACTTTTTTGCCCTTACTAAAAATAAATGTTGACAGGTTGTTGAGGACATATGTATATAGCCTACTTAAATAATTTTGCAAACACGTCTACTGTTAGAAACCATAGGAAATAATACAAATGGCCATGGGAGTGCAATTAGGGGAAGACAAAGTGGAGAGAAGTCAATTTCTCTGAGTATTAATTATGAAAAAGTTTCTGTTCATGTTATAACTAGATAGTCCTCCCAACAGTCTAGTAAGATCATAAGAAATAAGTTTCTTCATTTTGGATCAACACACTTTCACACATACAAACGAAGGCATTTTTAAGGGTTTAAACTTGAAGCAGGGTCTATAAAAACAGTTTGACTCTTTGAGAAGAGTTAATTGGTTAAATAAATTATAGGCCCAATATGTTGCTCCTCTCTAAATTAGAAAACAGCCAGGCTTGTGTGAACATGTGAGTGTGTATTTATGTGTGTGCATTAATTATGTGCAGGAACATATATGTATATGAGAGCAATGAACCTAATTATTAACTCTATTTTGTAGACTCAAAGTACAAAGTTAATAAATTACTGAATACTTGGAAGCAGCATGAATTTTGTTCATTTTCAACATTGCAGTCCATATTAGAAGTAATTTCTGAGACTCAGGAAGTAATCATGATTACCACTAAGATGTATGGTTAATATTTCTTCCTTTCTTTCTGTACCCACTCTTTCTCTCTCTTTCATTTGGAAACATCAATGCTAGAACTATGTCTCTCTGCTAGGTCATCTTTCCTCTAGAACATTATTCTCTTATTGAATTTCTTTCTCCTATTAAAGTTTTAAAAATGTAAATCAAATCTGATGTAGAAAGAACAACATGCCCAGAATTGGGTGGCCTCACAACCCAACACAACAATGTTATTTGCAGCAAAGGATGTACAGTAGCAGCGCCCCCAGGTAGACATCTGACTTCTCAGCATCTTGGGGGAACCAGTCAGCTACAGGTGCACTGTTTGAGTGCAGATGGGCCCTCTGGGCAGTTCGGGTGCCGGGAACCCCAGCTCAGCTTCTTGTCCACAGTCTGCCTGCTGCACATGTTCTTGTGGATGGGCCTAGGGTGGGTGGTGAGGCTTGGTAGGGCTGGACATGGTGGCATTCTGGACATGGTGATGGGCTTACAGGATAGCTGTGGCCAGAAGTACTTGCTTGTGGTGGATAGCGGGGGCAGCGGGGGCAAGTCAGCACTCACAATCCAGTTCATCCCATTTTTAAAAATTTTATTGAAGTATATCATTCATACATGAACATACATAAACAATAAATGTGCCAGTTGAGCCCTGAATTTCAGCAGAGCTGCAACACCTACTCTCCAATTCATTGGACTCACCAAGAACTAACAAGGAGATGAGGATGGACAAAGAACTTAAGAGTCTACAACTGCAAGCAAGACAGTTCCATCCATCTGCCCCTCTCAGTTAGAAGCAGAGAGGGCATTACCATCTGAAAATTCTCAAGTTTGGGGAATGAACAATGAACTAAAGTAGGCTTATTATTATTATAATCTAGCAATTATACTTCTAGCAATGGAAGAACTCTTATCATTGATGTAAAGGCAGGGGACACCAGAGGTTCTGAGGGATGGGAGAGGGAAGAATAGGTGCAATATGTGGGTCATTTTCAGGACATGGGTGGTGTCCTGCATGACATTGCAGTGATGGATACAGGCCACTGTACATTTTGTCATAACTTACAAAACTGTGAGGGACAAAGTGTAACTATAATGTAAACTGTAGTCCATGGTTAGTAGCAATGCTTCAATATGTGTTCCTCAATTGTAACAAATGTACCACATTAATGAAGGATGTTGTTAATATGGGAAAGTGTGTGTGTGGGGGGTAGGACATATGGGAATCCCTTATATTTTTATGTAACATTTAAGCAATCTAAATATTCTTTAAAAATAAAATAATTATTTAAAAAAAGAAAAAAATGCATAGTAAAAGTTGTGAACTTATAAAACAAACATGCATGACATCATACAGAGTCCCATACATCACCCCATCACCAATGCCTTGCATTATTGCAAAACATTTTTTATAAATTATGAAAGA
>JAKSZT010015564.1:1508-28956 GCA_026826555.1 Tolypeutes matacus | reverse complement strand
AGAGAATAAGAAAGCACTAGAAACAATAAACAAAACCAAAAGCTGGTACTTTGAGAATACCAATAAAATTGACAAACCCTTAGCCAGACTAACAAAGAAAAAGAGAAAACTGAAGCAAATACACAAAATAACGAATGAGCAAGGGGATATCATTACTGAACCAAAGAAATGAAGAATATCATAAGAGGATATTTTGAAAAATTATATGCCAACAAGAATGATAATTTAGAAGAAAAGGTCAAGTTTCTAGAAACTCACAAACAGCCTATATTGATGATAGAAGTAATTCATGAACTCAACAGTCCAATTACAAGTAAAGAGATAGACTCATTTATCAAAAACTTCCCAACTAACAAGAGCCCAGGACCAGTTGGCTTCACAGCTCAATTCTAACAAACATTCCAGAAAGAGCTAACAGCAATTCTGCTTAAGCTCTTCCAAAAAATAGAAGTAGAAGGAATATTGCCTAACTCAGTCTACAATGCCAACATTACCCTAATACGAAAACCAAATGAAGATACCACAAGAAAGGAAAATTACATATCAATTTTTCTAATGAGCCTAGATGCTAAAATCCTCAACAAAATACTTGCTAATTGCATTCTACAACATATCAAAAGTATTATACACCATGACCAAGTGGGGTCATCCCAGCTATGCAAGGATGGTTCAATATAAGAAAATCAATCAATGTAATACACCACATAAACAGATTGAAAGAAAAATATCACATGATCATCTCTATAGATGGAGAAAAAACATTTGACAAAATACTGCACTCTTTCCTGATAAAAACAATGTAAAGGATAGGAATACAAGGAAACTTTCTGAAAATGATAAAGGGTATATATGAAAAACCCAAAGCTAACATCATTTTCAATGGTGAAATACTAAAAGCCTTCCCTCTGAGACTGGGAACAAGATAAAGATGCCCACTGTCACCACTCCTATTTAACATTGTCTTAGAAGTACTTGCTCGAGCACTGATGCAAGAAAAGAATATAAAAGGCATCCAGATTGGAAAAGAAGAATTAAAAATTTCATTATTTGCAGATGACATGATCCTATACATAGAAAGCACTGAGAAATCTACAACAAAGCTTCTAAAACTTATAAAGGAGTTCAGTAATGTTGCTGGCTATAAGATCAATGCTCAAAAATCAGTAGCATTTCTGTACAGCAATAACGAGCAATCTGAGGAGGAAATCAAGAAAAAAGTACCATTTACAATAGTAACCAAAAGAATCAAATATATACGAATAAATTTTACTAAAGATATAAAGGACTTCTGTACAGAAAACTGCACAACACTGTTAAAGGAAATCAAAGAAGACTTAAATAAATGGAAAAATATTCCCTGTTCATGGATAGGAAGTCTAAACATCATCAAGATGTCTATTCTACCCAAATTAATCTACAGATTTAATGTAATCCCAATAAAAATCAACACTGCATTTTTTAAGGAACTGGAAAAACTAACCACAAAATATATTTGGAGAGGTAAGAGTTCACGAATTGCCAAAGACATATTGAAAAAGAAAAATGAAGTTGGAGGAATCACATTACCTGACTTTAAAACATACTACAAAGCTACAATGATCAAAATTGCATGGTATGGACACAAGGATAGACCTACTGACCAATGAAACTGAATTGAGAGTTCTGATATAGATCCTCACATATACAGTCATCTGATATTCGACAAGGCCACCAAGTCCACTCAGTTGGGAGAGAATGGCCTCTTTAACAAGTGGTGATTGGAGAACTGGATATCCATATCCAAAAGAATGAAAGAAGAATACCATCTAAAACCTTATACAAAAATCAACTCATGATGGATCAAAGATCTAAATATAAGACCCAAAACCATGAAGACCTTGGAAGATAATGTAGGGAGGCATCCACAGGAACCTGTAATAAGAAATGATTTCATGAACTTCACAGCGAAAGCACGTGCAACAAGAGAAAAAATAGATAAATGAGATCTCATCAAAATTAAAAACTTCTGCACCTTAAAGGATGTTATTAAGGAAATAAAAAGGCAGCCTACCCAATGGGAGAAAATATTTGGCAACCATATATCAGATAGCAGCCTAATATCCTGCATATATAAAGAAATCCTACACCTAGAAAATAAAAAGACAAACAATCCATTTGAAAAATGGGCAAGTGACCTGAGAAGACAATTTTCCAAGGAAGAGATACAAGTGGCTAAAAAGCACATGAATAAATGGTCGTCATTGCTAGCTATTCGGGAAATGCCAATCAAAACCACAATGAGATACCATCTTACACCCATCAGAATGGCAGCTATTAAAAAAACAGCAGAATATAAGTGTTGGAGAGGATGTGGAGGAATAAGAACCCTCATCCACTGCTGGTGGGATTGTGGAATGGTCCAGCGACTGTGGAGGACAGTTTGATGGTTCCTCAGAAAACTAACAATAGATCTTCCATATGATCCAGCAATTCCACTACTGGGTATATTCCCACAAGAACTGAAAGCAAATAAATGAATAGATATATGCACACCAATGTTCAGAGCGGCATTGATCACAATTGCCAAAAGCTGGAATCAGCCCCGGTGTCCATCAACAGATGAATGGATAAGCAAAATGTGGTACATACATACAATGAAATATTACTCAGCTGTTAGAAGGAATGAAGTGCTAACACATGGAATAACATGGATGAATCTTGAAGACCATATGTTGAGTGAAGAAAGCCAGGCATTGAAGGATGAACTGTATATGACCTCATTGATTTGAATTAAGGAAAGTGACCAGTCCCTTTGAACCACTGTCTGAAAGATAGGTCAATATTGGAGAGAGAGGGAAAAGCAGGCTTTGAGCCATCACCCATATGGACATAATCTATGGAAAAGTGATAGAGTATAGTTGCATATTGAAGGATAGGAGAGCTGGGTAGTGATATTACTGGGTTTGGTGGTGCAGGGTTAACTGGTGGGTAGATTAGGAAGGGCAGGTTAGAATACCCAGGGCATATAACTATGAATCTTGTCATCCCATGAGTCAAGACAGGGGAGTGTCTTATGCCCCCAGGGGGATGGGGAGGAAGGAACAGAAAAGATAAGACAGGGTATTTAGTGGTCATGGGAAATGCTTTTCATTACCTTACAGTAGTGGACACAGGACATGGTAAATATCCTTAAATATTATTAAAATGTACTGTTTAATTGTAAACTATACTGTAAACCATTGACAATGTTTAGTAGCTATGTTTCACTATCTGTATAACAGTTATAACAATGCTACCATTGACAAAAAAAAGGGTTTTAATATGGGGTGGGGAAGGGGGAGGGAGGTTGGGTACATGGGAATCTCTAGTATTCATTGTGTGAATTTGCTGTGACCTAAATCTTCTTTGAAAACTAAATGAAAATTTGGGAGACACTGGGGAATTAGAGGGGAAAGGTGTCATGGTACACACTGGACATCCAATAATGCAGTGATAAAAGGAGAAAAAATAAAAATAAAAATAAAAAATAATTAAAATTTTTTTTTGTTTATTCCAATTTTTTTAAATGTTCCAATCCATTAATAATATTTTATTTTTAGTTCTTTTTTTCTGGGTTTCCTTGTATTTTATCTCTTGCATTTAAGCGTATCATTATTTCATTTTCCTATGAAATTTTTTTGGTTATAATATGGGCTTCAATTTCCAGGAAGGTTTAGATCACAGAAGGGTTACAATGGGGCTGCAGAGGACCATTGGTTGTGGGTGTCTGGGGTGGGAGATTCATGGGAGTAAGTAAATCTGAATATACATGAAAGATATATAAAATTTTTCAAATGATTGAGGGATGGGGCATGGTCATGGTGAGTAGACAATCACTCTATAATTGAGGGAATACGGAATTCCCAGCCTGAGAGCTCTGCCACATTCTCCAAGGGAGCTGCAACAGTCCCCTGACTGGAGGGGCACTGCCTGGCAAAAGAAGATGGCCCACTGTTGGGTTCTTGTTATTTATGTCTAGCCTTATGATTCTTTGCTTTTGTAATTGAAACTTGTCCTACTGTTATAGGGTGCCTAAGGGTTGCCATCTGGGAGCCTCCTTGTTGCTCAAATGTGGCCTCTCTCTAAGCCAAACTCAGCATATGAATGCATTTCCTTCTCCCCAACGTGGGGCATGATTCCTGGTGATGAGCCTCCCAGGCAATGAGGGATTAATACCAAGTGCCAACTGGAAACACAACTTGAAAAAAACCTTGAATAATTGGGAGAAATGGTAAAGAAAAATGAGCTCACGTGGCTAAGAGACTTCAAAGAGAGCTGGGAGATCATCCCATAGGTAATGCTTACACACACCTCAGGAGGATCTCATAGAACACCAAAATGGATATCACCCTACACACAGGGGCCCCTGAGGGCTCTGGAGACACCCAGGTCCTCTATAAGGGGGGATAGCCACAGAGATTGGTGCCTTATCATTGGGCTCTACTTTGGAATCTGTGCTCCTGAGAGTGACAGAGTTGGACTCAAATAAGTCCTCCCTGCACATGATCCATCAGTCCCTTCTATTCAAATCTATATGTGAGGCAGGAGTGTGTAGGTGTACTTCCAGAGATGGGAGTCTCTGGCCTGCCCATGTGCCAGCTGTGCCTGGAAACTCAGTGGAGCTGCAACTCTTTCTCTACAGCTCAATGGACTCACCCAAGTCACCTGATGAGGAGACGATGTTGGACAACAGCCATCCCAGGGAATGGAGAGAGCCTGAAGCTGAAGGCAGGATAATCCCATGCACCATACCCATGGAATATAAGCCCACTCTCACTTGGAGGTGGAGCGGACATCACCCTTCCAGTCCCCTCAGGATTGGGGGAAGAGCTATGGACTAGAGTGGACTTAATGGAATTCTGTTGTAGACACATTGTGACTCAAGCAATGGAAGAAATTCTAACAGTGAGGTGGAGCCAGTGGCCACTAGACACTTTTGGGGAGGGGAGGGGAAGGGAAGTTGTAATACAGGGGCTTTTCCAGGACTTGTCCTGAGTGACATTGCAGTGACAGATATTTTACATCAGCATATACAATGCAGAACTGTGTGGGAGAGAGTGTGGTCTATGATGTGAACTGTGTTCTATACTTAGTGGCAAAGCCCCAGGATGTGTATATCCATTGCAAGTGATGTGTCACACTAATGAAAGATGTTTATGTGAGATGGTATGGGAGGTATTGGATGTGGGGAACATGGGAATCCCTGTAATTTTTGCATAACATTTATGTAATATAAGCATCTTTTAAAACATATATAACTAAAAAAAATAACATTTATGGAAACAAATACACATATATTCATATATATTTATATATCATCCTACAAATATTGGTTTGTATTGTGAAAGTTTTGATTTTTATCCACAACAAAAACAAAAAAAATTTCACAACAATGCAAGGTAATGATGGTAGGGCCATGTATGAGAGCCTTGTATGGTGTTATGTATGTTTGTTTTATAGGTTCACATCTATTATAATACATTTATTGTTTATATATGAGTGATATACTTTAGTAAAAAAAAAATTTTAAGTGAAAAATAAAAAAATAAAAAAAATAGAAGCAATCTGCAGGGAATCAAAAAATACTGGTGAATTATTTTGTTTCCCAGCAAATTTGTACCCAACATTTTAAGAATCTATTCATACTACTTGCTGATTATCAATTGTTATATTGGCAGTTTAAATGGGTCATTTTCCAATTTTATCATTATTTTACATTTACTAGGTAGAATTCTTCTATAGAGAAAAATTTCCCATCCCTCTTTTTTGAGTATTAATATGCTTCTCTAGACTCATTTTTAAACATTGTGTTGTAATCCATATTAATTATTATTATGGTGATACTCGGTGCCAATGGTAGTGCCAGAAAAGCCAGCTACTATGCCTTTCAAAATATCCTGTTTGTCTTTGAAAACTTTCTTGATTTCTGCAACAATATGTTCCAGGTTTAACTTACATTTTCTTTATTCTTTCACTAGAACCGTCAATTTCTCCAAGGAGCCCTGGTGACTTTTAGTAGGGAATAATTTTTAGAATAATGCTTAGAAACTAAAACTTGGTGCTCAATGTGCTCATTGTGACTGAAATGTCATTGATTCTACTTTCTCTCAGAAGTCAGAGAAAAAATATGTTTCAACAATCAATTTATCCTACAAAAATATCTTAATACCACAAGCTTCATGATCTTACTGGATTCCCTATTTTTCTCATTTCTCTCACAGTGGGAATCATAATTCCTAACATAAATGTATATACTTAAGTTTTCTGTTCAATTACACCCCCGAAAATCAGACTTAATGTACAAATACCACTCAAAAAACAATCCTGTTCTGTAAATTTTTTAAGTTTTTCAATTCTTTTTACTCTTATAATATATTCACTGTGGGTGAAGAGTCTGAAAGCTGCTTAAATAAATTACTTTTTTCTGTGTGGTTATTGTAAATGCATTTAGGTTCATTTTTTATCTATTTATATTCAATTCAGTGTTAGACATTTCATCCTTTCTAATTCAATCATATTTTGAACATGTAAAACATTCACACTGTTCAAAATCAAAGCTTTCTAAAAGTATTTTCAGAGAAGTCTCACCTATATCCAAATGCTTTCCATTTATTCCTATACACCTCCTATAAGTAAGAGGAATATTCTCCAAATTCCTCCCTTCCATCCTTTGGCCCATTGTTGTCATACATTTTACTTTTACACATCCTATAGATACAAAATACATTGTTACATTTCTGTTTTTACTGTAAGCAGTTTATTATTTTTTGAGAGCAATTAAAATAAGAAAAAATAAATTTTATATTTGTCTTTATTTATGCCACTTCCAGTACTCTTCATTGCTTTGTGTAAATAACAGTTTTTGTCTGCTATTATATTTTTCTCTATGAAGAACTTTCTTTAACACTTCTTAAAGTACAGGTCTTATGGTATTAAATTCCCTCCTTTTGTTTGTCTGAAAAAGTCATCTTAAGCAGTATAAAATTATTTGAAGTTAGATTGTGAATAAATAAAGATTCACATTGTAAACCCTAATGAAATAACTAATATTTAAAAGAGATAAAAACACGCAATGAAATTACTAAATATTTCTAAAGCATTAAAATAATGCCTGTGTCATGCAATAAATTTTGTCCCTATAATTACCATCTCAACAATAATGATTTTATGAATTGAAAATTAAGTTAAATGAAGAAAAAGTTTTGCTGTAGATCTGAAATTATTTTACAAGATAAAAATGAAATAATCTATTTAAATTGTACTTTTAAATCACCTAATGGGAAGACTGATAGAAAACTCAATAGAATGTGAAAATTAAATTTTGGGTTTATTTTCTTTAGTTTAGAATTTTATTAAATACAATAAAAGTAAAACAAACATATATGTTTGCTTCTGAAGCAAATGAATAAAGCGTATGAGATGAGGCTTTTTACAAGAGTGTTCATGTATTTTGGTAAGTGTACAAGAAGTTTTTTATACTGAGGAAGCAAAACATTTAAATATAATGAGGCTTTCTTTCCCAAATAGTGAAGTTTAATTTTAAATTCCAATGCTCAATAAATTTAGGCAATTTACTGCTTTTGTTTTTTGGTTTATGTAATTTTTGGATGCTGTATTATCTAAGAATATTCAATTATTTATTACAGAGGACAAATAGATGATAAACCAAGTTAAGATTAGAGAAGAAGTAAGCAAATATCTTGTGAGATGTGTTATACAGAGATAAAGTAAGTAGAACATATTCAATGGCCAGATAGAAAAGTTAGAAGGAAATAATATTTAAGTGACAGCAAATATATACACTATTTTGAGTAATGAAAGAAAAATTTGATAAATGGGACCTCTTTATATTAAAAAAAAAAAAAAGAGAGTGCTTCAAAGGAGTTGTCAAGATCCTGGAAAGGCAGTCTAGTCAATGGGAAAAAAATATTTGGGAACCTCCCAACTGATAAGGTCCTAACATCCAACATATATAAAAAAGCTTACACCTCAAAAATAAAAAGGAGAACAACACATTTGAAAAATGGGCAAAAATTTTGATTAGGCACATTTCCAAAGAGGAAATACAGATGGCTAAAAAGCACATGGAAAGAACTCAACATCCTAGCTAGTAGGAAAGCCTAAATCAAAACGACAATGAGATATCACCTTACTCTTATTAGACTTGTTGCTGTTTTTTTTTTAACAGAAAACTACAAACATTGGAAAAGATGTGGAGGAATAGGAACACTCATCTACTGCTGGCAGGGATGTAGAATGGTGCAGCTACTCTGAAGGATGGTTTGGTAGTTTCCCAGGAAGCTAAGTATAGAATTGCCATATGATCCAGGTATCCCACTATTAGGAACATACCCAGAAAAACTGAAAGCAGGGATGCAAACCAGTGTTCATTGTGGCATTATTCAAAATGGCCTAAAGTTGGAAGAAACCCAAGTGTTCATCACAGGATGAATGGATTTAAAAAAAAGTGATATATATACATTTGATGGAATATTACTCAGTTGTAAGAAGTAATGAAGTTTTGATATATGTGAGAACATGGTTGAATCTCAAAGACCTTAAGTTGTATGATGTAAGCCAGTCAGGAAAGCATAAATATTGCATGATCTCACTGATATGAACTAAGGTTAATGAGCAGATTCACAGAGGTAGAGTGTGGAAGAAAGGTTACCAGGAGATAGAAAGCAAGAAGAGTGGTGAGCTGATGCTCAATCTGGGTAAAATCTATGATAAGGTGAAAGGGGAGGTTTGGCAGTGGAGAGGGGTGATGGTGGTGCAGTGATGTGAATGGAGTCAATGATGCTGGAGTGGGAGTGAGTGTGGGGCTATTGGGGTGGTTTGAGCTATCCACAGAGCACAGGGAAGGAATGGAGGAAGGAACAGGTGAACTCTGGGAAAACATAGGACTGTGGTTGAGAATATAATTGTGTGAGTGTTCTATAGCAGGGGAAGGCCACTGGTGCAAGATGTCAGTGGTGGGGGGATGTGTGGTGAACATTGTACCTGGGGCATGCCTATATGAAATAAGAATGTGTTCATGTGGTCATAGGGTATTATCTCAGTGGGTTGAGACCAAAAAAATAACCAATAAAACATTAAATTGACATCCTGGGAAATCCTGCTATGTTCCTTAAAAGAGTGACAAGAATCTCTAGAGTACATAGGCAGTGCTTAATAAAAGAAAACAGGCCAATATGCCAAGTCCTTGAAATTAATGTTTGTAATTATGGACTTTTATCCCTGTAAAATGAATGTCAGCTTGATAATATCTATTGCCTCCTGAAAACCTCCCTTTCACTCATATGTGGCGTGTCTCTAAGCCAAACTCAGGAAATAAACTCACTACCTTCCCCTGACATGGGACATCACTTCCAGGTATGAGCTTCCCTGGCACAAAGGGATAATTACCAATTGTCAATAGCAATGCATTTGGAAAAAGACCTTCACCAAAAGGGGGAAAAATTAAAGAGAAAAGAATTTTTATAGCTAAGAGATTTCAGTGTGTTGGGAGGTCATTCTAGAGGTTAAATTTATGCATGTCTGAGACAGATCTCACTAACTGCAACAGTAAACAAAGCCTCAAACATGGGTGCTCCTGAGGCTCTAGAGACACCTGGTCAATAGAGGCAAGGCACACAACCCCGTGAAATCAGAAACCTGTTAGTGAGCCTTACCTGGAATATATGATAACCTATTTCCCCATTGTAACAGAATTAAGCTCATTTATAATTTCCTTACACATGATTCTTCTACCCCTTTTATTTGAACCTATAATTAACACTATATCCATTAAATATATGTCCAAGAGACTTAAATCTTTGGTCTTTTCATATGCATGTTGAGACCCATCTCTCAGCAGAGTTGTGGTCAACATCTACTCTCCAGTTCATTGGACTCACCCAGGACAACTAACAAACTGATCATGATGGACAGATCCCATCCCAAAAAGCACAGAGTATCTGCAAACACAAGCAAAACAGTTCCTTCAATCTATCCAATAAGATCCAAGCCCCCTTTTAATCCAAAGGAGAGTGGGCATCACCATTCCAAAATTCTCAAGATTGAGGAATGAACAAACATAAGGGGGGCATGTAAACATGGACCAAAGTAGACTGATTATTCTATATTCATGGAAGAACTTGTAACATTAATATATTGATAGTATTGGCAGAAGCTCTGAAGGGAAGGGGACAGTAGAATAGGTGGAACATAGGACATTTTTAGGGCATTGGAATTGCTTTGCATGATATTGCAATGAAAGATACAGGCCATAATACTTTTTGTCAAAACGTATAAAATTGTAATGTGCAAAGTATCAAACTATAATGTAAATGATAGACCATTGTTAGTACCAATGCTTCAATGTTTGTTCATCACTTGTAACAAATGTACCACAGTAATGTAAGATGTTACTATTAAAGGAAAATGTGAGAGGGAGAGGGGAAGGATATATGTGAATCCCCTATATTTCTTATGTAACCTTTCTGAAATCTAAAACTTGTTTTAAAATAAAGTTAAAATATATGTATACTATTTTAATTGGCCATTAGTGACAACCATTTTTCCCCAGAAAAGACACAAAGATTTAAAAGCCATGGCTACTGAGCATGTTATTGGTAAGCAAGAGCATCTAGGCAAAAGAAGATGTATGCATTAACTTCAAGCAGAGCTCCTTTCACCCACCTTCAATCTTCACCTTAACCAAATCACTCTTAGCAGGAAATGATGATCCAGGAGAAAGAAACATGCTGTATAAATACTGTACAATATGGAATTTTGGTTGTGTCGTCCTGCTTTCACCTCATATCTATCTTTAGTGTGTTTTCTTGCCCCATCTCTTTCTCCTCTCTTCTTCCTGTGTGTCTGAAATTGTTTCAATAAACTCTATGATGTGAGCATCTTAATTTCTGGCTATCTTTCTTTTCCACATTCTTTGGGATAATTTGCTTTGTGGTGTACTTGGATACTACTATTGCATCTTGACAAATTTTTCATCTAAAAATAAGAATGCTAGCCATATAATCATTCTGTTCTAAAACTAGATATAGCTCAAGTGGTTGTGGGGCTGCTTCCCATGTACATGGTCTCAGATTCAATCCCTGGTACCTCCTAAAGCAAACAAATGAAAAAAAAAAACAACTTTCACTGGGGAGTGGATGTAGCTCAGTAGTTGAGTGCCTGCTTCCCATGTACAAGGTCCTGTATTCAATCTCCAGTACCTCTAAAATAAAATAAACTCTAAAAACTCCCCCAAATCTGAAAATAATTATATATTTACTCTTTCTCTCAGCAACTATACCCAATCAATTACACTGTCTTTTAAACACTGCATAAGTATTCTTTCCTTTCCATAACCACATCTTTAAATTAAGAAGTTTATTATCTCTTATTTAGCATATCAGTCTGGATAAAATAGGTTGTACATCAGTAACAAACACAAATTTTTACAGACTTAAATCACAAGCTTTCTTTCTCATTCATGTTCCTTGTTAATCAAGGATCAGTTGTCTCTCACTCTCAAGACTTCACTTGGGCTGAAGAACCAGTCACCATCTGCAAAGTTGCAGAAGGAAAATGGGAAATGCTAAAGTGTGCATTAGGTCTTAAATTTTCCATGAAAGTGTAAGGTTCACATTTGCTCATATTTGCATGGCCAAAGTAAGTCCATACAAGTGTATAATCTTTTGCTCCTGAAAAGAGAACTAAATATTTGGAAGACAGTCTGAATGACTGTCCAACCTAGAAAATTAGAATGGCTGCTTATTTTATGTCCCTGCCTATACCCTATATCCCTTTGGTCTATCTCATGTTCTGTTGCAAAAGTGGATTTAGTAAAATAACCATGTCTCTCATGATTAAGCCTTTTAATAATTCCTCATTGCCTAAGGTTTTAGGGTAAGCATATATAACATGCACAATCATTCATGCTGAATATTAGAGGTAGAGGCATATTCAACTTGGCTTCATGGCAGCCTGAAAAGAAGTAATTTTATATTCTTTTAGTGAAAATAATATGTAATATTTATAAGTCCTTTGTAGTCAAATAGAGAAAGCCCTTGTGATATAAATAATTCCAGTCTTGTCACTTAGTCTTATTTGTGGCTATTTCTTTTGAGTTCATCATTATTTTATTTCATTTTCCCCATCTAATAATAACAATAATAATCAGATAGAATTCAAGGAAACTTACTATCACTCTTCAATTAAAATAATTTTTAAAAAGCGATAAAAGATACAAGGATCAATAGAAACAAACATAAAGACTCACAGATGATATGATGGTCTACAAAATACTAGAAATTAATAGAGTTGATATGAATTAAGCAAAGAGGTTGGATATAAGATCAATATACAAAAATTATCTGCATTTCCATATTTAGCTGGAAGGAGAAAATACAGTTTCAAAAACGTCATTTATTTTGTCCAAAGATGATCTGGACCTTTAATAAGAATATTATAAAACTATGCCAAAAGATATTAAATGAAAAATCTGTACCTCATTTATGGAAAAAAATAAACAATTCAATATCATGAGTATGTCAGTTCTCTTCAAATTGGTTTACAGGTTCAATGTAATCCAAATCAAATTCCAAACAGTGTCATTTATGAAACATGACAAATAATTCTAAAATTTTATGGAATCTCAAAATGCCAAAAATATCCAAGTATGAGAACCTCCTTTCCCCAAAACCATTGTTTAATATTATGTTTAAGTAACTCAGATAGTGTAGTATCATTCCAGGTAGAGACAAATAGGCAAAGTGAACAGAATATAGAGGCTATAAAGAGATCCCACATATATAGGAACTGGGTAAATGACAGAGCCAGCACTACACATGAGTAGGAAAGGAAAAAATTTATACAATAATTCCTGCAAGGGAAATTGGTTATCCATATGAAAACAAATGAAATTACATATCTTTCTCACATCATGAACAAAAATCAACTTCAGGTGAATTAAAGTCATAAATGTTGAAGGTAAATTCAAAACTCTTTGAATTTATTTTGAAAACTTACCAACAATCCAAAGATACTGACAATGAAAGTTTTTAAATGATAATTAAACTTGTGCTACTCAAGGTGTAGTTGACCAACAGCATAAATTGCTCTCAGTAGCACTGATTTAAACCAGTTTAAAATTAATCAAAGGATGTTGTTAATAAAATAAACAAATCAAGGGAGATTTGTAATACATATAATCCAAAAATAAATAATTACAATATAAATTAAAATATCTATAAATCATGGAAAAGAAAAAGCAACCAAGCAGAAAAATGAAAGAACAGACAATTCAGAGGAGAAAAACAACAAGAATAAACAATACACACAAGAAATGATGCTTTATCTCATTACTAATAATAGAAATACATGTTAAAGCCATAATTAATACAGAAAAAACTAAACACAGTTCATACCAAAATTCAGAAAATGTCATGTGTTTGTGAGGATAAAAGATAGTGTGTACTCCTATTCCTTATTGTATATAATTTGGGACAATGGCTTTAGATTAAAAAAAAAAAGTATATCATCTAATAGAGTTAGAAGATCCTAAGTTCTACACCACAGTACCTTTGTGATTCAAAGTGTGGTTCACATACCAGAGGTATTGGCTTCCCCTGTAATGCTTAGAAATACAAAGTAGCACACTGAGATTCAAAACCATCTAATCAAAATCAACATTTTAACAAGATCTCCAGGTGGTTTGTACTGCATATTAGTTTCAGGAGCTGCATCTCTCTGGAGAAACTCTTTCATATAGTTCACAGAAGAATTGTCTGTAATTCCAACTAGCTGTAAACAACCTCAATAGTTTCAGAAGTAATTGAATAAATAATTTGTGGCATATTTACTTAGAATACACCAGCAGTGAAAGCACTTTTCAGAAAAAAGTAAAACTCACATGCATCAACATGAATAAATATCAAAAAAATTTTCCAGAAGAGAAGAGGAAATTTTGGAAGAATAAGTGAAGCATTCTGCCTTTTTAATAAAATCCAAAGTTATAGAAAATTAATAACACATTATTTATAGATATATACATATGTAGAAAAGCTATAATACAAAAGAAAAAATAACAAGCTGAATTCATAAGAATGACCTGGTGAAGGGGCAGAAAGAATTGGGAAGAGCAGCCAGAGGACTTCAAAAGTATTATTAAGGGAAGCGGCTGTGGCTCAATCAGTAGGGCTCCTGTTTACCATGTGGGAGGCCCCGGATTCGGTTCCTGGGGCCTCCTGGTGAGGGCAGGCCCACCAGCACGGCGTGGTTGGCTGACCCAGCGAGCACAAGCAGCAATGGGGGGATAAATGAATAAATAAATAAAATCTTAAAAAAAAAAGTATTATTAATACTTTAAATGGTTGAATCCGTATATGGATATTTGGTTTCTTATTTTTTTTTAATATCTTAGACATAGGTTCTACATTTTCTTTCATATACATGAAATATCACACAATAAAACCCACTTTAGCTCAATAACTTGATAGGAGGTGGGAAGTGGATTTGGTCATAGCAATAGTGGCAGAAGTCAGCATCCATCAGTATAGGGAAATCTACCTAAGAAAGTAAAGAAAATTAAATATGTATTCAATTTAAACTCAGAATAAATAAATGCCAAAATCAAGGATAATACACCCATCAGCTTATGATGGTGACCTGATATTTATCCAGCTTTCTTTTCAGAAACCATACACTGTAAAAGCCAACATGTAAAATTCACTCTCTACCCATCTCTTACATTATCATTTCCAAATTTCCATATTTTCTTCTCACAAGGATTGACCCTTTTGACCATGTACACCATTTCTTAAACCCCACCTTTCCCTGATCCCTATTGATTGAGTCAGATGTATTTACTAGACAAAAACAAGTCAGATTCTCTCTCCTTTGATTTGGATTTAAGGCAGAACACTGCCCATCAGTGAGCCAATGGTGCTACAATTCAGAGAAATAAAAGGAGAGAAAGTCATTTTCTTCCATAGTGCATTGGAAAGCAGTATAATTCAGTCTTTAGCTTGAGAAAGAATAGAGAATAAGGAAGGATCATCCCAGCCACCATATCCATGGGATATAAGCCCTCTCTCACTTGGAGGTGGAGTGGACATCACCATCCCAGTCCCCTCAGAATTGGGGGAAGAAATATGGACTAGAGTGGACTTGATGGTATTCTGTTGTACACATATGGTGATTCTAGCAATGGAAGAAATTATAACAATGAGCTAGAGCCAGTGGCCACTTGACACTTTTGGGGCAGGGATGGGGGGAGTAGTTGAAATACATGGGCTTCTTTGGGATTTGGAGGTTGTCCTGAGTACCATTGTGGCAACGGATGTAGGCCATTTTAAATCAGCACACACCACTCAGAACTGTGTGGGAGAGAGTGTAGTCTACGGTGTGAACTGTGGTCTATGGTTGGTGGCAAGACCCCAGGATGTGTAAGTCCATTGAGGGTGGTGGTCCACACTTGTGGGAGATGTTTGTGTGGGATGTGGTGGGAGGTGTGGGAGGTGGACAACATGGGAATCCCAGGGGGTTCTGTGTAACATTTTCGGTAATCTAAGCACCTCTTAAAAATATATATATATAAAAAACTGGAAACAGAGAGATGGAGAGGTGAAGAATTTTCGTGTTTATTGTTTGTCAGTTTTTGTTTAATATTATTATTGAAATAATGAAAATACTCTAATAATGATTGAAATGATGAATGCACAACTATTAGATTATACCAAATACTATTATTGTACACATTGAATGAACTGTATGTTTTATTAATATGTACCAAAAAAATAGATTTGTTTAAAAAAAAATCACAGTGGAAACAGGAGAAGGATGAGAAGAGAGGGCAGGAAATGAACACAGAATCGCCCAGTGAATGGACACAGAAACAACAAAAATGGGGGGTGGGGGAGGTTTAAAATGGATTAAAGTAAGTAAATAAATAAATCCTTAAAAAAATGTATAGCAGAGGAAGATACAGACTATAGTTAGTAGTAGTACCTTGACGATGCTCTTGCATGTTTGTTTTGTAAGTTAACGATGTTTACTGAAAATTTATAGTTTATGTATGTTCATGTATGAATGATATACTTCAATAAATTGGTTTTTAAAAATGTATGTAAAAATATATTTAAAAACAAACAAACAACAACAACAAAAAAAATAGAAGATGGAAGAATGGATACCAAGCATCCAAATCAATGCACATCATCTACCCTGGATAACTAGCACAAGTTCTGTCCATTTACAACAGCAGACTTTGGATGAACAACTGAAACATACATTTTAATAGTTTGTAATAATTTAACTTTTTCTCCAGGTCATATTTATATGATTACATTATAAGAATTTTGGTAATTATTCAGTACTTAATTTAGTTTGTATTTATATTTACCACTTCTAGTCATGATTTATACTTATAATATCATAATTAATTAAGCAACCACAGAGAAAATTTTCACACAACAAACTGAAGATTATAATTACATGTGAAAAATGAAGAGCAGGAACCAAGGAGAAAAAGAAGAAAAAAATTCTGATCTCACGTAAATGACTCCTGTAAATGACTGAAAAAAATTTTAAGTGATTTGTAATTTATTGTTTCCATTGTTTTTAATTAAATATATATGAACATACATATAAATGCCTTTCCTCATTTCCCCCCTTAAGTATGCACTTTAGTGTTATGTAAAGATAATTCATAAATATTGAATTGCCACAAACTTCATTTGCATTCTTAGTATTGTGAATCCCAAGTAATAACGAACTATTCAATCACTTTATATTAATGTAATTGTATTAGAAAAAGTATAGGATTGTTATAATTAAAAATACATTTATAGGCCATGTAATCCATAAGAAATAACTACTGTATAAATATGGTATATGCAGTCAAAAGTTAAGGATATAATCTAAAAATCAATTGGAATTCTGCTGGAAGTGGTGAGGAAAACTAAACTAAATGAAAAGGTTTCTTATATTCAATATCACTGGCATGGTTATAAGTTACAAATGATAAAGCACAACAGATTGAAGCTGAAAAAATCATGTCTGACAAAGAATTCCTTAGTAGAGGTCATTAGTGTTAAGTAAATAGTCAACATTCACTTTCCACTTATATTGAAATGCTGACAATTTGAATCCCAAAGACCCAGAGACCAAACTCACAGAAATGTGGTATTGAATTAACAAAATATGTACAGCCCAGTAAAGTACTTCAGTTCTCAGATCCAAGGTCAGATGAAAAGAGGGGAATATGCAGAGAGGTCTTCAAGTATTGCTTCTTTTCTTACCCCACTGCAAGGAGAAAAAAGTGAAAATCACATTGTATCTTCAATAAGCGAATGGGTTATGTTCACTTTACAACAACTTGCTCAACTGCTAATAAGAAGCGCCAGTGCCACTTCCAAGTGTGTTAATGTTAGAGGTCACAGTACACTGTAATCTCTACCAAGATCTGAGGATCTCCACAATTACCTGGATAGTTCTCATTAAGGATACATCAGGTTGACCAATAGGAAAGAAAAGAAAATGAAAGTGTTAGCTCTTGGGGGAAGTCTCCTTCAAATAATAAGAATTCCATTCCAATATGGAGGTGTCAAGTAGATAAAGCATGAAATTTGGAGTCAGGAAGACCTAAATGTAAATCTTCACACCCAAAAATTGCTGATGGTAGACTTTATTAACTTGCTGAACTTCTCTGAGCTTGAGTGTGATCATACATAAATGGGGTAATCATTACAAGTTTGCAGGTTTGCTTGGAGCAAACGCTTAATCTAAACTTTGGGGAGAATTCTTGTTTGACCTGAAATTGTGTAGGCAAAGAAATCTACATATGTATTATTTTGTGTGAGTAGCATTACCATTCATTACTCTTTTAGTACACCATTGTCAAGTAGTGCAATAAACTAGCATAATAAATCTTAGCTTTCATTTTCTGACATATGAAAATGTATTTTATGTATATATAGTAATTCACTATACATTCCTCTATTTCCAGTGTAGTAAAAGACCATCCTAATACTCTCATTCTGATTTCAAAAAACGTGATGAACCTCCATGTTTCTGAGTAACATTTAAGCATCAGGAGGAAAGACCTCCAGGAAACATCTTATTTTACCTCAGCACCCAGGAGATTATTTTCACTATGTCTAAATTATCTTATCCAGTAAGTAGAAGAGGGGAAAAAACTTCCATTTAACCCCTTCTTTGATTTGTATCAGCTGCATTCCTTTTGCTGCTGCAAAGCATAAATATCTGCCTAGCAAAAGACACCATTTATGAAAATGAATAAGCCACAGACTTGCACAATTTTAAAAAATGAGCAAAAGACTTAAAAATACACAGGATAAGAAAAAATATATATATTTAAATAGCCAGAGGGGGGAAAAACATGTAAAGATGCTCAATATCATTTGTTACCAAGGAAAAGCTAATTAAAACCAAAATGAAAAATTATTTCAAACAAGATAGAATGGCTAAAAAATAGAACGTAGGTTAGGTGTGAAGCAATTGACACTCTTTTTCTCTGCTTGTGGGGGCATAAATGATATAAACATTTTGGAAGATTGCCTGGTTTTGATAAATTAAACATACTTCTACGTTATGACCTTGCACTTCCAGTCCTAGGCTTTCACTCAAGAGAAATGAAAATACATGTGCAAAGACTTTTAGAAGATTGTTTATAGCAGTCTTATTTACGATAGCCAAATACAAGAAATACCCCCCAAAATCCAGGAACTAAACAATGGATAAGGAGATTTTGGTTTAGCCAAACAATGGAATATTATTCAGCAATAAAACTTGAATTAAATATAGATATATGGATACCTTTTGCTACATAATGTCTGCTTCTAGAAATTCCAGAGAAAATAAATTAGGAAGATGTACAAAATTTAATCAATTATTGGATATTTCTTGAAATATGTGCATAATAGCAAATAACTGAAACAAATGAGGTGCCTCAAATTAGGAAACCAGTTATATTGACAATGGAATAATATAAATTAAAATTGAACTGTAGGGAAGCAGATGTGGCTCAAGTGATTGGGCTCCCATCTACCATCTGGAAGTCCCCAGGTTCAATTCCTGGGGACTCCTGGTGAAGGCAAGCTTGTCCATGGCACAGAGAGCTGATGGCCCATGCCACAGAGTGCTGATGGATTGCACTGCAGAAAGCTGGTACAGCAAGATGATGCAACAAAGGGAGACACAGAAGAGAGTGAGAGATGCAGCAAAAAAGGGAGCTGAGGTGGTGCAAGCAATTGAGTGCCTCTCTCCCACCCAGGATTGGTTCCCAGTCCCTTCTAAAGAAAAAGATAGGAAGAAAAGACAAGCAGATATGGAAAGAACACACAGTGAATGGTCAGAGAGAGCAGACAGTGAGTGCAAAACAACAATGGGGGGGGAGTAAATAAATACTGAAAGAAAATGAATTGTAAAATTTATTTTGATGGAAAACTAGATGCAATAGAGTAATTGAACAAAAAAATCTTACAATGTAATATATACATATATATTACAAGTTTTAGACAATGGGTGCATGCACATATACAATTGTACTTACAATAATACTTGAGTATTTGTATATATGTGTACATTTATGAGTGATGAGTGTGTTAGTTCCAAGCATGTACATAGTGTGTGTGTACCTGTAGAGGATGAGTGTTGAGGAAGGGAAATAAAGTTCTAGAGTTTATTTTTATATTGACATCACTGAACCTTGTTTTGCTTTTAACAGATGTTAATTTCCAATGTAATAAAAAACAAGCCTAAAGCAATAAAAATTCAGTGTTCAAATCAAATAATAAAATCTTTAACTATATGCATTTTATATTAAACTATTTACTAAATGAATCACAACTTTTCATTAGATGTTTTAAAACCAGTGCACAACTATCATTTCTCCCAATTCTGATGTGAATCCAGCCCATATATCTCTTGAGAAAACACAAAAAGAGGAGAAAGTTGCAGATTTTTTTATTAGTTTTTGATACTATGTAGCTAAATGGTAACTATACCACATTGTGTCCATCCCCTCCTATTTCCAGCAGTTAGGAAGTATTATTTCCAAGCTGAACTCTCATTAGAACACTTTTTTCTCTAGAGATATTGTTTAAATGGAGACACCATTATATTCTAAAAAGTTTTAAACTTTCTAGATAAGCAAGATATACAAGTAAACTTGACATTCAGACATAAAAATCATATTTCAATATTGCCAGTTTTTTCCCCATATCATATCCTTTAAATTTTAAATTTAAAAAAAGCATAGAAAAATGTACATTGCTAGCTCAAGCTCAGCAACATAGGGTGAGAAAATTGCTACATATCTGAAAATTTTCATATTTTTACTTCACTGTTATACCTAATGTTATTCTCTACAATGACTGTAAAAACTAGTGTTATAACTAGGCCCTAGAAGGCACAGCTTCCAGTTAAATCTTTTTATAGGAACCACTCAATTGGGCCTCATTATTATGATGATTTCAACAACATTTTCAGCACCTAATATCCATTCTCACATTTTATCAAGAATCATTTTAACTTAAAATGTATCTCTGTGCTGATTTCTTTGATCAAAATTATCACTGGTTAGAAAACAGAAAACTTTTCAATTTTAACATTTGAATCTCTGGAAAGGGTGACAAAGACTTTTAAAAGAGTAACTAAATTGCAAGAAGTTCACATTTTGTGCAGAAAATATTTATGAAAGGATTTTCCTGTCACAGAGAAATAACAGTCATATAAATATAAGTATAACATTTTCATATGAGACTTAAAATAACTGAAATGAACATTTAAAACAAAAAGCTTTTATCAGGACTAAAGAGAACAAGATTTCGTGAACTGGTAAAATTACCAAAATTTTAAAAAATAATTAAAATAAACTTTGACTTTTTTATGTTTAACAGTTTTGTTTCTTCTTTATAATCTCAAATTTTGCTACAAAATGCTAGTGCCTGTGACATATCTCTTTATTCCTTCCCAACTGCAAGTTGATATTTTAAAGCTACTTCCAGAAAATGAGAATTTTATTAATCAAATAATTTCACAAGTATTTGAAACTAACCACAAATGTAGCAAGTATCTCATTTCAAAAAACTTATATCCTCGAGGATAATGTTACCAGATTTTATCTAATTGCTTGACTTATGCTGCAGAAATCAATTTTAGAGCATTGGGTTAGTTAGGCCAGTAATTTATTAAAGTAAGGAGGGAAGAGAAATAGGAGAAAATAACAGATCACAGGTCCCCAGTAGAGAGTCGGGGGCTTAAGAGTGATAAAGAGGGCTGGTTTATAGACTACAATTTCCCATTACAGATTATAAATGCCCAGGTTTTACTTGTGTGTTATACCATGCAAGGGGGACATGGCCAGAGCAGGGCGCAGAAGTCAAGAGAGCTGAGAGAAAATGGGGGAGGGGCCAAGAGAGATTTGACCTTTGTGCTTGCTTTTTATACTATTAATTTTCCCACCCCTTTGCTAATGGCATGGGAGGAGTCCCAGTCATTTGCTGTTTTGATTTATTACCCCACCCATTAATCCTGTGGATGGGCCCAATGATAATGTCCCTGGAGAATATCTGGGGCTTCTCAGAATCTCCAGAAATCTCATTCTGGGTGGCAGAAATTTCATGAGGGTCTCCCAGCAACCATCTTGGGGGTATTGATGTCCATGTGGACTTCTTGCCAGGTTCCAGATCCATCTATTGATTCCCTATATGAAGCCTGATTCATTCCCCCCTCAGAGAGTTTACATCATTATTCTTAAAGGGATGCTGAAGGGAAATGTTCATTCTTCTGTAACTACTTCCTGCTGCTTAGGGGTAGCAGGACTTGCCTGACAAGGTGTAAAACCCTCTGGCTATTTTATCTCACTTGCAGGAAGATGGATCTGGCATCCTGGGTGAAGCTGGATGAAGTCTCCATATGGCTAACAAGATGTTGATTCTGGAAGAAATAAACTTGATTAGAATTTTGAGACTATATGGTCCTACTAAGAGGATACTGGACCACAAAAGTAGAAAAGGCAAAGGCTCTGTAAAGGTGAATTTTCACAGAGTTGGTGGAAAACAGTAATCCTCTTTCAGTTATTTTATGCTGTTGGTTAGCTCTAGAGAGAAGAAATTGCAGTAGACAATGGGGTTAGGTATAAATTGCCAGTCTCAGTTCCTATGGTAGAGTAGAAGAATGAGAAGAAGCATTGCCATTTTAGTTAAGCTACAGGGGATGAAAAGAGACAAAGTTTCTTAGGGGGTGTCTGGTTTGCCCTCCTCCTAATAACAGGCATCTGGGCTAGAGTTAGAGGGAACAGTTGGCTTTGACATAGACACTACTTTGTCTCTTGAAGAGGTATTTCAGGCCATCCAATGACTGGCACTTGTGTGTGTGTCTGGTTAGAAGCTTCTGGTGACCTGGCACATTCCTGGGCAGCTGGCTTCACTTGGGTTTAGTGCACCAAGCTGGAAATTCCTTTAACTTTAATGTCAGTGGAAGTGATAAGAACTACAGAGTAAAGTTCCTTCCATTTTGGCTCTAATTGAGAGAGATGCTTGTTTTCTTGCGAAGTTTTAATTAGAACCTGTTTTCCAGGTCAGAGGGAGGAAAGGTTGTCCATAGATCATCTCAAAGGGACTAAGCTGAATTGGATCTTAGCCACCTCGTTTGCCATTTCCCTTCTGGTGGGAAATGCTTAGCCCTGGCAGGATGGCATGTGCATTTGCCATTCCTCCCCAGGGTATGAGTGGCACAGGTTCTGGAACAAGGACTAAGATGGATACCTGGGTTAAGCACATTCATTAACTACTTAGAAAATATAGTTTACCAGAACTTTTAACATGTTCCAAATTTCTCTACATATTACCTAGAATAGAAAAGATATCACCATAATCATTGGGCATATATCTAGAATAGGAGAGATATAGGTACAGTCCTTAATACTAATTAATGAACTACTCAATGCATAAGTTTTTCTTTGAGCTGCAATTAATAGATTTAAGTTCCAGGTTTGCAGTACCTTACATGTTCTCTCTCCATGGGATCAGGCCATTATGCCTATAGTGATTAAGTTCTACGCACAGTACTCTGGTGATCATTTCTCCACTTGGTATGTCCTACACACAGCCAGCATGCTGTGGCACCATTGATCTTAGAGAGAAGCTAGGAAAGTAGGTTTTAATATTCTAGTATTCCACTTGCTTGGTGCATAGCACACTTTGGCACTATGAAACAGTGTCAATCTGGTGGTGATATCCATTGTACATTTGGCTATATTGAGCCATCACTGGCTGCTACAGGAGTTTGAAACTGCAATGTAGTCTCCATCCACTTCAGGAGCACAACCAGAGATGCAGTAGACACCTTTATTGTTATAGGAGTCAGTGACCATCCTAGCCAATAGCTCAAATGGAGAGGCAACCTGCAGTACATTGAAGGCCTGGTTTGAATGCACAACAGGATTTGAAATTGCTGAAGTCTATCTTTTGATTTTCATACACTTTTGAACAATTTTAAAGCAATGTGTCTTACTTCTACACTTTTACCATGAAAATGTTAATTAGCAGGGATATTACTTTAGCAGTACAGGAAAAACAACTCAACAGTTTAAAAAAAAATGAAAGCTGAAGATTCTCAATGGAATCAAGATTATCTTTTGATACCACCACTTAAATATGCACATTGATGTGGCTTTCAACAGGTTTCACTGTTATGAAGTTACTTTTTGCTATTAATATCAGTTTAGGCTTTTAATTAGTAATGGCTTCTTGGAACTATCTATTGAAATGTTTCAGTATAGAAGATGCTTTCACAAACTCTTTATAATTGATCACAACCACATAGACTGGTTTTCTTAGATTACAATTAGCAACCAATGGAATTTATTTTATCCATTTAAAAAGGGCAGATCTACATTTAAATCTACCCAGTTATAATTTCAGTTATTATCCTTTTGTTGTTTTATAATGTATAGACTTCTATAAATGATCTTAACTCAGTTAGAGTTTCTGGTAAGTTTTACTTTAAGGCAAATTGGGTACCTTTATTAATGAAGCCACAATAATTTTATTAGTAACAACTTTGCTAAGTTTCCTGCTTTTCTAGCAGTTGTACAAATCCCACTTGTGATTTATACATTAAATCTACTTGTAAGGCAGTACTGACATTGAAAGACTCATCTTTAGGTTACCTTTCACTGTTATCCAATTTGTAACAGGTGAACCTCAAATCTGATTTCCTAGGCACAAGTAATCTTAAAAGATTAAACACAGAATTCAAAGTTGAACACATAGTTAAGCACAGATTAAAACTATAGAGGGGATTTTATAACCTTAGCATTTGTTGGAACTCTTTGATCTTAACTGATGGCACATGAGGTTTCTTAGTTACCAGGAGAGGTTTAGTAATTGGTTTGGATCTTGATCTCTATTCAAACCTTTTGTAGGCACAACTGAGTTTAAACTAATGGAAGTTTGAGGTGTATTTCCTCATTTCTTGAAGGAGACATGACATGAGGTTTCTGGTCCTCAGATCTATCTGTCCTCCTCTTTTACACTGGCCTAACTGGAATTCAGAGTCTTATACAGAGGCTGCTCTCAGCCATACTATGGACACATGGCCCAGAAGTAGGCAGAATTTCCTGATTCTTAAGAAGACACTGCTATGGGGAGTTTACTGGTGGGCTAGACACCATGCCCATTATTCTTGGAAGAATGAAGAAGGAAGAAGCACTTTTTATTCAACTGATATGGCATACCAGAGTCCAAATCTGACCCAAACATTCACAACTCCAAATAATTAGGAGCTGATGCTCTGGTTCCAGTGTCCTGAAATCCAGAGCCCTGGACACACAGGCATCCCTTTGGCTGATCTAGGTCTTGGGAGATGCCTGAAACCCTGAAGTTCAGACCCAATCACTGAAGACAAATTGGTGGGAGATGAGCAGTTGCCCAAACCGAAGCATCTGAGATAAGTCTCAGAAGACATTTGGCTGCTCTGTGAATGGTTGGGTCCAAGGAAATGCTTAGAGGCCATTCAGATTTAGGTCTCTGGTTCCTGGCACTCCAGGAATCAGAGACCCTGCTGCCTGGCATTTCCAGGGCCATTGTGGGCCTGGGAGGCAAACCTAACAGATCTTGGGGTTGGTTTCAGACTGAAGCTGCCAAGCTAAATAGTGCTCCTTCTTCCTATTCTTACAGAGGCCTTAAAAAAGCAGCTTTATTTTTATGATATTACTGTCTGGGAATTTCCCAGTTAGATAAGCCATCAAAAGGCCATTAAGTAATTAGAGATCAATTGTTCTACCTAGCAGGACTTGTGGCCCTGAGGCAACAACTTCCTCCCTAGCAAATCATTTTCAGTTTTACACTTTTCAAGACCTTTCAAAATATTTTTTTTTACTTTATTTTGTACATTTAATAATTGAAAATATAAATAATAATTTAAAAATAAAAAGAAAACACAGTTGAATAAAAACATACATTTCTTAATTAAATGTACTGTATATATATATATAAATTTCTTTGAATCATACACTGCTACACAATATATTTTGTTCATGGTAATGGAATTATATGGTATTTTTCCTTTTTTAACACAAACCTGTAATGAGAAATTCAGTAGTAGGAAGGTAAAATGTGGGTAAAGGTTAAGAGTGAGAGGGCCCTGGCCTGTGACGCCCTTGGGGAGGAGAACTCTGACAGCATCCATCTTGGCCCTGCTTACTGCTGCCTTCCCATCCCATCCCAGATCAGGTAGTCATGTGTGGTCAAATAGGAAAGCAGGTCTGCAAAGTAATGGACCTGAGTAGAAGGCAACCCCCAGGTCTGAGTCATTGTCTTGCAGCCAACTAGGGGAGGGGGTGGTAGAAGGCAATGACCTGAGGGCAAAGCTGCCTGTCTGCTAAAAGGGCTTGAAAAAGGGTCTTTGCAGCACCTGGCATTTGGCTGGGGGACCTCTGTCTTGGCAGGGCCTCACTTTGAGCCTCTGAGACTCTGCCCTGTGCCCCAGCCCTCATAAGCCTGAACATGTGGCATGGATGCAGAGAGTTCCTGCAACATGGCCTCTTCCTTCCCTGTAATTCATCCCATGGGGGCTCATAGGTGAACCTGTTTAAAATGGATAAGCATAAAAAGGCATTAAACAAGGCGTAGGCCATAGTTTCACTCACCAATAATCTCCTGGGTGGCACTCACCAAATGTGTTACCAGATTTTGTCTAGGTTCTTGACTTATGCTGCAGAAATGAATTTCAGAGCACACCAGGTTAGTTAGGCCAGTAATCTATTAAGGTAGGGCAGGAACAGAAATGGGAGAAAATAACAGATCACATGTCCCCGGTAAAGGGTCACAGTCTGAAGAGTGATAAAGAGGGATGATTTATAGACTACAATTTCCCATTCTAGAGTATAAATGCCCAGGTTTTACTTGCATGTTATTCCATGCAAGGTGGACACAGTGAGAGCAAGGCACAGAAGCCAAGAGAACTGAGACAGTGTGGGGGGGAGACCAAGAGAGATATGACCTTTGTGCTTGCTTTTTAAACCATTAAATAGCCTACCATTCTTCTAATGGCATGTGAGGAGTCCCAGCTGTTTGCTGTTTTGATTGGTTACCACACCCATCAATCCCCTGGATGGGTCCAATGATAATGTCCCTGGAGAATATCTGGGGGTTCTCCTGGGAATCTCCAGGAATCTCAATCTGGGTGGCAGAAATCTCATAGGTGTCTTTCAGCAGCTAACATTGGGTGTATTGATGTCCACATGGACTCCTTGCCAGTTTCCAGTTCTATCTATTGATTCCCTATAGGAAGCCAAATTCAATAAGGCATAAAGTTATATTTTCAAACACAGCTTGTCTTTATGAGGAGGTTCAGGACATATTAGAAATCTGTCACCTTACAAAAACAACAAAGTTTACCTCTAAGCACCAACTAGAACCCCACTTCAAACTGGGCATGTCAGAAAAGGTTTTTCTGCTCCTCTCATGTCCCTTTCTTTGAGGTTGTGTCTGACAAGAGCAAATCCCAACTTTCCCAGAAAACTCCTAGTTCAAATTTTTTTTGCCAGATATTTTTGTCTCTACGGGTAACCAACACAGCAAAGATTTTCAATAAATACCACATTTTTCTCTGAGAGCCAAGCGATACTACTGGGAAGCACCATATACCTGGAATCTGTGAATCATTTGTCTAGGAAAAATTACTTTGTCTGTCACAGCCTGTTTATTAAGTTTTCAGTGTTAAATCTGATATGTAAAACTACAAAAAAAATCAAAATTATGAAAAAAAGCAAGGTTCAGAACAGAGTATACAGCATATTAACCCTGATGTGTAAAATAGAAGATGTTTCAAGATAACTAGCCCAGAAGAAACAGACAACATTGATTGCCTCTGAGAAGGGCAGCTGGGAGGATGGAGGATGAAAGAGGGAGGG
>JAKSZT010015480.1:768421-819181 GCA_026826555.1 Tolypeutes matacus | reverse complement strand
GACCTTGTATGTGGGATGCTGGTGCTCAACCACTCAACCACTGAGATGGCTTTCCCATCTGCAAATAGTGAAATTTTTACTTCTTTTCCAATTTGGATGGTTTTAATTTTTTTCTTGCCTATTGCTTGAGCAAGTACTTTTATTAACAAATGAATTTTATTGATACATATTAATAAAGCATAAAATTCATCCAAATTGTACAATCAATAGTATTTTGTATATCACATAGTTGTGCATTCATCACCTCAAACATCATTATAGAATTATCATTATTTCAATACTACTACTACTACTAAACATAAAACTAACTAAAAAGAAAATTTTTCACCCATCAATATTTTATGCTTCTCCTGCTATACATACCTTGAGCAAATACTTTTTAAAAATATATATTTTTTATTTATTTTTAAAAGATATTTAGATTACATAAAATGTTACATAAAACAATATAAGGGATTCCCATATGCCCTACTCCTCAGACCTCCCACTTTTCCCCACATTAACAACTTCTTTCATTAGTGTGGTACATTTGTTGCAATTTGTGAACACATTTTGGAGCATTGCCACTAAGCATGGATTATAGTTTACCTTGTAGTTTACAATCTCTCCCACTCAATTCTTTTTATTTTTTACTGGCTACATATATAAAAAAAATTTAAATCAAACAATATGTTACATTCATACAGTATTTGTCCTATTGTGTCTGGTTTGCTTCGCTCAAAATAATGTACTCCAGGGTCATCCTTGTTGTCATATGCTTTAAGACTTCATTTCTTCTTACAGTTGCATAATATTCCATCCTGTGACTACACCACAGTTTGTTTATCCATTCGTCATTGATAAACATGGACACCTGGGTTGTTTCCAACTTTTGGCAATGGTGAGTAATGTTGCTATGAACATCAGTGTGCAGATATCTGTTTGTGTCACTGCTCTCAGTTCTTCTGGATATATACCCAGTAGTGGTATTGCGGGTCATGTGATAAGTCTATATTCAACTTCTTTAGGAACTGCTAAACTGTCCTCCACACTGGCTGTATCATTCTGCAATCCTATCAACAGTGAAGAAGTGTTCCTATTCCACCACATCCTCTTCAACACTTGTAGTTCACTGTCTTTTTAATAGTGGCCATTCTGATAGGTGTGAAATGATATCTCATTGTACTTTTGATTTGCATTTCCCTAATCAAAAATGATGTTGCGCATTTTTTCATGTGTTGTTTTTGTTTTGTTTTTTTCACTTGTATTTCTTCTTTGGAGAAATGTTTATTCAAGTCTTTTGCCCATTTTTTAATTGGGTCATTTGTTTTTTTATTGTTGAGTTGTAACATCTCTTTATATATCCTGGATTTTAATCCCTTATCAGATATGTGATTTCCAAATATTTTTTTTTCAACTGAGTTGGCTGCCTTTTCACCCTTTTGAGAAAGTCCTGTGAGGTGCAAAAGTGCTTAATTTTGAGGAGGTCCCATTTATCTATTTTTTATTTTGTTGCACGTGCTTTGGGTGTAAGGTCCAAGAAACCACCACCTACTACAAGAAAGTGAAGATGTTTCCTTACATTTTCTTTTAGTAGTTTTATGGTTATGGTTTTTATATTTAGATCTTTGATCCATTTTGAGTTCATTTTTGTATAGGGGGTGAGAGAGGGGTCCTCTTTTATTCTTTTAGTTATAGATATCCAGTTCTCCCAACACCACTTGTTGAAGAGACTGTTTGGTCCTGTTATTATGGACTTGGTAAGTTTGTCAAAAACCAGTTGACTGTATAGGTGAGGTTTTATTTCTGGGTTTTCAATTCTATTCCACTGATTGATGTGTCTATATTTATGCCATACCATGCTGTTTTGACCACTGTAGCTTTGTAATATGTTTCAAAGTCAGGCAGTGAAATGCCTCCAACGTCGCTCTTCTTTTTTAGAATGCTTTTGCTGTTTGGGAGACCTTTCCCTTCCAGATGAATTTGGTAATTGCATTCTCTAATTCTGTAAAGTAAGCTTTTGGGATTTTGATTGGTATTGCATTGAAGCTATAAATCAGTTGGGTAAGATTGACATCTTCACAATATTTATTCTTCCAATCCATGAACACAGAATATCTTTCCATTTGTTTAGGTCTTTTTAAATTTCTTTTAGCATTGTTTTGTAATTTTCTGCATTACAGAAAATGGAGGCCATGTACTCCATTGATTAAATTAACTCTTAGGTCTCCCACTCAATTCTCTAGGTTATGACAGGATATACAATGGCCTGTGTCTGTCATTACAATGCCTTTCAGGTCAGTTCCAAGTCCTGAAATGCTCCCATACTACACCTCTCTTCCCCTCTCCCTGACTTCAGCACCTCCAGTGGTCACTTTTTCCACATCAATGTTATAATTTCTTCCATTGCTAAAATCACAATCACTCTTTAATAGAAGAGCAGTAAGTCCACTCTAGTCCATATTTTATCCCCAAATCCTGAGAATTCTGGTGATGCCCACTTCACCTCTAATTGTGAGAGGACTTCGATCCCATATGACTGGTGGATGGGACTCTCTTGCTTGCAGTTGTAGACTCTCTCGGTTCCTTTATAAGGTGTTTGTCCATCCTCATATCCTTGTTAGTTGTCCTGGATTAGTCCAATGAACTGGAGAGTAGGTGTAGCAACTCCGCTGAGGCTCAGAGCCCAGCTGGCACATGGATAGTCGTGAGCTTCAAGTCTCTTGGATGTATACCTACCAACTCCAGCACCAACTATAGGTTCAAATAAAAGGGACATACGATGCATATGTAGAGAAGTCACATCTGAGTCCAACTTTGTCATACTCAGGAGCACAAACTCCCAAGTACGGCCTACTGGCAAGGCATCAAACTCTGGAGCTATCTTCCATTACTGTAGGACCTGGGTGTCTTAGGAGCCCTCAGGAGCCCCACTATTTGGCATAGTATCTACTTTGCCTGTCTATGAGATCCTGCTGAGATGCGCATAAACGTTACCTCTCTGATGACCTCCCGACTCACTTTGAAGTCTCTTAGACATATAAACTCATTTGTCTTTACCTTTCCCCCCCTTTTTTTCAAGGTCTTTTTCCAGTTGTATCACCAGCCAGGGTTGGTAGTAATCCCTTGGTGCCAGGGTCATGTCCCTCAGTGGTAGTAAAGTAATGCATTTACATTGAGCAAATACTTTTAACACAATGTTAACAGTGGTGACAGTGGGCATCCTTGTTTTGTTCCAGATCCTAGAGGGAAAGCCTTTAGTATTTCACCATGGAATAAGATGTTAGCTATGGGTTTTTCATATATATCCTTTATCATGTTGAGGAAGTTTCCTTCTATTCCTATCTTTTGAAGTGTTTCTATGATGTGTATTGTGTCAAATGTTTTTTTTTGCATTGATAGAGATGATCATGTAATTTTTTTCTATCTGTTAATGTGGTGTATTACATTTATTAATTTTCTTATGCTGAATTATTCTTGCATACCAGGAATGTAACCCACTTGATTATGATATATAATTCATCTGATGTGTTGTTGAATATAATTAGCAAGTATTTTGTTGAGGATTTTAGCACCCAGGTTCATTAGAGAGATTGGTGTGGATATTTCTTTTCTTTGAGTGTCTTTATGTGACTTTGGTGTTAGGGTAATGTTGGCAACATAGAATGAATTAGGCAATTTCCTTCCACATCTATGTTTTGGAAGAGTTTAAGCAGGTTCAATGTTAGTTCTTTCCAGAACAATTAGTAAAATTCATCTGTGAAGCCATCTGGTCCTGGGCTTTTCTAGGTTGGGAGGTTTTTAAAAAATAATATTTTTAATTTTAAAGAGCTTTAGAGTCATAAAGAATACATTGAAAGTATAGGGGGATTCCAAATACCCCACCCTTTCCCTTTTCCCAACTTTTCCCCATTAACAACATCTTTCACCAGTGTGGTACAGCTGTTACAATTGATGAACACTTATTGAAGCACTGCTACTAACCATGGTCAATAGTTTACATTATAGTTTACACTTTGAACTGAACATTTTAATAGGTTTTGACAAAATGTGTAATGGCCTTATCTGTCATTGCAAAGCCATGCAGGACAATTCCAATGTCTCCAAAATACCACATGTTACCCTTATTCTTCCCTCTCCTTCACCACAGAACCTCTGGTGACCACTGCCTTTTTTTTTTTTTTTTTTTTTTTTTTTTTTTTTTTTTTTTTAAATTCAGATGTATATGTTTTTAATAAATAGATGTGTTCTTCCATTGCTAGAATAATAATAAGTCTACTTTAGTCCCTATTTGCATTTCTCCCTTATGTTTTTTCATTCCTCATACTTGAGGATTTTAGGATGTTGATACCCACTCTATTTCTGAGAGAGAGGAGGCTTAGATCCCATGATGAAGATGGATGTAACTGTCTTGCATGCTGTTGTAGTTACTCTCTGTTTTTGGGATGGGCATGGTTCATCATCATCCTTCTGTTAGCTGTCCAAGGTGAGTCTGATGAACTGCTGAGATTCAGGACTGAAACAGCATATGAGCAGACCAAAGATTCCAGTCTTTGGTACATATATTTAATGAGTTTAATGCTAATTGTACGTTCAAATAAAAGGGGTACAAGAACCATGTATAGGGAAATTATAATTGAGTCTAACTCTGATACATTGGGGAACATATACTCCAAGGTAAGGGGTTGGGAGGTTTTTGAGGCTTTTTCTTTCTTAATCTGGCTAAGGGTATTTCAATTATGTTAATTTTCTCAAAGAAGCAGTTTTTAGTTTTGTTAATTTTTTCTACTGCCTTATTGTTTTCAATTTCATTCATCTCTGCTCTAATCTTTGTTATTTCCTTCTTTCTACTTGCTTTGGGATTTTTTTTGTTTTTCTTCTTCCAATTCCTCCAGGTTTGTGGTTAGATCTGAGATTGTAGCTCCTTCTTTTTTAATATCGGCATTTATGGCTATGAATTTCCCTCTCAGCATTTCTTTTGCTGCATCCCATAGGTTTTGATATGCTGTGTTTTCATTTTCATTAATTTCAAGGAAGTTCCTGATTTATTTTGCAATTTCCTTCCCGACCCACTGATTGCATAAGAGTGTACTGTTTAACTTTGATATCTTTGTGCCTAATCTAGTACTCTGTCCCTTACTGATTTCCAGCTTCATTTCATTGTGGTCAGAGAAATTACATTGTATAATTATAATCTTTCTGAATTCATTGAGTCATGTTCTGTGGCCTAGCATGTGGTCAATCCTTGTGAATGATCCATATGAGCTTGAGAAGAATGTGTATCTTGCTGTAGTTGGGTGTAATGTTCTGTATATGTCTGTTAGTTCTAGATTCTTTAATGTATTTTGTTTTTTTAAATTGACCCTCTGTTGAGATGTTCTGTCTTATGAAAATAATGGCGTGCTAAAACTCCCCACTATAATTTTAGATCCATCTATTACTGCACTTTGTTTTTACAATGTTTGCTTCATATATTTTAGAAGTGCCCTGGTTAGGTGCATAAATGTTTATGATTGTTCTTTCTTCTTGTTAGATTACCCTTTTTATTAATATATAGTGGCCTTCTTTGTCTCTTACAATAGTTTTGCATTTAAAGTGTAATTTGTCTGATATTAGTATAGCTACTCCCATACTTTTTTTGTTATTTTTGCATGTAAAATTGTTTTCCAACCTTTCATTTGCATCCTCCTTGCATCCCTGGGTCCAAGGTGAATTTCTTGTGGACAGCATATAGATGGGTCATATTTCCTTATTCATTCAACCACTCTGTGCCTCTTGATCGCAGAGTTTAATCCATTAACATTCCATGTTATTACTTTCAAGGTATTACTTACATTACCTATATATTCTTTAAGTTTATATATGTCATATGTTTTTTTTATCTCTTTTTATCTTTTTAGTTATTCTAACCAATTATCTTCCTTCCTACACTCTCCTTCAACCCTCTCTCTCCCATTTTTTCCTTTCGACCTGTAGAACTCCCTTTAGTATTTCTTGAAGGGCAGGTTTCTTGTTGAGAAACTCACTTAATTTCTGTTAATCTGTGACTATTTTGCACTCTCCCTCATTTTTGAATGCCTGTTTTGCTGGATATAGAATTCTTGGCTGACAGTTGTTGTTTTTTTTTTTTCTTTTAGCACCTTAACTATGTCAAACCACAGCTTTTTTGCCTTCATGGTTTCTGATGAGAAATATAGCACATAGCTGCAATCTTAAACAAGACCTTCCCCTTTTGACTCTGTTGGAACCTCCAAATCAGGGTAAGAGTGGGGTACATTGAGGACATTTCTCACTCTGGATTAAAACAGAATATTTTTCCATTCCTAGAACCCACTTCTACCTCAGCAATGTATACATCATGGCAGATACAATTTGTTTGGGACTACCTCAGCAGAGATGACCCTATGTCTATGTTCACCTTACCTGGCATCTTTCCATGGGGGAAAATGGAACACAGGGGTCAGTTCATTTCTCTGGGTCAGTCTCTTGCTTTTACCATGGTGGTAAATAATTAAAGTCTTCAACATTATTTTGATTTTGGCTTGTTTTGTTAATTGACTACTCTCTATAACTGGCAGGTTTGATCAGCTCAGCTCTTGACAGATTCCAAACCTTGTCCATGTCAGATATATGTGGCATTCACCAAGTTCTACAGCATTAGGTTTTCTACCTGCTATCTTTCCTGAGTATTGATATACTCAGAAGATTTGCAGTGTAATCTTATCATTAAAAAAGTAATTCTTAATTAATTGTCATATCCAGCTACCTCAAATTCAGTGCTGAACATTCTTGGATCATATCCAAAACCCACTTCCAACACTCACTCACTGTGAAGCACTGAGAGCTTCATGTCCTCCCCTCAATGAAGGGAATAATCACAATAAAGCCTCCAAAGTGTTTTCATAATCTCAACAAAAGACTGCATGTCACATCATTTATGTTTAGCACCCTGCATAGATATAAGATCTTATTAATATTGATTTTTCAAATTTGCTCCTGTTTCATTCCTGCCATACTAAGGGATCAACTGGTCATCACAGAATGGGAATATGTGCCAAGCAACAGGAGACAGTTCTTTCCAATCACTCCATTCAAACTGATGTGCACCAGGGAGCACATATCAGAAGAAAGTTTCAAACAACTTTAGGAACGTGAAGAGGGCTTATACAGTAAAGCAGGGAGACCAGGAGATAGCAATTCATGCAAAACACATGATTTTGTTATCTATGACAATTTGAAATTATTAATGAATGTCAAAGAGAGAAAGATTATGTTTGTGAACCTGTGAGTGTGAGACATTTTCAATTGGACTACATCAGTGAGGTGTGAGCTAGCTTGGGTTTCTGCCGTTTTGCTGGGTTGATAAAAATGGAGACACAGAAAAAAGGGAGCTGCCATATTTGAGAAAGGAGAGGAAGGAGAAGCTCAAAGAGCTGAGGTGCTGGGGAGAGATGAACAGTATGCCTGATAGCTTGCAGCTGAGCTTGGAAGAAAGTGGAGCAGCCAAGCCTGAGAGAAGAGGACTGGTAAGAGACAAACCCTATGCCACATTGCCAACAGGTGAGCTCCAGGAGGCAGTACAGCTCAGAGGGAAAGGCAGAAACTAGGCAAACCTAACATCTTGCTTTGCCACGTGTCAGCTGAATTTGGTGAGAAAGCACCTCGTATGGTGCCTTAAGTTGCATTTTTCACAGCCTAGGAACTATAATCTTTTACCCCACATAAATCCCTTTTATTAAAGCCAACCCATTTCTGATACTTTGTACAAGCAGCCCTTTGACAAACTAAAGCAGCATCCATATCTATCTTGCATTCCAGGGTAAGTGGAAGGGAATTCTCTGATTCTGGGGACATCTAATTTGTCTCTACCTATATTTTAGGAAATTTGTTCCAAATAATAGTCTGCCTTTGCTGAGTTAACATTCAAAGAGTAAAAGAATCTTGATTGTAAATCTGACAGAAAGGAATTCCTTGCTTATGCTCCCAGATCTGCAGCTCTGTTGGGGCTCATTCAGCTCTGTTTCACTTGCAATGCCTCCTAAATCCTTCTTCACAATTCCACCCTGTCACATTTAACAAATAAAGTACCATGGCCTAGCCCAAAGTCAACAGTGGGAAAGTTATAGCACACACAAACAGAACAGAACTACTGGAGTTGAAGACCACAAAAAGTGAAGGGAAAAATTCTCTAGAGGATTTCAACAACAGATTGCAGATGGCAGAAGAGAAAATCAGTTACCCAAAAGATAAGAAAATTGAAATGATCCAGACTGAAGTACAAAAAGAAAATAGATTGAGATAAAGCAAAAATAGCCTAACAATTATCAGTACCAAAATATGTATTATGGGAAGCCCAGAAAGAGAAGAAAGAGTAAAGGTACAGAAAAAATATTAAAAGAAATCATGGCAGAAAATTCCCCAAGCTTAGCAAAAGTTGTGACTATGCACATCCAAGAAATCCAGTGAGCCTCAAACAGGATAAACATGAAGAGAAGTATGCCCACCATAAACTGAACAAACTATCTAATACAATGTTCAAGGAGAACGTTCTGATAGATTCAAGGGAAGAGCAATGTGTTACGTACCAAGGAATACTAATTATTTAAGTGCTGATTTCTTGAAAGAAACCATGGAGACAAGAAGGCAGTGGGTTCAAATACTTAAAATATTGAGAACAAACAAGTGTCAATCTATAATTAATATCTGGCAAGACTTTCTTTCAAAAATGAAGGAAGGGTTGTGTGAATATGGCTGATGGGTTAGACATATAAATCTTAGCTCTCACTGAAACAATAGAGAAAAAGCCAGAGGCTTCCATGGTTACATGCTTTGGGACACAGCAAACCAGGACACTGTTTACCAATTCCCAGGAGAGTGAGAGTCAGAAACCCGAAGAAGCCAAAACAAGTAATTGGAACATAGACAACAGCAACAAAATAGAATGAGAAGAACAAAGTGTCAAAGAGAAAACTTAACACACACACAAAACAGCAATTAAATAAAACCATAGAGTAAAGACAGAAGCTAATCAACTGAATAAACCCATCAAGATAAAGAGATGACCAGAGGACAAGAAAAATTACAAACCATACTAAGAAACAGGAAGATATGGCCCAGTCCAAAGAACAAACCCAAAACCAGGAAGAGATGCAGAACATTGAACAACTAATCAAAGCTGTCAAAACAAATATCATGGACCAACTTAACAAAGTGAAGGAAGAGATAAGGATATTAAGAAGACACTGGGAGAACAGATGGAAGAAATTGTAAACATATGTAAAAAGATAACAGATATGATGGTGATGAATGGCACAATCCAAGAAATCAAAAAGACACTGGAGGCACATAACAGCATATTTGAAGAGGCAGAGGAAAGTATTAGTGATGTGGAAGACAGTACATCTGAAATCAAACACATAGTAGAACAGATAGATAAAAAGATAGAAAAATCCAGCAGGGACTTAGGGAGTTGAATGACAACACAACATGCATAATCATACCTGTTAGAGGCATCCCAGAAGGAGAGGTGAAGGGAAAGGGGGCAGAAGGAGTGCTGGAAGAAATAGTGGCTGAAAACTTCCCAACCCTGTTGAGGGAGATGGATGTACAAGTCCAGGAAGAACAGAGCACCCCAAACAGTATAAATCACAACAGGTCTACTCCAAGACATATACTAGTCAAACTGTCCAATGTTTAAGACAAAGAGAAAATACTGAAAGCTGCAAGAGAAAAGAGAACCATCACATACAAGGAAAGCTCAATAAGACCAAGTGCTGATTTCTCGTCTGAAACCCTGGAGGCAAGAGGCAGTGGTATGACATATTTAAGATACTAAGAGAAAAAAAGTTCCAGCCAAGAATTCTCTATCCAACAAGGCTGGCATTTAAAAATGATGGAGAGTTCAAAATATTCACAGATAAATAGAAATTAGAGAGTATGCCAATAAGAAACCTGCCCTTCAAAAAATATTAAAGGGAGTTCTGCATGTTGAAAGGAAAAAAACAGGAGAGAGAGAAATGGAGGAGAGTGTAAGAACAACTAAAAAGACAGAAAGAGAGATAAAAACAACATATGAAATACATAAACCCAAAGAAAATATGGCTAATGTAAGTAATTCCTTGAGAGTAATAACACTGAATGTTAATGAATAAAACTCGCCAGTCAAGAAACACAGATTGTCAGAATGGATAAGGAAATATGACCCATCCATATGCTGTCTACAAGAAATCTACCTTAGACCCAGGGACTCAAGGATGCTGAAAGTGAATGGCTGGAAACAATCATACAAGCAAACAATAACAACAACAACAAAAAGGTGGGAGTAGCTAGAGTAATATCAGACAAAATAGACTTTGAATGCAAAACTACTCTAAGGGACAAAGATGGACAGTATATATTAGTGAAACGAGTAATTTTTCAAGAAGGAAGAATAATCATAAACATTTACACATCTAACAGGGGTGCCTCAAAATACATGAACAAAAACTGGAAAAACTAAGTGGGGAAATAGATGCCTCTACAATTATAGTGGGGGGAATTTAATACATCATTATCACCATTAGACAAAATATCTCGACAAAGAATCAATAAAGAAACAAAGACTTTGGTTAATACATTAAAGGATCTGGACCTAATAGACATTTACAGAGCACTACACCGAAATACAGCAGGTTATGCATTGTTCCTGAGGGCACATGGATCATGCTCAAAGAGACAACATGCTAGGCCACATAAACAGTCTCAATGAATTCAGAAAATATAAGAGTATACAAAGTAATTTCTCTGACCACAATGGAATGAAATTGGAAATCAGTAAGGGCCAGAGAACAGTATTAGGCACAAAGATATGGAAATTAAACAACACACTCTTAGACAAACAGCGGCTTAAGGAGGAAATCTCAAAAGAAATCAGTAACTACCTGAAATGAATGAAAATAACAACACAAAATATCAAAACCAATGAGATTCAGCAAAAGCTGTACTAAGAGGGAAATTCATAGTCATAAATGCATATATCAAGAAAGAAGAAAGACCTAAAATTGACAACCTAACTGCACACCAGGAGGAACTGGAAAAACAACTACAAACAAACTCCAAAGAAAATAGAAAGAAGGAAATACCAAAGATTAGAGCAGAACTAAACAAAATAGAAAATAAGAAAGCACTAGGAAAAATAAACTAAACCAAAATCTGGTTCTTCAAGAAGATCATTAAAATTGACAAACCTTAGCCAGACTAACAAAGAAAAAAAAGAGAGCAGATGCAAATACACAAAATAAGAAATGAGGAAGGGGATATCACCACTGACCCCACAAAAATAAAGTTTATCATAAGAGAATACTTTGAAAAATTATATGCCAACAAGAAAGATAATTTAGAGGCAATGGACAAACTCCTAGAAACTCAGAAGCAGCCTACATTGATGAAAGAAGAAATTGATGAACACAACAGTCCAATTACAACAACATATCAAATGAATTACACACCATGACCAAGTGGGTTCCATCCCAGGTATGCAAGGGTGGTTCAACATGAGAAAATCAACCAATGTATTACACCACATAAACAGATTGAAAGAAAAAAATCACATGATCATCTCTATAGATGCGGAAAAAGCATTTGACAAAACACAGCACACTTTCCTGATAAAAACATTGCAAAATATAGGAATAGAAGGAAACTATCTGAACATGATAAAGGGTATATATGAAAAAAACACAGCAAACATCATCTTCAAAGGTGAAATCCTAAAACTTTCCCTCTAAGATCAGGAACAAGACAAGGATGCACACTATCATTGCTCCTATTTAATATTGTCTTAGAAGTACTTGCTTGAGCACTGAAGCAAGAAAAAGCTATAAAAGGCATCCAAATTGAAAAGGAAGAAGTAAAAATTTCACTATTTGCAGAAGACATGAGCCTATACATAGAAAGCCCTGAGAAATCTACAACAAAACTTCTAGAATTTATTAATAAGTTCAGTAAAGTCACAGACTATAAGATCAATGCTCAAAACTCAGTAGCATTTCTGTACATCAATAATGAGCAATTTGAGGAGGAAATCAAGAAAAAATACTATTTACAATAGTAACTAAAAGAATCAAATATCTGGGAATAAATTTACAGATGTAAAGGACTTACATACAGAAAACTACAAAACATTGTTAAAGGAAATCAAAGAATATTTAAATAAATTGAAAAATATTTCCTGTTCATGTATAGGAAGAATACACATCAATAAGATGTCTATACTACCCAAACTAATCTACAGATTTAATGCAATCCCAATAAAAATCAACACAGCATTTTTTGCTGAATTGGAAAAACTAACTACAAAATTTATTTGGAAATGTAAGTGGCCCCGAATCACCAAAGACATATAAAAATATTTTGTATAGCTCATTTTCAATCTTTTAAAAATATATTTAAAAATATGCTTAGATAACATAAATGTTACACAAAAATTATAGGGATTCCCATGTTCCCCACCTCCCACAGCTCCCACAACCTCCCACATAAACACCTTTCATTAGTGTGGCACATCACCTGCAATAGATATACACATCCTGGGGCTTTGTCACTAAGCATGGACCATAGTTCACATTGTAGGCCTCACTCTCTCCCACAAAGTTCTGCATGTTATATGCTGATGTAAAATGGCCTATATCTGTCATTGTAATGTCATTCAGGATAATTCCAAGTCCTGAAAAAGGCCCTGTATTACAACTGCTTTTCCCTCTCCCTTCCCCCAAAGCGTCCAGTGGCCACTGGATCCCCAACAATGTTGTAATTTTTTCCATAGCTTGAATCACAATATGTCTACAACAGAATACCAGTAAGTCCACTCTAGTCCATAGCTCTTCCCCCAATCCTGAGGAGTCTGAGATGGTGATCCATTCCACCTCCTAGTGACATCCACCTTATATCCCATAGATAAGATGGATGGGATTATCCTGCCTGCAGCTGCAGGCTCTCTCCATTCCCTGGGATGACACTTTTCCATCATCTTTGCCCTTCCAGGACTCTTGGGTGAGTCCATTTAGCTGTAGAGCAGGGGTTGCAGCTCCACTGAGATTCCAGGCCTAGCTGGCACATGGACAGGCCAAATGCTCCAGTCTCTGGAAGTATACCTACAAACTCCAGGATCACATATAGGTTTGAATAGAAAGGACTGATGGACCATGTGCAGGGAGGACTTATTTGTGTCCAACTATGTCACACTTAGGAACACAGATTCCAAAGTACAGCCCACTGATAAGGCATGAGTCTTTGGAGCTATCCCCCCTTTTATAGGACCTGGGTGTCTCCAGAGCCCTCAGGAGCCCTCTGTTTGGGGTGTTATCCACTTTGGTGTTCCATGAGATCCTACTGAGGTATGCATAAGCGTTACCTCTGGGATGACCTCCCGACTCTCTTTGAAGTCTCTTAGCTATATGAACTCATTTGTCTTTACCTTTTCCCCCTTTTATTCAAGGTCTTTTTCCAGTCCTATTGCAAGTTGGCACTTAGTAGTAATCCCTAATTGCCAGAGAGGCTCATCCCTGGGAGTCATGTCCCATGCTGAGGGGAAGGTAATGCATTCATATGCTGAGTTTGGCTTAGAGAGAGGCCCCATTTGAGCAATAATGAGGGTCTCAGTTGGCAACCCTTGGGCACCCCATAACAATAGGCTAAGTTTCAATTTCAAGAGCAAATACTCTTAAGGTTAGTCATCAATAACAAGAACCCATCCTCCTTAGCCAGACACTGCACCTGCACTTGGGAGGCTGTTGCTGCTACCTTGGAGAATGTGGCAGAGCTCTCCAGGCTGAGAATTCAGTATTCTCTCATTTATTGAGTGATTCTCCACCCACTGTGACCATGCCTTACCCCTTGATCATTTGAACAATTGTATATACCTTTTATGTATATTCAGGTGAACTTCCTCCCATGAAACCCCCATCCCTGACACCCCCCACCAACGATCCTCTCCCACCCCTGTTGTAACCTTTCCATGATCCAAAGCTTCCTTAAAGATGAAGCCCATATAATAGCCAAATACAATTAATAGAAAAATAAAATAATAATGATAAGTTTAAATGTAAGAGATAAAATACATGGAAACTTTAAAAAAAAAAACACTAAAAATAAAATTAAATTAAAGGACTGGGATATTAAAAAAATGGGAAAATACAAAAAAATTAAGAAAAAAGTTTTTTGACCTTTTTCCTTTTATCACTGCATTATCGGTGTGCAGTCTGTACTGTGGCACCTTCCTCCTCTCTCTCCCTAGTGTCTCCCATATTTTCATTTAATTTTCAAAGAAATTTTAGATCACAGCAAAGTTACGTACAGAATACTAGAGACTCCCATATACCCAAACTCTTCCCCCTTTCTTCACCCCATATTAAAACCTTTTTGTATGTGGATGGTAGAATTGTTATAACTGTTATACAGATAGTGAAACATAGCTACTAAACATTGTCAATGGTTTACAATATACTTTATATTTTAGACTGTAAAATTTAATAATTTTTGAAGATATTTACCATGTTCTGTGTCCATCATTTCCCCTGACTACTAAATACCCACTGTTTGATCTATTCTGTTCTTCCCTCTTCATCCCCCTGGAGCACATGAGGACCCCATTCTTGACTCATTGGATGACAAGATTCATAGTTACATGCAACAAGAGGTCTTCACACTCTGATTATCCTCCCCTATTAGGATCCACCCTTGTTCATAAGAGATGCCCACCTGTCTGTTTTTGGGTGAATCGGTCCTCCCAAAGATGGGGGTCCATCTCCAAAGACATACTGAAGAAGAAAAATTAAATTGGAGGAATCACACTATCTGACTTTAAAAGATACTGCAAAGCTACAGTGGTCAAAACTGCATGTTATTGGCACAAGGATGTAGATACTGACCAATGGAACTGAATTGAGAGTTCTGTTATAAATCCTTGCATATACAGTCACCTGATATTCAACAAAGCCACCAAGCCCACTCAACTGGGAGAGAATGGCCTCTTCTACAAATGGTGCTTGGAGAACTAGATATCCATATCCAAAAGAAAGAGAGAGGATCACCATCTCACATCTTATACAAAACTGAACTAAAGATGGACCAAAGATCTAAATAAGAACCAAGACCATAGAGACATTGGAAGATAATGTAGGGAAGCATCTACAGGACCTTGTAATAGGAAATGGTTTCATGAACTTCACACCCAAAGCATGAGCAGTAAAAGAAAAAATAGATAAATGGGATATCCTCAAAATTAAAAACTTTTGCACCTCAAAGGACGTTATCAAGAAAGTAAAAAGGCAGCCTACCCAATGGGAGAAAATATTTCGCAACCATATATCTGATAGGAGCCTAATATCCTACATGTATAAAGAAATCCTACAGCTCGAAAATAAAAAGACAAACAACACATTAAAAAATGGACAAGTGACCTGAAAAGACACTTTTCCAAGGAAGAAATACGAATGGCTAAAAAGCACTTGAAAAGATGCTCAACATCACTAGTTATTAGGGAAATGCAAATCAAAACTACAATGAGATACCATTTTACACCCATTAGACTAGCAGCTATTAGAAAAACAGAGTACTATAAGTATTGGAGAGGATGTTGAGGAATGGGAACCCTCATCCACTGCTGGTGGGAATGTAGAATGGTCCAGCCATTGTGGAGGACCGTTTGGTGGTTCCTCAAAAAACTAACTATAGAACTGCCATATGACCCAGCAATTCCACTGCTGGGTATATACCCAGAAGAATTGAAAGCAAAGACATGAACGGATATATGCACACCAATGTTCATAGAAGCATTATTCACTATTGCCAAAGTTGGAATCAATCCAAATGACCATCAACAGATGAATGGATAAACAAAATGTGGTACATACATACAATGGAATATAACTTAGCTTAAGAAGGAATACAGTGCTAACACATGGGATAGCATGCATGAATCTTGAGGACCTTATGGTGAGTGAAGCAAGCCAGGCATTGAAGGATGAACATTACATGACCTCACTGATATGAATTAAGCAAATTGAGCAGACTCAGAGAGCTATTGTCATAAAGATAGGTTTACAGAAAATAGAAAGGGAAAAGAAGGTTGTGAGCCAACTCCCATATGGACGTAATCTAAGGTAAGGTGCTAGTGTGTAGCTACTCATTGATAGAATATGACTGGAAGGCAATGATATTGTTGGGTTGGTGGTGCTGGTTTCACAGGTGGGTAGTTTGAGGAGGGGGGTTTGGAAGGTCCATGGAACTGGGGGGAGGATCAGGGGAGGGACCAGGTGAACACTCGGGATTTGTGGGTATGTGGTTGAAAGTACAAAGTTGGGAATGTTTTATGGTAATATAACAAGGAAAGGTTACTGGTTTAGGGTGTTGGATGGTGGAGCATTTCGACAAGATGCACCTGGCGTATGCTTCTAGGGAGTGTGTGAGTGATCATTTTGTCATAATGTGTTCTATCAGTAGGTGGAGACCCACATAATGAGCAGGAAGGTGTTGGACTCCCATCCTGGGGAATACTGATTTGTTCACAAACCGAGGGATGGGAGTGTCTGAAGAGCATGAGTGGTTCCTAAAAGAGGAGTACAAACCAGTGTGTCGAGACCTCAGTGTTGTTACAAGTAACTATGAATCTTGTCATCCAAGGAGTGAAGCCAGGGGTTCACCATGGTCCCTGAGCAGAGGGGGAGGGAGGAATAAAATAGATTGAACAGGCAGTATTCAGTGGGCAATGGAAGTGTTCTACATATTCTTGCAATGATTGACATAGGCCATGTGAAATATCATCTAATTTTTTAAAAGTGTACAGTCTAAAATGTAAGCCATAATGTAAACCATTGACCAAGTTTAGCAGCTATGTTTCATTATTTGTATTTCAGTTATAACAAAGGTACTATCTGTATATAAAAACGTATAATAAGGGAAGGAGGAAAAAGGGAGGATGTTGGGTATAAAACAGTCCCCTGTATTCTGTATGTGACTTTACTATGACCTAAAACTTCTTTGAAAGCAAAATGAAAAAAAGTAAGACACTGGGGAATAAATGGAAGAAAATGCCACTGTAGAGAAAGGACACCAAATATTATAGTGATGATAAGCAAAATGTCAAAAATTAAAAAAATATATTTTTCATTATTTTTTAATATCCCAAACTTTTAATTTTATTAAGTTTTTAGTTTTTTTTTAAATTTTTAATGTATTTTATTTCTTATATTTAAACTTATCATTATTATTTCATTTTCCTATTAATTGTATTTGGCTATTTTAATGGTTTCATTTTTGAGGAAGTTTTGGATCACAGAAGCTTGCAACTGGGGAAGGGGAGGACCATTGGTGTGGGGTGTCAATGATGGGGGATACATGGGAGGAAGGTCACCTGGGCATACATATAAGGTATATAAATATGTTCAATGTTCAGGGGACATTGTTACAGTGGTTGGAGATTCACACAATAACTGAGAAAATATTGAATTCCCATCCTGGAGAGCTCTGTCACATTCCCTAACAGAGCAGCAACAGTCCCCCAAGTGCAGGGGCAATGACTGGCAAAGGAGGATGACCCATTGATGCGCCCTTGATATTGACAACTATACTTATGAGCCTTTGCTCTTGAAAGTGAAACTTACTCTATTTTTATGGGTTGCCTAAGTGTTGCCTCCTGAGAGCCTCCTTGTTGCTCAAAATGTGGCCTCTCTGTAAACCAAACTCAGCATATAAATGCATTACCTTAGCCCCAGTGTGGGACATGACTCTTGGGGATGAGGCTTCCTGGCACCGAGGGATTACTAACAAGCACCAACTAGCAATGCAATGGGAAAAAGACCTCAAATAAAAGTGGGAAAAAGTAAAGACAAATGAGTTTATATGGCCAAGAGACTTCAGAGTGAGTTGGGAGGTCATCTCAGAGGTAATGCTTATGTACATCTCAGCAGGATCTCATAGACTGCCAAAGTGGATACTACCCCAAATAGTGGGACTCCTGAGGGCTCTGGAGACACCCAGGTCCTAATGTCAGGGCAGATAGCTCTGGAGTTTGGTGCCTTACCAGTGGGCCTTACTTTGGAGTTTGTGCTCCTGAGAGTGACATAATTGAACTCAATTTTGTCTTCCCTACACATGGCTCTTCTGTCCCTTCTATTTATACCTATACTTGGTACTGGAGTTTATAGTTGTACATCCAAGAGACTCAAGTGTTTGGGCTGTCCATGTGCCAGCTTGGCCCGGTACCTCAGCAGAGTTGCACCAGCTCATTGGACTCACCCAGGACAACTAACAAGGAGATGATGATGAACAATGAGAGAGTCTGCAACTGCAAGCAAGATAGTCTCATCCATCTTCTCCATGGGATATAAGCTCCCTTTCAATTAGAGATGGAGTAGATATCTCATCCCAGAAACCTCAGGATTGGAGAAAGAACTATGGACTAAAGTGGACTTACTGGTATTCCACTACACACATATTGTGATTCTAGCAATGGAAGAAATTATAACACTGTTGTTGAGCCAGTGGCCACCGGAAGCTCTGGTGGCAGGGAGAGGGAAAAGCAGTTGTCATATGGGGGATTTTTCGGGACTTGGGAATCATCCTGAATTACATTGCCACAACAGATATAGACCATTTTATATCATCACATAACACGCAGAACTATGTGGGAAAGCGTATGAACTACAATGTGAACTATGGTCCATGCTTAATGGCAAAGCCCCAGGATGTGTTTATCAATTGCAATGAATGTGCCACACTAATGAAGGATGTTTTTGTGGGAGGGTGCGGGAGGTGTAGGTAGTGGGCCATATGGGAATCCTTATATTTTTTGTGTAACATTTATGTAATCTAAGTATCTGTTAAAAAATAAAATTTTTAAAATCATTAAAAAATATAAATAAAACACACACACACACACACAATAAAGTGTATTGTATTAAAAATATATATATAATCTTTCTTTTTCTGGGAATCATAAAAGAAGTTCAAACTGTCACACTGAGTTAGTGGGCCCATTGCCATATACGCACAAAAGTTAATGCTGTGATACCAGGATTTCAACAAAAGAAATTGTTTGTGAGGCACCCAAACAAGGTGACAGGAAGCAAAGCTCTAATCTGTCTCCCCAATTCTAAATCCTCAGGGTTTTCATGGGCTTCAAACGAAGGTGGAGATAGTGACAATTTTTAAGTTGGCATATACTGATTGGTAATTTACAGATTCACCTCAGTAGGAAAGGAAAGGTTTACAGCACAGTGCAGTGTCAGTGAACATGCACAGGAGGGCATCATTCTTATTCATACATCACGTGATCCAAAAATAGCATCCTTAATATGAAGAGTGGAAGACATCCTTAGGTTACTTTTGGTCACATTTGTTTGGGAGTGCACAAGTGTAAGCCCAGGGAAACTCTGATAACTGGTTAAAACTGGAGGGGATTGGAATAAACAGGATATAAGGAGTAGAGAGGGAGTATTTAATTACAATAATACATACAGTTCAAGAGAAACATCTGGTTATGAGGATGGGTTTATAATAGCTACAATATCAAGTAAGGATCAAAGGAAGCATCTAAGCCTCTGTTGAAAACCATGAGTCAATGTTAATTAATCTTGTTACAGCTCTTTCATCAGCTGGAGTAGCTGGACAAGTGCCAGGGGCAGTTATGCAGAAGTTTCAATGTCCCTGACCCATTTTCTCATCCTCTATCAACTTTCTCTCTCTGGGTTTAAAGCATTTCCCCACTACACATTTTCCACTATTCACTTAGCCATGTTTTATATTTGTGCACTTTCTCCTTATTTGGTTTGGAGGCAATTGACAGGATGGCCAGGAAAAACCATGCATAAAAAAGGCAATGGATAATAGACATCTTGAGTTTTGCCCAAAATCTTATTATCTGAGTAAATAATGCAAATGCAAACTACTTCTTGGCTCATGGAAAATAATAACTCTGCGATGCAACTGTCCTTAATCAAATTAGCTGGAACAAAGAATGCATAAATCAGGCCGAGTCCAAATTCTCTGAGTACAGCAGTGAATACACAATGTAAAACAATGGTTTACCTCCAATTGTAAATGCATTATCTTCACCTAGAGGAGAGGTGGCCTGGGTCTTGGGAAGAAGAAAAACCCCAGCCAAAGACCAGAGGACCTGAGGCCCATTTGTCCTTCAGTAAGACAAGACTCCACCTTCGCCTCGTCTTCTTAGACTTGAGCTCTTTAAACTTTTTTCCTTCAGTTTTTTTAACTAAAAAAATTATTATTTATATAAATGTTACAAGTTAGTCAAAAAACAAAAGATAATAACTACAATAATAATATACTTGTTTGGTTAGTTTTGGTCAGTGGTTACTCACCACGCCCACCCCCATCCCCCGTTTATTTCATTCCTCAATATAAAAGGGTTTGGGATGGTGTCTGATCTGACTGAGTCAGGCTATGAAGAGTCACAGATATTAAGGGGCAGAAGAATGGAATTGTTTTCCATGCAGTTGAAGATATTCTTTGTTTTTGGAATGAAGCTGGTCCATCCTATGTTTTGTTAGTTGTTCAGAGTAGGGCCGAGGAACTTTAAACTTCTGTGCAAGAGAATTTTAGCATCATTAGCCACTGTATCGAGGAATTTCAAACGCAGAAAGTAGGTTTTAAGAAATTGTATAACACTAGAATGGAGGCCTCCATGCACTGAGCAGTAGCATTCAATACATTTCATGACCTTGGCTTCTATACTGTCATCTTTCACAAGTGACCAAAAATCTAAGGACTTAGTATAATTCTTTAACTCCTGCATGGATATGCCCAGCTTCTGAGCAATTTTATATATTGACTTATCATCCAGACCAAAATAGCTTCGGTAATTGTTCAAACACTTCTCTTGTTCAGGCAAATCAAAACCACAGATAATAGGCATGAAGGGAATGAAGGCCAAAACCGCAGACTTCAGTGCATCCAGCCAGATTATCTCCTTCAAAATATCTCTCTTCAACTCAATGGCAACGTTAGACAAACTGGGTATCAGTAGGGCAAAGGTGTGGCGCTTGTGAGCAGGGAGCTCCTTCAGCAGTGTCTCCTGTAGGCTCAGAAAATCAAAGTCATCCAGGTGAAAGTTTGAGATCAAGAAGATGCGTGGTGCAGGCACTCCAATGTAACTGAGATTTGCCAAGCAGTTGTCTCGAATCTGCTGAAGCACTCTCTCCTTTTTGAAGGACCGGGGTTTGCTTTTCTCTTCATTATATAAATCAAAGTCCACCTTGGTTCTAACAAAGTAGAAATTCTTCCCTATTTCCTTGATTTTCATGGCCAACACAGCATCATTTAACATGAACCGTGTGGAAGAAATGATGATGAAAAAGTCATAGTTTTCAAATCCTACATTTTCTAGGTAAGATTTTAGAATGAAATTGGGGGTCCCTGTTCCAGGCAGGTCCCAGAAGGTCACTTTGGGGTATTTTGGATGTTGATAGGGGGTTTTCTTCAGCGTGGTCTCCACAACTCCAACTCTAGCAGAACCCTCATCTTCATGACTAAGACCTCGCAGGGCATTGATGAAACTGGACTTCCCAGTCCCAGACTCTCCGATCACAGCCACATCCAGGGCAGCATTCTCTGCTTCCTCAAGTGATTTCTGAAGCATGTCAACCATATCTTTCAGCTTTCCCCTCTTAAGAGCCTCTTGAATACCAGTGAGTGTTTCCTGGGAAAGGATGCTTCCTGCCTTACTGATTAATGTGGAATAGTAAGGGATCAGGTCAGAAGCCAACTGCTGGAAGTTCTTTCCTGACAGGAAAGCTGATATAAAAGGATCCATGGCAGTTAATTGTAGAATGTCTGGGAAAATGAAAAGAGAATAAGGAGATGAGGCGAATGGGTCAGATTAGGTTCAGCTGGCAAAACACAACTTGTATCAAGGGGCTAGTCCCATTATATCATATTTAATCTATTTACTATTATGAATTTATTATTTCCTAATGACTTTAGTTTCCTCCACTTCTATAGGAGGGTACCTGTTCTCTATGCTGATGACTTCTATATCCCAGGAATCAGCCTCTCAGACAGTGTGGTAGACAGAGTAATGCCTTCCCCAAAATTTCTATATCCCATTCTCCAGAATGTATAAATTTCTTGCCTTATATGGCAATAAGGACTTGGCTGATGTGATTAAACCAAGGATCTTGAGATGGAAAGTTTATCTTGGGTTATCCAGGTTGCCTTGATATGACCCAAAAAGACCTGAAAAGGGGGAGGCAAAAATGTCATAAGTAAAAGGAAAGGGGTTGATATAAGTGGAATTTGAGTGAAATACTCAGAATCAGAGGGAAAATTCATGATCCAAGAGACACATGCAGCCTCTAGAAGCTGGAAAAGACAATGAATTGTTCTCTAGAGCCTCCAGAAAGAACCAGGCTCTTGACACCTTGATTTTAGCCACTTAAGACCCATTTCAAGGGCCACCAAGGCCACTCAACTTGACAGAATGGCTTCTTCAACAAATGGTGCTTGGAGAACTGGATATCCATATCCAAAAGAATGAGAGAGGATCACCACCTCACACCCTATACAAAAATTAATTCAAGATGGATCAAAGACCTAAATATAAGAGCCAAGGCCATAAAGCTCCTAGAAGATAATTAGGGAGGCATCTACAAGATCTTGTAGTAGGAAATAGTTTCATAAACTTTACTCTCAAAGCATGAATAGTGGAAGATAAAATAGATAAATGAGACCTCCTGAAAATTAAAAACGTTTGCACTTCAAAGGAGTTTGTCAAGAAAATGAAAAGGCAGCCTACTCAATGGGAGAAAATATTTGGTAATCATTTACCTGATAAGGACCCAATATGCAGCATATAGAAAGAGATCCTACACTTTGAAAATAAAAAGACAAACAACCCATTAGAAAACAGGCAAGACATATGGGATTAAAGTCCCCTCTCAATTAGAGGTGGAGTGGGCATCACTACCCCAGAATCCTCAGGATTGGGGAATAAAATATGGACTAGAGTAGACTTACTGGTATTCTATGATAGACTTATTGTGATTCTAGCAATGGAAGAAATGATACCATTGATGTGGAGACAGTAGCCACTGCAGGTGCTGAAGTCAGGGAGAGGGAAAAAGAAGTGTAATATGGGGGCATTTTCAGGACTTGGAATTGGCCTGAATGACATTGCAATGACAGATACACGTCATTATATAACCTTCCATAACCTACAGAATTGAGTGGGAGAGAGTGTAAAGTACAATGTAAACTATAATCCATGCTTAGTGGCAACACTCCAAGATATGTTCATCAATTGTAACAAATGTACCACACTAATGAAAGATGTTGTTGATGTGGGAAAATGTGGGAAAACCAAGGAGCGGGGTATATGGGAATCTTTTATATTTTTTTATGTAACATTTTATGTAATCTAAGTATCTTTTAAAAACAAATAAAAATAAAATAAAATAAAATAAAAAATGGAAGAGTGGGAAGGAATTGCAAAGTATACATTGAATAGCTTAGCCATAAATGAATTCACTGTTTAAGTTGTCTGATGGATAAATCAAATTTCATTACATTGTATTCTTCATTATTATAAAAAAATGTTTTAATTACCAAAAAAATGGGCAAGAGATTTGAATAGACACTTATCCAAAGAAGAAATACAAATGATAAAAAGCACATGAAAAGATGCTCAACATCACTAGTTATTAGGGAAATGCAAATCAAAACTACAATGAGATATCATCTCAAACCTGTTAAACTGGCACCTATTTAAAAAAAACAGAGGCCTACAAGTGTTGGAGCGGATGTGGAGGAAAGGACACACTCATCCACTGCTGGTGGGAATAGAAAAAGATATAGCTGCTGTGGAAAACATTTTGGCATTTTCTCAGGAAGCTAAGTACAGAACTGCCATATGATCCAGCAATCCACTTCTGGGTATATACTCAGAATTAAAAGCAGGGACACGGACAGAAATATGTACACCAGTGTTCAACGTGGCATTATTTACAATTGCCATAAGTTGGAAGCAACCCAAGTTTCAGTCAATGGATGAATGGATAAACAAAATATGGTATATACATATGATAGAATATTATTCAGCTGTAAGAAGTAATGAAGTATTGACACATGCAACAACATGGATGAATCTCGAAGGCCTTATGTTGAGTGAAGTCACTGAAGGACAAATATTACATGATCTCACTGATATGAAATAAGGATAGTGAACAGTCTCACAGAGGTAAAGTCTGGAATATAGGTTACCAAGATATAGAGAAGGGAGAGAGTGATGAGCTGATGCTCAATCCTCGAAGAATCTATGATAAGGTGGAAGGGGGTGGTTGGACAATGGATGGGGTTGAAAGTGGTACAGTGATGTGATTGGGTTCGAAGATGCAGGAATGTGAAGGGGAGTGGGTGAAGGGGTTGGGTTGGACTATCCATGGAATTGGGGGGAGGGTTGGAGGAAGGAACAGGTGAACTCTGAGGATTTGTAGGTCTGTGGTTAAAACCACAATGGAGGGAATGTTCTTTTGGCAAATATGGCAGGGGAGGGTTACTGGTGCAGGGCATCTGGGGTGCGGGGATATGCAGGAAAAGGCACACATAAGGCAGGTCTTGGTAGAATATGAAAGTGTTCATCTTGTCATAATATGTTACCTCAGTGGGTGGAAACCCACATAATAAACAAGAAAATATTAAACTCCCATCCTGAGGAGTTCTGCTATGTTCTCAATTAGAGGGGAAAAAATCACTCAAGAACATAGGCAGTGCCTAATAAAAGAAAACAGACCAATAGGTCAAGACCTCAATATTATTGGATGTAACTATGAAACTTACTCTTCAAAAATTGAAACTTAGTGGTTACCATAGGTTCCAAGGGGAGGGGAGGGAAGAATAGAATAAATGGAGCACAGGGCATTTTTAGGGCTTTAGAATTATTCTGCATGACCTTGCAACAATGGATACAGGCCATTTTAAATTATGTCAAAACTATAAAAGTGTACAGTACAAAATATAAACCATAATGTAAATCATTGGCCATGGTTAGTAGCAATGCTTCAATATGTTTCCATCAGTTGTAACAAATGTACCACACTAATGAAACATGTTGATGTGGGAAAGCGTAGGAGGGGAAGAGGGTGGGACATATGGGAAACTCCTATATTTTTTTGTTTTTTTAGAGTTCAATATTTGTTCATTGTTTTTCTTTTGATATGTAATTTATATACAATTTAAATGCACTGATTTTAAGTGTCTATTCACTGATTTTTATTTATTTATTTTTAAAAAGATACTTAGATTACATAAATGTTATATAACAAACATAGGGGATTCCCATATGCCCCAATCTCTACCCCTTCCACACTTACCCACATTAACAACATCCTTCATTAGTGTGGTACATTTGTTACAATTGAGGAACACATATTGCAGGATTGTCACTAAGTGTGGATCATAGTTAACATTATAGTTTAAACTCTTTCCCACATATTTTTGTAAGTTATGACAAGATATATAATGGCTTGAATTTGTTACTGCAACATCATTCAGGACAATTCCAATGTCCTGAAAATGCCCCCATATGACACTTATTTTATTTTAAAGATACTTAGGTTATATAAATGTTACATAAAAAATATAGGGGATTCCCATATGCCCCAGTCCCCACACCTCCCCCCCTTTCCCACGTTAATAGCATCGTTCATTAGTGAGGTACATTCACTGCAATTGAAGAACACATTTTGGAGCATTGACACTAAGCGTGGATTATAGTTTACATTGTAGATTACACTCTCTCCCACTCAATTCTGTAGTTTATGGCAGGATATATAATGGCCTGTATCTGTCATTGCAATGTCATTCCTACCCCTCAGCTCTCTAGCACTAAAGTGGCCATCTAAATATCTCACTTACCAGTTCCAGAGAGAAAGACAATTTCTGGAGCCTGAGATCAGCTTCAAATGTTTCCACTGCAACAGCAGAAAGGCTGAGACTGGTGAAGCCTTCCCTGCAGCCCACGGCACAGGAACACTCCAAAGACATGTACTAACATGCTAAATCCAGGTCCTGTCTCTGCATGTGGTCAGAGCAGAGGGAATGGACTGAGGGATCCTCTGCCCTGTCTGTGGTAACAAGGCAAAGAGTGTTGGCCAATAAGGATTTCTCAAAACCACCTCTGATATGTGCCCCTCCCTTCAGGGGGTGGATGGGTGGGAAGCTGGCTGTTTGCCCTGGGCTTTCATTTACAGGAAGTGAAAATGAAACTCCAATAAATCTGTTTATCTTTACTATGTAGCACACTCATTTCCAGGAGAAGGAAAATTATTTCTTCAGTGGCTTCTATGGCTCATGGAGTAAGGAGAGGGCAGAGACGTACCATGGGGCCAGGGACAGAATGTCTCCAATGATACCTGGAGGGCCCCCTAGTCAAGACACTGAGGTGGATGTGGTTCTCCCAGGCCTTGGAGAACATGGATAAAGACTGTGAACAATTTCCAAAGCTTCCAGTGAGTGAGAGAGAAGCATTTACCATCAGAAGAGAGAGGGGCTCTCACTTTCTCTCTCTCTCTGCTTCATTCTTTTTTAGGAGTGCTGTACCTGACTGTGCACATTGTCAACTGTTGGGTGTTAATGGCTCTGACTGGTCTTGGGATACAGAGCCCTGCAGGAGTCCCAAGATCTGGGGCTCCATCCCATCTAATGAGCAACTGAAGCTATCATGAGGGCTTTGGGGAAAACTCAACAAAACAACAATGAGGAGGAAACAGTGAGGGAGGCCTAGGTAGCATGAGTGTCCTCTCTGCAGATTCTGATTTGGACTGTGGGTGGTTCAGCCAGTTCTGATTCCACTTTCAGGTAGATAGAGCCTTAGTAAAACACTCAAACTTTAGGTCTCTGCCCTCATCAACCTGGACACATGGAGCCAGCTCAATGCAGAAGCACCAAAGGCTATCAGCTGCCAAGGGATTAGTCTGTTTTTATAAAATATGCCGACTCCTTCTTCTACAGATCATCGAATTTGCTTTCACCTTTTGTGGGTTTGTCTGAAAGCAAACATTCCCCACCATTTATCAGCTAAGCAAAGAAAAAATATGCTTTTTAGTGATAAGTGAAAACACAATTACCATTAGGCAGAGGAATGACCTTAGAATTTTTAGGTTGACTTGTTCCTTACCCTTCATTTTCCAGTGCCCTTAACACAGGGATATAACCAGGGGGAGAGAGGCAGGAGGGAGTCAGACCTTACTCCAAGAAAAGGGTAGAGGCCCCTCTGCTCATGATGGCCTTGCCTGTGTGTGTGTTGTGCATATGAAGTTTTCAAATAGGCTTTCCACACTGGCAGAAAGAACCTGGTCCTGGGAACCGCAAACACATGGATTTTCCATAAAATGTTGATGAGTTGTTCTTGGCCACACAACAGCAATTATGACATACCTGTAAAAGGCCCAGAGGAAGACAGGAAATTTCAACACACAATGCAGAACAAGTGCTGAAAGCTTATCACTCAAGTGCATCACAGAGTTATTTTTTTTTCTTAAAGATACTTAGATTATACAAATGTTACTCAAAAAACATAGGGATTCCCATACACCCCATTCCCCACACCTCCCACACCTTCCCACATAAACATCCTTCATTATTGTGTCACATTCATTGCAGTTGACAAACACATCCTGGGGCTTTGCCATTAAGCATGGACCATAGTTCACATTGTAGTCTACACTCTCTCCCACACAGTTCTGCATGTTATGGATCACAGAGATCTTAATCAATCAGCCTCTTTATTTCTGGAATGTAATGAATTGGATGAAGGGTGAAGCACAGAAAGAATATAAGCTTGTACTTTGTTTGAAGTGTATTATGCCCTGTGTGGAAGCTCTTGGCTGAGAGATGGGCTGCTGTCACCCCATTGCTCACTTATTCTTGTCTTCCATGTGTGTGGAGCCCAGCTATTTACTCTGTGGGATATAAATGAAGGAGGATACTATTGCAGTACCTACAGCTTAGATAGGGAGAAAAGAACTTTCCATGTCACATAGCCAGAGAGTGTCAAATGAGATCAATGTTAGAAATTGAAATATGCTTTATAAAGATATCATATACATTTCTCTTTTCAAGGAAAAGGGAAATCAAGTGGTTTTTATCCTCAGAGCACCTATCTATGCAGATGAAATAAATGGCTTTATCATGATGTGATTCATACATGCTCAGAGATGCATGCACATACAACATGCACAGACATCAAAAGGTATCACATACCTGGAAGAGAACCTTAAGAATAATAAGCTAGAGCACAGCCTGGGAGGAGAAGCAAGGTGGGATATAAATAGATAATGGAAAATATTTGGACCTCCATTTATTTTATTTATCTATCCTGGTCCCAATCCCAGGTGACATATATTTATTAGACTCACACACCTACTCACACATTAACACCCCAATGTGGAACTCATGTAAACTGACTGAGGCGAGAATAGCTCAGGGCACCAGCTGCGGTCAGGAGGCCTCAGGACTTCAGCCCTCACCCAGAGCACTTGAACACCTACCAGACCCCAAACAGACCCTTGTCTCTGCAGTTTTCCCAGGCCATGGCTTTAATCATAAGAAAAGCCCTTCATGGCATGTGCCCACTTACTAATTCTCATGAAAGTTACCATAGCTTTCCCACACCTCTCAAACTGGCTGCATCTTGTTCTCATCCCACCAATCTGTCCATATCATGACTTCCAAAGATGGCAGATGTAAATACACATATTTATTCAGTTTTGGCAACTGTTGGCTATGGTCACAATATCTCTGGGTGAAAGGGACAGGAACACTCCCTGAACCTGTCTTGAGGCAGCTTGGAGGGGCTGTGCAGTGAGAGAGAGAGATGTGGGACCCTCATCATGAGTGAGACCTGCAAAGGGCTCTTGGACAACAGGGTACCTCTAGGATTTCCTAGTGGGACTCCCACAGCCTGAAAGTATTGCAGATCCTCATCCAAAGACACTTGGGCTCAAAAAAGGGATCTTGGGGACCAAATCTCCTGTCATGGCTCTCAAAAATCAGTCATGCTTGAAGAGCAATATCACAGAGAGAAAACTTGCATTTATCAAGAAAGTAGAATGGAGATTAAAAGAGCAAAAACTAACCAAAACCACACACAAAAATTCAATGCATATGATGAATAAAACTGAAAAATATTTCTTTGAAAAAAGTCACAAAAACATAATCCTTTGGTGAGACTGATATAGGAGAAAAGGAAAAAGGAAAATACACATGACTCTTCATGAAGAAAGGAACATAAATGCAGGTGCAGAAGAATTTAAAATCAAGATGTACAGAGGCAGAAACTGAAGGTACTGTGAATGTTTTATGCCTCCTGGGACTGCACACAGCAGGGCTTATCTGTCTGTCTGGTCATCCTTATCCTAACAATAAGTAATTATTGACGACTTCCCATCCATCCAGGACTCTACTGAAAAAACAAGGCAAAGGAAATGTCAGGGAAGACCGACATCTAGCTGGCACTTGCGTTTGTGGGGAGAGGGTTTGTGTTCATGAGGAGACACAGAGACAGACAGAGAAAGAATGGAATATCTAGGAAGAATTTAACTGCAGCCAGAGGTATGCTGAATTCCCTTAAAATGGAAAACACATCTTTTAAGTACTACACTCACCCCTCCTTGTTCTTTACCCTAGAAACTGGCAGAGATAAACAGGGTGACAAGTCAGATCACATGTGTTGATGAAGTGAAATGGAAGCTACAAAAAAGCCCTGCGGGGGTGAGAAATTGATGAAAATAGGTACTGGTCCTGCAGACACCATCTGGATTTCACCTCTCTCTTTAAGGCCCCATGTCAGTAGGGTTGGAGGTTTAGCAAATACCTATAGAGTTACCCAGTTTAAATAGAACATAATATAATTTTAAGAAGAGAAAGCAGCAGGAGTGACATAGCTGATGATTTGTTTAGTGTGAAGATTGGAATGAGAAAGTGTCAGAGGTGGCAGAGATGATTGAAGAGAGAGAAAATGTGAGAAAAACAAGGGACTGTAAAGACTAAAAGTTGATATTCCGTTCAAAAACAAATAAACATACAAAAAAGAGAGAAGCAAAAATGTGTAAAGAAAGAATGATGATAAAAATTTCCATAATTTAAGTTAGATTCAATACTCAAATGGAAGAGCTGTTAGAGAGCCAAGCAGGATCAGTGGGAAAAACCCACACCTCTGCCATAAAGAAGAAATTTTAGAATATCAAACATACAAAGGAAACTACAAGAGTTTCTAGAGAGAAAGGGCATATCACATGAACACGGATTAGATTGATATCAGGTTCTCCATAGTAACATTGAATAGAAGACAGTGGATTAATATTTGAAAAGCATAGAAAGAAAATAAATTTGAATCTAAATAATTATATTCAATAGGAATGGGGAATACAGTGAACCCTACTATAAACAATGGACTATAGTTAATAGCACAATTATAAAAGCATTCCTTCATAAATTGTACCAAGTGTATCACACTCATGCAAAGTGTTAATAATAGAGGAGTATATGGGAGCTCTGTATTTTATGCATGATTTTTATATAAGCCTACAACTTTTCTAATAAAAAACAAGAAATAAAAAACCAAAAAAGCAAATTCTTATATTCAGCTAAATTATAATTTTAATCTGCAGGCAAGGCCATACAATGCTTCAGTAGGTTTTTTCATATATCCCAATAATATCATGTTTCCAAATAGCTAAATAATATCCTTTTTTATATATTCCATTAATATCCTTTTCATATATTAAACTTTATTTTTAGAGAAGTTATAGATTACAGAAAAGTTACATCAAAAATATAGGGGATTCCCAAATAACCCCTGCCCCATTTTCCCCTATTAATAACATCTTCCATTAGTGTGGTACCTTTGTTACAATTGATGAACAAATATTGAAGCATTGCTTCTAACCAAGGTCTATAGCTTACATTATGGATTACACTTTGTACTGTACAATTGTATAGGTTTTGATAAAATATATAATGACCTGTATCCATCATTGCAATATCATGCAGAACAATTCCAATGCCCTATAAATGCTCTACGTTTTCTTTATTCTTCCCTTCCCCTGCCCTCAGAACTTCTGGTAACCACTATCTTTATATCAGTATTACAAGTTCTTCCATTATTATCATAATAATAAGTCTACTTTATTTTATCTGTGGTTGCATTCCCCCCTTATGTTTGTTCATTCCTCCATCTTGAGGATTCTGGGATGGTGATGTCTGTCGTGCTTCAGATTGAAAGTAGCATAGATGTTATGGGGAAAATGGAAAAAACTGTTTTCCTTGCAGTTTTAGATACTCTTTTTTTGAAGGGGAAAGGGAGGTATCCATCATCATTATTTTGTTAGTTCTCCTGGCCTGGTATGGTGATCTGGAGAACAGGTATTGGCAGCAATTCTGCTGAGATTCAGGGCTCAACCAGCATATAAACAGACTGAAGATTTAAGTCCCTGGGAAGTATATTTAAAGTATGTAGTGCTAATTATAGGTTCAAATAGAAGGGGGAGAAGAAACATATGTAGGAAATCATAAATGAATCTAACTCTGTTACATTGGGGAAATAGATTACCATATATTCCAAGTTAAGGTCCATTAACTTGGACCTTAACTTGGAATATAACCCCATGTTGACTTCATGGGGTTGTGTGCCTTGTCTATATTGTACAGATGTTTCTAGAGTCCTTTGGAGTACCAGTGTTTGAGTCTTTGTTTACTCAGGCAGTTAGTGAGATTTGCCTAGGCATATAACCATAACTTCTAAAATGACCTCCTGACACACTTTGAAATCTCTGGGGTGTAAAAAATCTTTTGCGTTTAATGTTTCCCCCATCTGATCAAGGTCTTTTTCCAAATGCATCACTCGTTAATTCTTGGTATTAATTCCTCAGTGCCAGGGAGGCTCATCACAGTGGGAGGAAAGTAATAAGTTTATTTGCTCAGTTTGGCGTAGAGAGAGGCCACATTTGAGTAGCAAGGAGATTTTCAAGAGGTAACATTTAGGCCATAGTTATTATTAGGCTAAGTTTCAATTTTACCAAATTAAGGTTTATTGGTACAAACACTAATATTGAAGGCTTTGCATATTGGTCTGTTTTCTTTATTAGGCACTGCTTATATACTCTAGAGGTTCTTGCCACTCTATTTGAGAATGTAGCAGGACTCCTCAGGATGGGAGTTTAATATTTTGTTGGTTATTATATGGTTCTCCACCCACTGAGATAACACCCTATGACCACAGGAACACATTCATATTCTGTAGAGGCATTGCTCCAGGTGGATCCTTCCCTCAGTAACTTTTTCTATATGTTTTACAGAAATTTACTCTTTTGGCTCAGGTGCTCTGAGGCAACTGGTCTCTTTTCTGTGATTCACACTTGAAGCATCTCATGTCCATGCAGTTGGAGACTGAGCTGAGTCTTCTGAAATCTCAATTGGACTGCCCATCAGGGATGGCTTCTTTACTCATGGGTCTTGTGCCTTAAGGAGGCCTAAGTTATTTGGGTGCAATGAAACTGCTCTTGGTAAAAGTCCTCAATAGAAACAACAATACATTCAAGAGATCCTGCAAGAGACAGTGGAAATAAGAGTAAAGTGAATAGCTGCCAAAAAGATGAAAGAAAACAAGTGACAAATTCCATGCTTCTCTGTGAATCCAAGTGGTGGGCAACAGGTGGCATAATATAGGCAACCTGCTACCACATGAAGTATAAAGACTGTCCAGTTGGTGAGGGAGGGCAGAGGCACTGCCCATTCTCAAATCATGTGTCCAGGGAAATCAAATTACACAAACTCCCAAAAGAAAACCATGTGAAATGTCAACTGGTGGAACATGTCTAAAGTTGTAGTCACCACTTTGAGACAGCTTTCTATTTAACATGACAGTATGAGACTCCTGGGCAGTAGGAGAGACCCCTGTTGGTATGACTTAGACACGGACAATACTGGATTAGTATATTGACTTTTTCTTTGCTGCTAAAACAAATTACCAAGGCTATGAGGATAGAGAGGAGGGTTAGGAAGTGTGAAGGGCTCTTTTAGGCAAAAGAAAAAACCTGAGAGTAGTTCAGGAAATATTTTACCCTAGGCTTCTTTGACTTGTTTTTTATTCTGCTTTAGCTATCAGCATGCTGCTTCTGTCTGTGGAACAAGTTCTGGGAGGGTGATCACAATGCGGATTTTCCTGGTTCAGTCTTCCAGGCTGCCACCCAATAGATTAGCACAGATGTGCAGATATCCCAGTATGTTCATAGGGGTTACTTTGCACCCTCTGAAACAAGCAGGTACTCACAATGATAGTGTGCAGGTTGGCTCCATGCTGGGTACAGAGTAAGGGAAAGGCCAGCATGGATGCCACGTGCATATCCTGCTATTTTTAAAGTTGCATTCGCTTTGGCACTCACATGTTTACTGCAACCTTTCAGGTGTTTTCAGGAATTTTGACAAAGATGGATCTGCCAGAATTTGTTAGTTTGCTAAAGATTCTTGGGGAAATGGCATTGTTTTGCTGTAGAAACACAGCCTCAGTCCCAGGGTGTTATTGACCTTGCTTAAGAGCCGCTCTGCAGCATGCAGCAGGTGGAAATTATATAGGGGAGAACAAATAAGACACAGTGCCAAACCATGCAAACTCACAAGACTTAACATACCCAGGAATGTGTATGGGATCCTTTGGTGCATGCATGCAAATAACTCCATCCTTCATGGTCACAGGGAAGAGTTTCAATCAGCATTATCTGCCCTGGGGTCTTTTGATTAAGTAAATATTCCCTTGTTCCTTGAGGCTTGGCCACAACCCTTGGGACATTTTCTGTACTGTTTCCAGGAAACAAGGGGAGGGGGAAGAAACAGGAGAAGCAAAGTTTGAACATGAGAGAATATTCACCTTACAGGTGCTCTGGAGCATCTTATATCTGGAGCATCTTATACCATCATCTTGGTTGATTGAAAGCCTTGGGATACTCTTTACCAAAAAGACATGTTCCTTAGCAGAGGTGTATTTGCTTTGAAAAATCTCATTTTAATGTTTCACCTACAGTTCCCTGCCTCTTCCCCTAAGATTCTGAGAATACTGAAGCAGGAACTATTTCCACTGTCCTTCTCCAATATAGAGGTGCTGGGAATAACACTTAGAAGCTTTTTATGAAATAAAGAAAAATGTGGTAGTCTTAGAGGTGGGTCACCTAGACTTCAGTGAGGCTTGGGGAAATAGTTTTACTCCACAGCTCAGGACACTGCTCTATTGACCAGACAGCTTGAATTTTTCAGGGTGCCTAATTGAGAATCACAAGAAACAGTTTTGCCAACATTTACTTTCCTAGGTTTCTTTTTTTTTTTTTTAACCAATCACTTTTTTTGATACATATTAATAAACATACTATTTATCCAAAGTGAACAATTGATGGTATTTGTGATAATCACATAGTTGTGTGTTCATCACTTCAATCATTATTAGAGCATTTTCACTATTTCAGTAATAATAATAATAAACAAAAACCAGACAACAAGAAAATTCTTCACCTCTCAATCTCTCTTTGCTTCCCCCACTGTGCACAGCTGCTCTTTCTGGCTATTCTCTCCAAAGCGTATAATCAATGGCTTTTAGTACAATCACAATGTTGTACATTAATCATTCCTAGGTTTCTTGATTCAATGAAATTCATTCTCTAAGAGCTTGCTTATTTTCCGAATGACCAACTTCATGGGAGTTTCCACTGCATGTTTGAATCTGATAATGGTACTCAATGTGAGGATGACATCATGCTCTCTGGGGCAGTCAACTTTTTGATACTTTGAAGTTTGCAAAAGGAGAATGTGAAGAAAGTGCCTTTTAAGATTCATGAGTCAAAAAATTCCTTTTTGGCCAAACCCTGCAATGGGAGCCTTTTTTGGGAAGTCTACTTTTACCATGCTTCTGGGAAAGCCTGCCCGGGCGCCTCAGACCTCTGAGCATGCTCAGTGTCTCAGTGGGATGCTAAGCACCTGTTACACACTGGAGCCCAAACTGTGATGTGTGGGAGATGCAGAGGTATGATGGGGAGACCGTGCGAGAGTGGTGGTGCAGAGCAGCGGGTGCCTCTGAGGCCTGTCCTCGCTATCAGTGCAACTCCCCAGGGCTGGTTATGGTAATGATGGAAAGGAAAGGGTACTACCATGTATTGGGTGATAAAGTCATAGGGTGTTAGCTCTTTGGAGGCCTCTTCAACCTTGTCTAAGATTACATTTGTCATCAAATGGAAAGAAGCTATGACACTAAATAGGAAAAAAAAAAAAACCTATTGAGAATTAGGCTGTATTTTGGAAACCACTCAGCCTCAGGAGATGGGAAGAAACAGAAGAAGAAGATATGAGAAACCCTAAGTACAGAATATATTTTATTAGCAGTAATCTTTGTCTAACATTAAGGTTTGAACAGATAATGATGTAGGTATATCTGAGAAACCCAGAACCCACTCATGAAGTCCACTCTGACAAAGGTGTAGATTCAGGGGGGTTAGGCAGAAGTTTACAGAGAAGTTGAAGGATACAATTGATTGTGAATAATGCTGCTATGAATATCGGTGTGCAAATGTCAGTTCGCATCCTTGCTTTCAATTCTTCTGAATATAATCCTAGTAACAGGATTGCTATATCACACAGCAGTTCTATAAATATATATATATATATATATATATATATATTGATTACTCAGTTTTTAAATTCTTTTTAATATTTTAATGAGACTTAGATTACATAAATTACATAAATGTTACATAAAAAATATAGGGGATTCCCATATGCTTCACTCCCTATCCCTTCCACACTTTCCCACATTAAAAACATCCTTCATTAGTGTAATAGAATTGATGAACATATTTTGGAGCATTGCCACTAAGCGTGGATTGTAGTTTACATTGTAGTTTGCACTATCTCCCCGACAATTTTGTATATTATGACAAGATATACAATGGCCTGTATCTGTCTTTGCAATGTCATTCAGAATAAGTCCCAAGTCTTGAAAAGGCCCCCATATTATACCCATTCTTCCCTCTCTGTCCCCGCCAGAACCTCCAGTGGCCACAGCCTCCACATCAATGACAAAAGTTCTTCTATTGCTAGAATCACAATAAGTCTATACTAGAATAGCAGTAACTCTACTCTAGTCCATCATTAATTCCCCAATCCTGAGGATTTTGGGATGGTGATGCCTATTCCACCTGTATTTGAGAGGGAGCTTGGATCTCACAGGGCAGGTGGATGGGACCACCTTGCTTGCAGTTGCAGATTCTCTCTGTTCCTTGGGGTGGTTGTTGTCCATCTTCATCATCATCATCTCCTTGTTAATTGTCCTGGGTGAGTCCAATGAAGCAGTTCTATATTTAACTTCTTGAGGAACAATCAAGCTTCCACAAAGGCTGCACCATTGCACATTCCCACCAAAAGTGAAGTAATGTTTCTTTATCTCCACATCCTCTCCAGCTCTTGTAGTTTTCTGTTTTTAAAATAATGGTCATTTAAAAAGTTTGAAAAGATATGTCATTGTAGTTTTTATCTGCACTTACCTAATAGCTAGTGAGATTGAGAATTGTTTCATGTGCTTTTTGGCCATTTGTATTTCCTCTTTGGAAACATGTCTATGCAAGTCTTTGATCTATTTTTTTTTTTTTTTTAGTAAAATTGATTTTTTAATATATATTTTTTATTTTTAAAGAAGCTTTAGATTACATAAATATTATATCAAATATATAGGGGATTCCCATATATTCCATCCACTCCCCCTCCCACACTTTCCCACATTAACAACTTATTTCATTAGTGTGGGTACATTTGTTACAATTGATGAACACATATTGAAGCACTGTACTAAGCAATGACTATAGTTTACATTATAGTTTACACTTTTCCCTGCACACTTTTATAGGTTTTGGCAAAATGTATTATGTTCTATACCCACCATTACAATGTCATCCAGGACAATTCCAATGTCCCCAAAATGCCACCTATTATAAAATGTTAAACCTATTCTCCCCTCTCTCTCCCCTCAGATCCTCTGGTGGCCATCAATTATACAAGCTCTTCCATTGCTAAAATATTAGTAAGTCTATTTAGTCTATAGTTGTTTTCCCCACTTATGTTTGTTCATTCCTTAATCTTGAGGATTTTGGATTGGTGATGCTCACCCTGCCTCTCATTGAGAGGGGGCTTAGATCCCATGGGTCAGAAAGATGAAATTGTATTGCTTCCAGTTGCAGACACTCTCTGCTCCCTGGGATGGGCGTTTTCCTTCATCACCCTTTTGTTATTTGTCCTAGGTGAGTCCTATGAACTGGAGAGTAGGTTTTGCAACTCTATTGAGATTCAGGGCCCAACTGGCACATGAACAGACTGAAGATTTAAGTCTCTGGAACATATACTTTAAAAAGTATAGTGCAATTATAGGTTTAAATAAAAGGGGCAGAAGAGCAATGTGTAGGGATATTATAAATGAGTATAACTCTGTTACATTAGGGAGAATATATTCCAAAGTAAGGCCCATTGGCAGGGTGCTGAATTATTAAGATTGTCTGCCATGTCTATAGAGTCCAGGTGTCCCTAGAGCCCTCAGGAGCCTTGCTGTTTGAAGCACTGGAGGGCCATTTTTTAATTGGGTTGCTTGTCTTTTTATCCTTGAATTGTATGATCTCTTTATGTAACATGGATATCAAACCTTATCGGATATATGATTTCTAAATATTTTTCCCACTGAGTAGCCTGCCTTTTTACTTTCTAGACAATGTCTTTTAAAGCAAAAAATAAAGTATTTAATTTTAAGGAGATCCCATTTATATATTTTTTCTCTCATTGTTTGTGCTTTGGGTGTAATGTTTAAGAAACCACCACTGACCACAAGATCTCAAAGATGTTTCCCTATATTTTCTTCTAAGAGTTTTATGGTAGTAGCTTTTACATTTAGTATTTGATACATTTGGAGTTAGTTTTTAAATAAGGTATGAGATAGGGATCCTCTTTCTTTCTTTTGGATATGGCTGTCCAGTGGACATTGAATTCTCCTAGCACCATTTGTTGAATAGACTGTCCTGGCCCAGATGGGTGGGCTTGACAGCCTTGTCAAAAATCACTTGAGCATAAATGTGAAGATCTAGTTCTGAACTCTCAATTAAATTCCATTGATCAACATGTCTATTTTTATGCCAGTACCGTGATGTTTTTACCAATGTAGCAAGGTGATATGACTTTCAGGAAGTGAAAGTCCTCCAACTTCATTCTTCTTTTTAAAGACATTTTTTAAAGCTATTTGAGACCCCTTACCCTTCCAAATAAATTTGGTAATTGGTTTTTCCATGTCTACAAAAAAAGGCTGTTGAGATTTTGTTTTTGGGATTGTGTACAATCTGTAGATCAATTTGGTAGAGTTGATATCTTAATGCTATTTAGTCTTCCAATCCATGAACATGGTATGTACGTCCATTTATTTAAGTCCTCTTTGGTTTCTTTTAGCAATGTTTTGTAGTTTTCTGAATACAAGCCCTTTATGTCCTTAGTTAACTTTATTTCTAAATATTTGATGCTTTTTGTCACTATTGTAAATAGGATATTTTTCCTAATTCCTGCTCAGATTGCTCATTAGTAGTGTATAGAAATGCTACTGAATTCTCCTATGAATCGTGTATCCTGCCACTTTCCTTAACTTGTTTATTAGTGCTAATAGCTTAGTTGTGGATTTTTTTGGGGATAGTCTAGATATAGGATCATGTCATCAGCAAATAGTGAAAGTTTTACTTCTTCCTTTCCTATTTGGATGCCTTTATTTCTTTTTCTCTTGCTCAAGCTAGAGCTTCTAGCACAATATTGAATAACAGTGGAGACAGTAGACATCCTTGTCTTGTTCGTGAACTTAGCAGGACAGCTTTCAGTCTTTCACCATGGAGGACAATGTTAGCTGTGTTTTTTTCATATATGCCCTTTATCATGTTGAGAAAGTTTTCTTCTATTCTTATATTTTGGAGAGTTGTCACCAAGAAAGGATTTTGAATTTTGACAAATGCCTTTTCCACATGAATCAAGATGACCATGTAATTTTTCTTCTGCGATTTGGTAATGTGGTGTATTACATTGACTGATTTTCTTGTATTAAACTACTCTTGTAAACCTGGGGTAAAACCCACTTGATCATGACGTATAATTCTTTTAATGCGTGGTGGATTTGATTAGCAAATATTTTATTGAGGATCTTTCCATCTATATTCATTAGAAAAATCTGTCTATAATTGTGTGTGTGTGTGTGTTATTTTTATCTGGTGTTGGCGTTAAGGGTGATGTTGGTTTCTAAGAATGAGTTTGATAGTATTCTCTCCTGTTCAATTTTTTGGAAGAGTTTGAGCAAGATTGGTATTAATTCTTCTTTGAATGATTGGTAGAATTCATTGGGAAGCCATCCTGTCTTGGGCTTCTCATTTTGGGGAGGTTTTTTGGTGACTGTTTCAATCTCTTTACTTGTGATTGGTTTGTTGAGGTCTTTTATTTCTTCTACATTGTTCATGTGTTTCTAAGAATTTGTCCATTTCATCGACGTTGTCTAATTTGCTGGCATACAGTTGTTCATATTTACCACCTCTTTTATTTCTGTGGGGTCAGTAGTAATGCCTCCCCTTTCATTCCTAATTTAATCTATTTGCATATCCTCTATTTCTTTTTTTGTCAGTCTAACTAATTGTTGTCAATTTTGTTGATGTGGGGAAAAAAACAAGTTTTGGTTTTGTTGATTCACGTTTTTCTTTGTTTTCAATTTCATTTATTTCTTCTCTGATCTTTGTTATTTATTTCCTACTGTTGTTTTGGGATAGTTTGCTGTTTTTTATCTAGTTCTTCCAAGTTTTCATTCAGGTCTTTGAGTTTAGCTCTTTCTTCGTTTTTTAAATGTAAGCATTTAGGGCTAAAAATTTCCCTCTCAGCACTGGTTTTGTTGCATCCCATAGGTTTTGGTATGTTAAATGTCTATCAAACAATTAATGGATGAACAAAATGTTGTATATACATGCAATGGAATGCTATTCAGCTATAAGAACAAATAAAATTAGGACGCATATGACAACGTGGATGAAACTTGAGGACGTTATGTTGAGTGAAATGTCAGACACAAAAAGACAAATATTGTTTGGTCTCACTAATATGAACTAAATATGATTAGTAAACTCACAGAGGTAAACTATAGAGTATAGATTAATAGGATAGAGAATATGGTTTGAGAATGGGAGTTGATATTTAACGTATGCAGAATTTTTAATAAGATTTATTGTAAAAGTGTAGAAATGAATAAAGTTGATCTTAACACATTATATGTGTTATAATGTGAGTGTAACTAACATTGGTGAATTACAAATGTGATTTTGGCTGAAAAGAATAATCAGGACATAAATGTCAATGGAAAGGAAGCTAGAGGTTAATCTAGGGACTGTATGACAGTGATTTCAGTGATGGATGAAGGTTGTGTTTAACAGTATAAATATAAGCATGTTCTTCTATTTCAAAGTGTTAAGAATATGGTGATTCATGGGGAAATTACAACTAATGTACCTTATGGATAATAGTTAAATAGTAGTATTGCAATATTTTTGCAACAATAATAAGAAGATATTATTTCAATACTAAGGGACAACAATAGGAGGGTAAAATGAATATGTAATTTTTCCTTTTGGAGTAATGAAAATGTTATATAATGTTATAAAATGTCATCACTCAGGTGATGACAGCACAACTGTGTGATGAAAATGGGAACCACTGAGTGTACACTTTGGATGGATTATACAAGGCATGAGAATGTATAATAGTGACTCCTGTGGTAGATAATGGACTGTGGTTAATAGAAAAAATATGAGAACATTCTCTCATGAACTGTAACAAATATATAATACTAATACAGTGTTTTAATAAGAAGGTGGGTTGGGGGAAATTACAATAAACATAAAATATGGACAATAGTTAGTAGTAATATTTTGATGATGGTCTTTCATTATTTGTAACAAATGTCCACAACAATGCAAAGTGTTGGTCGTGGGGTAATATATTGGAGCCCTGAATGTTATCCATGTTTTTTCTGTAAGTTCATAACTTTTACTATACACATATTGTTTATGTATGTTTATGTATGAATGATAAACATCAATAAAATAATTAAAAAAAAAAAACCACAATGATGAGACTACTTCAAATTAAATATTTTATCATTTTTTAACCTTTTCAAGACAGAAAGCATGGTCACAGACAGCAAATCACAGGTATAGTAGGTGTAGTCTACATTTGTTGTATAAGAGACAGGCAATTCCTGCTCAGTTCTTCTTTAATAGAAATATTAAAAGAAATCAAGCAACCAAATATCCAAACAATGGGAGACTTAAGACAGGTTTAAGAAGCAACGCAATCTCTTCCTTTGGTGCAAAATGTAAAAAAATTCCATGCTATGATCCAGCAAATCCATTCCTAGGTATAATCTCTGGAGAAAGTTGCACAGAGGGGTACCAGGAAATATGTACAAGGATGTTTATAGCAGCACTTGTCTGAAGAGAGAACAAAACGTTGTATAGAATCCAAAACCCAAATGACCATTGACATGGAAAAGATAAATAAAATGTAGTATAGTCACAAAATCGAAAACACAAGTGAAAGCTGACAACAGTTGCAAACTGAAAGCAGCTTACAGAAGATTGCACCCAAAATAACTTGCTTTTTAAAGCACCAAATTAGCAAAACTAAATGATATATTGTTAGGGATGCACACATATGGGATATCTTCCTTAAAAATCAAGGCAATGATAAACACAAAATACAAGGTAGCTGTACTTCTGGAAGTAGATGCAAAGGGACTGGGTTTGGGGTAAAGCATATGGATAGATTCACTGATATAAGAAACATTCTAGTTCTTAATTTGGAAGGTGTGTTCACAGTTAATTATTTATTTCAGTAATTTGCTTTATAGCATATATATGTATCATACATCCTATTTTAGCAGTTTAATACATATTATAGTTAGAAAAATTACAGGGGAAACCACTGCAGGTGAAGAAAGATATAAGCCATCACTTTTTAGACCCTACTGAGTGCTGAGTGGGTGAGATGAAGTGCACCACTGTACCAGTCACTGGTGACATTTCCAAACTCCAAGAATGAGGACTTCCTTCCATGTTCTATGAAGAGAAACAGGTATCTTCCAAGGAATGAGACTAGGATTGATATTGACTTTTTATTGGCAATATTGGGTGCCTGAAGAAGATAAACATTCAGAGTTCTAAAAGGAAATGATTGTATATCTAGAATCTTATACCTAAGTAAACTAGTTAGGGAATGTGAACCCCACATAAAGGGATGGTTGGGCAGGCAAAGCCTTTGGAAAGTTTAATGCACAGAGAATCTTTCTTTAAAAATTTGGTTGAGAGTTTCTTTAAAACTCTGTAATTGTATAGGGAATTCAAGAATGACCAGGACCAGGAAGACAATAATAGGATTGTGAGACCTATTTTCTAGGCCTGGAGAGCAACTGGTCCAAATGAAAAGAAGAATTAGAGGTATTGAAAGGACAACTTGAAGGAGGAAGAATCCTCTGAGAAAGTATCATTATATTAGGCAGGGTAATTTGAAGGATAAGGGGATGGCATACTATATTATTATTAAGAATTTATACTCCTCTCCTTATTGTTCCACTTCCAGATTTCTATTAGTTATCTTCTTCTTCCAGCTTCGCAGTTTTGGCAACAAAGTTTTAAATCTCATTCTCTATGGGTGCAGTCACATTACTTGGCTCTTGGTGAGCATTAATATCCTAATCATACATTAAGATCATAATCACATTATAATTTCAGAAGGAATGATTACTAAATTCCAGTTTTAATAATGAACCTATAGAAATAGCAAGGAGATATATTTAGTGTTATGAAGCAAGACATAAATGCCATAAATCTAGAGAATAAAGAAATCACACATGGTAGACATGTTGGGGAGTAGAAAAGAGAAGGAATGCTAAGAGGAAACTGGTTGTGTTGATTCTCACTTTATAATTAGTAAAATGTCAAGAAATAATGCATATATTATCTGTAAACTAGAATATTTAACATATTACTTAAAACTCAAATGAAAACCAAAGGAATCTAAAATCAAAAGGTGACTATCATAGATTTGAAGTGTGGAAACTCAAAATAAGCTAAACTCTTGGTTCTTAATTAATAAGATTTAATCAGTTCTGTTTAAGATTGATAAAAGCAAAACTGCAAATGGTTAAAAGTGTTTTTGAATGGGCAATAAGACTGAGGTAATTATGAAAGGATTATACATTTTATTTCATAGCTTCCTGGATTTTTACAGTCCATCACCACAAGTTTGTGTTACTCTGATAAAAATTAAATAAATTTAATTCAACATTTATTATGCAAGGCACCAGACACAAGAATTCATCAGGGTCAGTTTCCATCTTCCATACATTCTATTGCTTTTGGGTGATGTGTAGGAAAACTAGTGCCCATGATTCCCATTGGAATCCAAGGGCTGGGTCACATACAGAAAAACATGTTTGGGTCTCTGAAGAGGCTGTTCAGAGAATCCCAGTCTCCTCTTCTTCAGATGAGTGATGCTTTCCCTCCTTTCCTATCTTTCTCTCTGTCTTTACTGAGGGTTGTTGGTCCTTCATTATTTTCCTCACCCTTTCTCTTAAATATAGGACCTCTTGAGGCCTGAGGCTAAATGAAATAATCTGTGCATATATGTAGCTATGGGGAGGGCTTTCACGTGAAGATGTTTGTGTGGACAGCAGGAAACCAAAGATGTTAAGACTGATATACAGAGGTGCTACTCCTTCATGGTGTATCCACATAGAAGTGAGTGTCATAGAGTGAAAGTCATTCACAATTGCCAGTCTTGTAAGGTGTTTCCTAACTGCATTGTTATATGTTCTGTATAACAATTTACTCCCAAACTGAATGGCTTAAACAAGTATTTATTATCTCATTATTTCTGAGGGTCAGAAATCTATGAGTAGCTGAATTAGGTTGTTCTGGATAGATTAGGGTTATATCATGAAATTGCAGTCAAGCTCTCAGCCAGGGCTGCTTCATCTGAAGCTTTGACTGGCTAGGGAACTTGCGTTCAAGAAGGCATACTCATGTGGCTGACACTTTGTTTTTGCTGACTCATTACCTCATTTCTCTTCTATGTGGCTTCTGAGCCTTCAGGACCTCTTCTTTCTGTCACTACTGGTATCCAGAGAAAGAGAGGGAGCCAGGGAATAAGAGTGAATGCCTCAAAGATGGAGATCGCAGCCTTTTTATAATTTGATTTTGGTAGTGATATCTCATCACTTCTACCATATTCTACTCTTTACTGAGGAAGACAGGATTACTCAAAGAAATGAAGACCAGGGAGATAAGGTTGGCGACCATCTTAGAGGCTGCTGACCACTGACCAAAGGAAGATCGCTGTCCTTCTTAAACCTCCCTAAAATGAAACTTGGCAAGCTGAGATGGAATAAGGATGAGATTCAGCTATGCCTGTTAAGCTTCCATGTGAATGTAACTCTATTCTACCATTCTACTGTATGAACAATTTAAGTGAGACGATCCCCTTTAGGTGAACTGCCTCTCAATGTGGTTAGTTACTAGCCATGAATAGCCGTGATAAGAATTCTAGCCATGTATAGCAGTGATAAGAATTCCTGGTATTATTCTAATTGCTAGAATATATGCCAGGTATTATTCTAAGTGCTATATAAAATTTCAGTCATTTAGCCTTCACATTATTTGGAGTTGGGTGAACACCCTATGAAGCATGTAATATTGTTACCCTCATTTTATAGATTGGACAACTGAGACATGTAGGAGGTTAACTGATTTTCCCAAGGTTACACAGAAAAGATGTTTGGGAGCTAAGACTCAACTCCATCACCAGGTCTCTTTTCAGTTCACTCCCATTCAGTATTAACTTCATTATCTATCCCAGTAAATGCTTATGTTAACTTCTGATAAAACCTCTCCTGTGAGGAGAGGCCTGTAAAGGGGTCAAAAGCTTTATACATTGGTCTAGCTAAGATACATATACTAAGATCAGATTGCACTGTCCACCTGGGTGAATTCTTCCAGGCAAAATAAAATCAAGGTGATGGTGTTGATGGGGTCTGATTCAAGGAGTGGACATGGTGATATTGTGTGGACTGAAGGAGTTACATGATGGTGAAAGGCAGGTATGATGCTTCTGTTTGTGGGAGAATGAGATTTCAAATTTTATTTTAAAATATGACAGAAATAATAGTTTTAATTTTTATATGTGTATCCAATAAGGAGACTATCTAGATATATAGCTTGAGATGATTTCTGATAAGCAAGAGAATTTTTAAAAAATATTTATTTAATTTATTTATTCATTTATCCTCCCCTTGCTGCTTGTGCTCACTGTGTCCATTTGCGGTGCATTTTTCTGTGTCTGCTTATCTCCCTTTGTTGCATCATCTTGCTGGGCCAACTTACTGTGCTGCCGAGCATGCTGTCAGCTCCCCACGCAGGCCAGCTTGCCTTCACCAGGAGGTCCTGAAAATCAAAACTGGGGCCTCCCATAAGGTAAACGGGAGCCCAACCACTTGAACAAGAGAATTTACATAGAATCTTACAGGTTGGGTTAACTATATGACCTGACCGTGAGCAGTGGATTCTTTTCCTCAAGCTGATAATCAAGGTAAATTTCTTATGATACACATGGCAGAAAACTTTAAGTGAACAAGCATACTTTTCTTTTTATAACAAACATAATCAAACCAGCACTACTTCCTATAAGCCTTCATATTACAGATTAAAACTTGAGTGACAATTTAGATACCATGATAAGGTACGTGCAGATGACAAAAGTCCCCCTGTCCTTTCCTTGTAAACATTTACCAGGAGCAGTACTCAGTTTACAAGAGAAAAAAACAGTATAAATCTATATTTAAAGCAGAACTTTGCTCAACCCCCACCCTCACTCCACTTTGACTGAGAATCCTTAGTCAATGGTTTTCTAGTGGCCAGCATATATTAGTTCTTCCTAGCTTAATCTTTATTGCCTCATTAAAATGATATCTAACCTAGGCCTGTACTTTGAAGTTTTATGTACTTGTGCCAGCAATGATTATTCAGTGTATGTTTTTCTCAGCAAGTACTATTCAATTTGTGGTCTCTGTCATTATTAATCAGTACAGTTCCCCAATGTAAGGTCCTATAAGAAATCCTCTTAACTACAGTATTTCTGGGAAGGTTTTCATTTTTATTTTCTCACCAAATACAGAAGTGAAGGTGCTGTCTTCTGGCTTTTGTAACATCTTCCCTATTGCAAGCAGGATGGGTGGGAGCATATGAGAACTATTTATCCAGAGCCTACGCTGTACTGGACACCATGCTGGGTGCTGGGGATACTCTGAGAAATGAGGGAGAAGATTCTGAGCAAGTATTCACAATCGTGAAACAATCTGGCATATATAAGTAAACTGAAAGTAGTTTGCTATTGCTGGAAATAATAGTGTGAAACCGAGATAGGCAGGAAATGATGTTGGATTGGGCTAGAAAGGACCAGAGGTAGAGAAGGAAAAAGGTGAACTAGGAAGCAAGAACTGAGTCCAGGGTTCAACATAGAAGCAATGAGGGAGAGAAAGGGAAGGGATGGATCTACATTATGTTGAAGAGATTGAATTGACAGGACTTGGTCATCTATTGGATGGAAGAATGAGGTAAAAGGGTGACTCTAGGAGAACACTAAACATAGCGGATGACATGGTCGCCCAAGAGTGGGACATAGCTAAGAAGCTTGAGAAATGCCTGACAGACCGCACAATTCATGTAAGCCAATTTCTAGTTCCTTCTTCTGAGAGCCTGCAGATCCTGGGACTCCGTAAAGTATCTCTCCATTCTCACTGCCACCTCCTGAGTGATTCATCATCCACACCAAAGTGCCATTGATAGGTTTTCAGACACTCATCCAAATCATCTGCATTTTTTATGCCAAGGGCATCCTGGAAAGACTGTGTGACTATTATCCCCTGCAAGGTGGTCACTTTCTTATTAATGATCTTCTCACAGGTATGGGACACATTCTAAAGGGTACCATGGCATTTGATGTGGGAGAGATTCTTTTGCAATGTATCCCTAAGCTTTAGGAAGTCATGCAATGAAGGGTCAAGGTTGGAGACCAGCAATATGGGTGGTTCATGTATCTGCTCTTTCTGGAGATTTTCCAGGATATTTTCTCGGATGTTCTGCTGGAGCTGAATCTCCCTGAAGGCACTCAAGCTGAGGTCCCTGTCCAGCTTGGTCCAGACAACGTAGAACTTCTTTCCCATGCCCTCAATAGTCTTGGCAAGTGTTACATGATTCATGCTGAACTGTTCAAATGCAATGATAATGAAGAAGTCATATTGGATGAGCTGCATTTCCAGAAGATGATTCTTCAGGCTTTGTGTGGCAGCCCCCATGCTTTGCGGGTCCCACAGATCAACCTTTGGAAAATGGGAGGATGCATAGGAGGTGGGGGTGTGGGTGGTTCTTACCACCCCGGTAGGAGCTGAGTCCTTCTCCTCATGCCCAATGCCCCACAGTGCATTGATGAAGGTGGACATGCCATTTCCAGAGTCCCCTATCACAGCAATGTTCACAGGTTTGCAGGATGCTCTCTTCAGGTTCTCTCTGACCACAGAGACCACCTCCGGCCACTTCCCATCTTCCCAGACCTTCTCAATGCTCAAAGCCTCTGCCTCAGTGAGAACATTGGTATGGCACAACAGAGGAGAAGGATGAAGATAATGGCGTGTGAGGGGATAATGGGGATTCTTCCATGTCTGTGAGTAGTGGAGTGGCCTGCAGAAGTAGGAAGAGCAGGGGGTTAGGATGGCCAAGCACACAGGGAGAAATGAAAGTCATCTGAATTAACATCCCAAGCCCAGAGTTTTAGATCTACAACCATGAATACAGCAAAGATGTTTGAATTTGAAACAATGTAAGGCTTATGGAAACAGCATTACATTGTCTCAATAGTTAACATATGATCCAGAAATTCCACTCCTATTAAATACCCGAGAAAAAGGCAAATATATGTCCACACAAAAATTTGTATGTAAATGTTCATAGCATCATTTACAATGGACAAAAGTGGAAACAACACAAATGTCCACCAACTGATGGATGGATAAATAAAATGTAGTATATCAGCACAATGGAGTATTGCTTGGCAATAAAAAAGAATGAAGTACTGATACATGATATAACTTGGATTTTTGAACTTTGAAAAAATTATATGAGTGAAGGAAGCCAGCCACAACTGACTAAGTATTGTTTAATTCCATTTTCATGAAAGGTTAGGAATAGGCAATTCCATAGAGACAGAAAGTGGGTTAGTGGATGCCTGGTGCTGGCAATGGGAATGGCAAAGTATAAGAGTCTTTTCGAGCTAGTGAAATATTCTAGATTTGACTGTGGTGATAGTTGCATAACTGTATGAATATTCTAAAAGCCATCAAAGTTTCTACTTTAAATGTAGGGTTGTAAATTATATCTCAATAAAGCAGTAAGAATGAATAGTAGCAAAAGTGTTAATTCAGGGATGTGCACATTCTTGAGGGTTGCGGGGAGAGTCCATGGGAATGCTCTCTGGCTGCTGTGCCATCCATCAGCCCCTAAATCAGTACAGGGGATGCGAGTGGATTAGAGCAGCAGTATGTTAGGTCCATCCTTTAGCTCTGAGTTGGCTGAGCACCTGTCCCTAATCCAACCAAATTGGATGAGCAGGACACCCATTTGAAATGCACTACAGACCAGGAGTGTGCTTATGCAAACTTTACATACTAAAAAAAATATTTCTGAGTACCTAAAGTTCCTCACTGGGTTTTTCTTTCTGAGTTGAGAATAAATTTAGATATGTTTATTAAAATTGTAAAGAAGTTTAGACAAATTTCACCAGTGACCACCATACCTAATAAATACCTGACTGTTATCTTCTTCAACATTTAAGTTACACAAGCCTTTCAAATAATCTTCCCTTGATTTTTACATTAGCACTTATATATGTACATTATTATTCGTTGTTATTATCATTAATATAAGAATTAAAGCTCCTTGCAAATGGAGTTTTCTTTTGTTGGCTCAATTCCTCTAATGAGATTTAAAGCACTTGGTGAGGGAGAATTGGGAAGGAGGATTAGTTGAGATTACCTAGTGGATTCTACTTCAGCTTGTGGCCTGGCTGATGGGCTTTCACAATCATGCAAGTTACCAGTGACTGTTGTGATATGTTCTCTTAAAAATCCTTACCCTATTCAATGTATGTGAATACAAACTTCTTAAAAAAGTAATACAGGACAGTCCTTTAGGCTATGGAATTCCCAGAGTGCCTTCACACAGCCGCCTTTGTTTTTTTTTTTTGTTTTTTTTTTTTTGTTGTTGTTTGTTTGTTTGTTTGCTTTTTGAGAAGGGTAGCCTTCCAGACCCATCCATGTCATCTTATGAAGTTTCTGGAGACTCCACTCACACATTGAATTGCCCAGCTTTCTATCCCAGAAAGCCTGATGTCCTGTCTGTGGAAAAAGTTTCACAGTCACCTGTAAGTTCTGTGATGCAGCCTCTTATTCGCTACTTCCACATTCATCCCATGTTAAAGAAAATTTACTGATTTGCAAATACAGTGGAAATTATCACAGTGTTATCCGCTTCTCAAAGTTCTTGATTATTGATGAAGAAAAAGAGTCTTACAGTTAAGAAACAAGCTCCAAATTACACAACTCTGAGTGAGGGATCTGAGATTTGAACCCTGGAGGGTGGGATTCTGTGTTTATATGGGTGGGAGAGGAAAACGATCTTGCTTAATATAGAATCCCCAGCCCCATTTGTTGACTATCACTGCGTGCTTGGGTGCTTCTCCTTGGGACATCTCAGAACAATTGTTGGCATTACCTGCCATTTTGTCATCCCTGGATGTCCCTTTCCTAAGTAGGGGAGTGAATGGGAGCCACTGCCTTTTGCAATTGTAAGGGAAGTGACCACAAAGTGGATCCATTGTTGGAACCAATTATAGGAACATTATACCCATTAACAGATGGATATGCCTAATGAAATGATCAGCAGAATGCCAGGAATTCAGAGTGAGGAAAGATAATGGGAAGATAATGATCCCATTGTTAAATAGTATTGGTCCTTCATAATTTTAACTAAATATTTGATGACCAGAAGAGATCAGGCTAGGAATAGCAACTTACACATTTCCCAGTTTATGGTCTGTCCCTGTTCAAAACTTAACTGAGCTCACCAGCCTTGAAACCACAAGGACAAATTAATATTGAAATTGATTAAAATGACATTTTCTGGATTTCCTTTAGCCTTGTGATAATGGTTCTGTCTTAGGGGAAGAGGGGAGTTGGCTTCTCAAAGTTTCTGTTTTGAGTGGTGATTGAACAATTGATCATTATTTCATCATAAACATCTATATGTTCTAGTGGCCCCAAGTACCCAGGTGTTAGGGACTGATTCAAAAAGATGATTCTCTACTACTAGGGTGGACTGGCAAGCCTGTTTCACACACTAAGTGCACATACTGACACAAGTTCACTCTCGTACACACACTAATGTGCAGTGCATGCACACACTCCACTTATGCTTGTGTGCTCACACTCACATGTACCGAAAAACGTGAACATACCTAAAACAATTTGCATTTGACCACTCTACACTTTGATATATTCTATTCTATTCTATTCTATTCTATTCTATTCTATTCTATTCTATTCTA
>JAKSZT010015480.1:735384-768411 GCA_026826555.1 Tolypeutes matacus | reverse complement strand
TGATCTAAGACATGCCAATGAAGAATTCAGTTTTATGGATTCCTTATGCAGTGTTCTATATGATTCATGCAATATTTATCTATCCCAAGGCCCAAACACAGGGACTCAAAGAGAAGTGAGTCTTGGCCTTGGACTACATGTGAAGTCTGGGGCATCATAGACTTTCCTGAGTTCAGGAACCAATATGGTCCAAAGTCCCAGGCTTATTCCCTATTTGGTCACCAGCAGTAAAGTGTGAGGGAAATTCAATGTGCTGATTAATTCCAGGAAAACATGATAAATTTTCACATGATCAATGGGGATGGTGCTGGACAGAGTATGTTCTGGTAAGATGGTGGAACTGCCTCTTTACCTCATTAACATAATCTACTTAAGAAATTATTTGAAGCCATGCAATACAGATAGTTTTTCCAATGCAGATAAACATTTGCTTTGAAAAGGAAAAATGGTCAGGTAGGCATCTCATCCCTCAAAACCCACCCTCATGTCCCTATTCCCTAGGTTGTCCACTAGGGAACTGAGGGACTCAGAATTCCAGGCTATCTCAGACATTGCCTGTGGCTGGTTCTCATCTTGGGACACCATCTCCAAACTGAAAACCAAGAGACTCTGGCTTGGAATCTAAGAGAATATAAAATTCTTTCCTACTGTCTGCTTGCTCTAAATTTGGTCCCTGATCAAGTTTGTTTTTCTTTCTCTGACCAAGCTGCCTGCCTCACTATTCACACTCCTCTTCTTGCTGCCTCCTCTGTGTTGCCTATCTTGAAACTAATCTTGCAGCTTTGGGACTGCAGAGAAAAACTAGGGCTGGAGGAAAAAGAAGGAAAACTCCAACTTCAGATCCTATCTATTCTAAATAAAACTTGCCCCCAATCTTCGCCTCCGGCTCCCTCTCCCCGCATCCCTTGCACTACTCAGGCATCTGGGAGACTCCTAAATGCATAGTTCCCTATCTCCCTCATCTATCCCAGCCCTTACAGACTCCAGGAATGTTTTCCTAATTAAACTGTCCTAAATTCAACCTCAGTAAATCACTCACCCACCCTTGTGATCAGCCTTCCTTACAATGTTCAAGTGCTTTCCTCCAAACTGCTTTCAGCCCTTAAAAAGCTTGCTGTCCATTGTTTCCATGGGGTTGAGTTCTGTTCTCTTCCCTGCTGAAACAGTTCTTGAATAAAGCCATCCTTCCCTGTTTGACATTATCTGTTGAAGCATTTTCCTTGACACTTCCACCAGAAATTCCCTAATGCCAGGAGCTTGTAGATGAGAGGCAAAATACCTCTTACACTGGAGGCTGCTGTCTTGGGTACCTGAAGAATGTCAGAGTGAGCCCGTCTTGTCTCTGAATTAGTCACTGAAAGGAAATATGCCAGTCTCCCAAGCTCTCCTGTCTTGACTCAGGGCTCAGCCTTTTGAGGTCTTCACATTAGCATGGTTATTAGCCAAGTTACCAACTTAAGAGCCCTCACATTTACCATTTCTTAGAAGAAGAAAGTGACACGAATCAGATGACAGGGTCACTTCTGGGCTGTCACTGCCTCCCGAGGGAAGGGTTGGCTGTCCTCCCAGGCAGAGGCAGTTCCCTCTGGGACTATCCACGACTCCAATCCAGACCCTGTTTGCTCAGGTAGGGCAGACTTGTGTAGGAGTTCCGGCTGTCATAGGAATAGCAGAGAGAGACCTAGAGAAGAGTTATTGGAAAAGGAGTGTCTGATCCTTTGGAATTTCCTTCCCATGAGGGGTCTACAATGCTGCTCCTGCTCTCTACTCTGTGCTTACTGCTCTGCTCTCTCCAGGGAGACTCAGGTCAGTATAGCTTTTGGTTTCTTTTTCTGGAAATCACTCCAATTATCCACAAGGGGATGCAGCAGGGTCTCCAAGTCCCTTGATGCAAAGTTTGCAGGAGATGTCCCTGGACTCCCTGGCCCTGCAGAGGCAGACTCAAGGCCAAGCTTCTGAGCTCAGTGTCAGGGGATCCTGTCCCTTAGGATGGTGGTTCTGAGCCCAAGGTGGTGCCAACACTTAAGGCTCAGGAGATCTGACTCCACAAAAGATTGCAGACATTTATGGAAAAGTTGCTTGCTCTCAGGTTCCCTAGCCTCTACCCAGCTCAGGTGTTCACTGGCTCCCACCCTAGGGTGCTCCAGAATGTGAAGGGTGCCATCCAGGTCCTCTGTCTTGCTCTCAACCTCTATTCCTTTAATCTCTTCTTTCAGGAACCCAGGCCTCTAATCGTTTTTTCCTTCTGACCTCAGGCTTCCTCCAATTTCCAATTTCCATGAGATTATCACAGTACCCTGCTCACTACTTTTCCTCTTAAGATAAACCCTTGAAACTTCCCTGGCTGATATGTTCATTCAGGAACCTGCCTGGACCACTGTGATTCGGTGAGCATGGGGGAAATGACAGCCTGCCAGTGTCAGGTTTCCTCCCTGTGTCCAGGGCAATGCCATGGGTACCAGAAGAAGGCAGCATGTCAGGATAATGTCAGATATCCTGTGCATGACATTCAAGACCAAATGGTGGGCCTCTGTGCACTTCACTTGGCAGCTGCTGTCTCCCCTTGTCTCAGGCTCTATGTTCCATCCATGGTGGCTTCTCCCAGTGTTTTGATGCCCAGTCCTATTCTGAGATTTTTCCTCTTCCTTGGAAGAGCCCTTCATGCCTCCCCACTCTCCTCTCTATTCCCTTGGCCTTGGTAATTTGTTAAGGTGGCAATTAAAAACCAACACCTCATTGCAGAGGTTACTCTTATGCACCTCTCAGCAGGATCTCTTTTGCACAGTAAACAGTGACTCAAACAGTGGGGCTCCTGAGGGCTCTAGAGACATCTAGACACTATAAGCAGGGCAGACAAGCTCAGGAATTCAGCACCCTGTTAGTGGGCCTTACTTTGGAATTTATGCTTCCCAGTGTTAACAGAGTTAGACTTACATGTAGTTTCCCTACACATGGCTCTTCTGCCCCTTTTATTTGAACTTATAATTAGCACAATACTTGTTAAATATATGTTCCGGAGACTTTAATCTTTGGTCTGTTCATGTGCTGGTTGAGTCCTGAAACTCAGCGAAGTTGCAACACCTACTCTCCAGTTCATTGGACTCACCCAGGACAACTAACAATGCCCATCCCAAGAAACAGATAATGTCTGAAACTGCAAGCAAGACAGTTCCATCCAGTTGCCCCATTGGATTTAAACTTCTCAATTAGAAACAGAATGGGCATCATGACCCCCAAATCCTCAAGAGTGAGGAATGAACAGTGGACTAAAGTAGATTATTATTATTATATTATATACTTATTATTATTCTGGCAGTGGAAGAACTTGTATCATTGATTGTAATGTGGGGATATTTTGGGGACATTGGAATTGTCCTGCATTACATTGCAATGACAGGTACAGGCCATTATACATTTTGGCAAAACCTATAAAATTGTGCAAAGCAGTGTGTAAACTATAATGTAAACTATATTCCATGGTAAGTGGCAATGTTTCAATATGTGTTCATCAATTGTAACAAATGTACCACACTAATGAGGGATGTTGATGTGATAAAGTCTGGGAGGGGTAGGGAGTAGGGCATATGGGAACCACTTATATTTTTCATGTAACATTTATGTAATCTAAAGCTTCTTAAAAAAAAAAAAAAAGAAACCAATACCCTCATCAGGTATTGTATGTGTCCAAGCCATACCACCAGGGGCCTTTCCTAGTACCCAGGGCTCTCATACTGCCTTGTTAAATGGAAAGCTGTCTCAAAGTGGTGACCCTGACTATAGCCATGTTTCACCATTTGGCATTTCACATGGGTTTCTTTTGGGTGCTTATGTAACTTGTATCCCCTGGACACCCAGTTTGAGAATGAGCAGTGTCTCTGCTACCCCCTATTCAAACTGGACAATCTTGACACTTCATGTGGCAGAAGGTTGTCCACATTATGCCACTTGCCCAACACTTGGCTTCACAGAACCACATGGAAGTGGTCACTTTTTTTCTTTCTTTTTTTTTTTTTTTAACAACTATTAACTTTATGCTTACTTCCCTGTCTTTTGTGGAAACTATTGAATGTATTGCTGTTTCTGTTGAGGACTTTCACCAAGAGGTGTTTCATTGCACCCAAACAACTGAGGCCTCAATGCCCATGAGAAAGAAGCCATCCCTGATGGACAGTTTAGTTAAGGTTAGATGATGCAGCCCAGTCTCCATCTGACTGCAGGAACATGAGCACTTCAAGTGTGATCACAGAAAAAAGCCCGGTAGCCTCATGTTACCTGAGTGCAAAGAATAAATTGCTATAAAACATTTAAAAGGCTACTGAAGTGTTTTATGCCTGAAAATATTATTGCTTTGCCCTCAAATTTAAATAATTTGTCTGGATGTAACAATTTGGAGTTTTTGTTTTTTATTTGAAAAGTTGTAGGTTTAAAGAAAAGTCTTGCATAAAATAGAGTTCCCATATATCATCTTATTATTAACACCTTGCATTTTGTGGTGCATTTGTTACAATTCATGAAAGAATGTTTTTATAACTGTACTTTTAACTACAGTCCATTATTGACAATGGGTTCAATGTTTGTGTTAGTCTTATTGAACATAACTATATAGATTCAAATTTCTTTTCTTTCTACACTTTAAAAATATTGCTGCATTGTCTTCTTATATTCAGTGTTTCTGTTTAGAAGCTTATATCAATCTGATCCTTGTTCATTTTAAATGATGTGCCCCTACCCTCTGGAAGCTCTTAGAATTTTCTTTGTGTGTTTGATATTCTTAAATGTCTTCCTAATGGTTGCAGGGGTGGGATTTTCCTATTGAACCTGTTTGGCACTTTATCAGTTCTTCTATTTGAGTATTGAATCTAACTTAAATTATGGGAATTTTTTTTTATTTTTATTTTTATTCTTTAAAATCTACTTAGATTACATAAATGTTACACAAAAAATATAGGGATTCCCATATGTCCCACTTCCCACACCTCCCACAACCTCCCACATAAACATCCTTCATTAGTGTGGCACATTCATTCCAATTGATAAACACATCCTGGAGTTTTGCCATTAAGCACGGAACATAGTTCACATTGTAGTCTACACTCTCTCCCACACAGTTCTGCATGTTATGTGATGATATAAAATGGCCTATATCTGTCATTGCAATGTCACTCAGGACAATTTCCAAGTCAAATTTTGGGAATTTTTATTACCATTCTTTCTTCACACGTATTTCTTCTCTCTCTTTTTTTTTTTCCTATGTTTCTATTTGAATGCAAGTTCTGTTTCTATCATTCACAGCCCTTTCTTTTTCTCTTAAATTTTCTCTCTTCAGTCACCTCTGCCACCCTCTGAGACTTTCTCATTCCAATATTCCCACTAACAAATCTTCAGCTATGTCCCTCCTGCTGTTTTCTTTTCTTAGAGTTGTTCCATTTTAACTGGGTATCTCTGTCTTCATTTGCTAAATCTCCAACCCTACTCACTTAGGTCCTGAAGGAGGATGGTGAAGTCCAGATGGTGTCTGCACAGCCAGTACTCATTTTCATCAACTCCTCATCCCTGCAGGGCTTTCATGTAGCTTCCATTTTACTCCATCAACACATGTGTTCTGACTTGCCATCTGCCTTGTCTTTGCTGGTTTTAACAGTGATGGGGCAAGCAATGCAAGGGAAGGGTGAGTGTAAGACTTAAAAGATGTGTTTTTCACTGTGAGGGAATTCAGCATACTTCTGGCTGCAGTTATCATTTTCCCCAGATATTCTGATCTCTGTTTGTCTCTCTTTGTCAATCAATCCCTCCCCCACCCCCACTGTCACCACACACAAGTGCCAGGTAGCGTTCTGTTTTCCCTGACATTCCCTATGGATTGTTTTATCAGTAGAGTCCTAGACTAATGGTGAGTTTTCAATAATTCCTTATTGTTTAGGCTGAAGATGGCAATATTGATAAGCCCTTGGCATGCTTCCCTGCTGTGTGTGGTCCAAGGAAGCATAAAACTTCCAAAGTAACTGCTTGAAACTTGTTTCTCTGTTGTATCTTGAATTTAAATTCTTCTGCGCCATCATTTATGTCCATTTTTTTATGAACAGTAGTATTTATTTTTGCCTTTTTCCTTTATTCAGTCTCACCAGAGTCATGTCTCTTTTCTGATTTTTTTCAAAGAAACAGTTTTCAGCTTATTTATCATATACATTGATTTTCTTTTAGGTGTGGTATATTTTTGATCATTAAAACTCTCTTCTACTTTTTTGATTAATGTGAGTTTTCTCTCTGGGATATTGTTGTGGAATCACGACTGATTTTTGACAGCTATGGCAGGAGAATTTCAGCTTGGCAAACACTGACATAACTTGGCCAGACTTCTCAAACATGAGTGTGAAGTCCCTGTCCTCAATAGATCTCTGACATCCCTGAACTCTGACACTAGATCACTCACCATGCTCTTAGGTGAAGGGCTCTTTCAGTAGAGAGAAACAAGTTCCATGCTTTTTACTTTAAAACAGTTGATATCAGCTCAAAAGGATAGCAGGTAGGAAATAGAACATGTTAGCAATGAAGCAGAAGGGTATTATGGTGGTTTCGGGCTGTATGTACCTACCCAAAATATGTTCTTAAACCATATCCAGTTCTGTGGGTGTAAAGCCATTGTAAATAGAACCTTTGGATAAGGTTACTTCAGTTAAGATGTGGACCACCTCATTCAGAATGGGTCTTATTTCTATTACTGGAGTCCCTTATAAGCAGAATGAAATTCACACAGAGAGAAAGCCACAGGAAGCACGAAGTAGAACATCAACAGAAATCAGAAGAGAAAGGAAAGACCAGGAGACTTTGCCATGTGCCTCACCATGTGACAAATTAAGGACCAAGGATCACTGGTAGCCAGCTCCGATATGCCAATCTTTGGGAAGAAAACACGGCCTTGATGACACCTTTATTCAGATTTTCTCTTACCTAAAAATCCACGAGCTAATACATTACCATTGTTTAATCCTACCCATTGTAGGGTATTTGCCTGAATAGCCAAGGAAACTAAAACAGAATCCATAGAATCTGTCTCAGCTTTGAAGTTCTCTGGGAATTGGGAGTAGAAGAGAGATTTGATGATCAAAAATAAATCAAACCCAAAACAAAATCAATGCATATGATTCCAATTGCAAGGAAAACTATGTGATGTCTTTCTCCTCAGTCATTTTATGTGAGTTCCACATCGGTTGTGTTAATGTGTGAGTATGTGCATGTGAGTCTAATAAATATGTGTCAGCTGAGATTGGGCCCAGGATAGGTAAGTAAAATAATAAAGATTCAAAACGTTCTTCATTATCTCTTTATATCCCACCCCGCCTCCCCCTTCAGGGATGTACTCTAGCTTATTATTCTTGTATGTTTCTCCGAGGCACAAGCCATCAATTTATGTCTCTGCATGTTGTATGTGCATGCATCTGTGTGTGTGTGAATTGCATTGTGTTCAAGCCATTTATTTTGTCTGCATATATAGATCTTCTATTCTAAGGATCTATTGATAATTGATTTCCCTTTACCATGAAAGGAGAGATGTGTATGATATCTTCATAAAGCATATTTCAATTTCTAACATTGAACTCATCTGCCACTCTCTAGATATGTGACATGGAAAATTCTTTCCTACCCATCTAGACTGTACATGCAACAATGGCCCCCTTTTTCATTTATGTTCTCTAGAATAAAGAAGATAATGCTAGGCCCACCACACACTTGGAAGACAAGGATGAGTGAGCAATGGGGTGTTAGCAACCTGTGTCCCGGCCATGAGCATCCACACAAGACATAACAAAATTTAAGCAAAGTATAAGCTTAGGTTCTCTTGTGCTTCATCTCTCATCCAATTCATTAAGTTGTAGAGATCAAGAGACTGATGCGTGGGAGTAAAGAGCTGTCAACACTTGGCCTTCTGTGGTGGTCTGTATTCTCAGTTGACATTTCCTTTCTTCCTCTGGGCCTTTTACAGCTGTCATATTTGCTGTTTTGTGGTCATGAACAACTCATCACCATTTCATCACACATTTATGTGTTCAGAGTTCCTGTGTCTAGGTTCATTCTGCCAATGTTTCAGACCTTCACATACACAAATCACACACAATTAAGGCCATATTGCCCAGAGTTGTACAGTGGATCTCTACTGTCTTCTTGGAGTATGGTTCTGGCTCCCTCCTGCCCCCAAACTCTAGTTGGATCTATGGATTAAGGATACCTGAGAATGAAGGGGAAGGGCAGGGCCCAGGGCAACCTGAATATTCTGGGGCACTTCCTCTGTCTGGTACAAATTGTGTATTCATTGATCAGTAAAAGGCATATTTCTTCTTTGCTTAACTGTTAAATGATGGGGAATGTTGCTTTTTTGACAAACTCACAAATGGTGAAAGCTATTTGATCATCTGTAGAAGAGGGATTAAGCCTATTTGATAACAACAGACTAATCCTTTGGCAGCTGGTAGCCTTTGGTGCTTCTGCATTGAGATGGCCCTATGTGTCTAATGTTCCTCTGGTTGACTCATTTAAAGACCTAAACATCCTGAGTGTTTTCCTATGATTCTATCTACCTGAAAGCTGCATCAGGGAACTGGATGAACCACACACAGTCCATAGACAAGGCACTGCAGAATGCAGAAGAAGGGCCTCAGGACTGCAGGCCCCTTCACCTTCCCTCACTGCTTCCTTTCATTGTCATCTTGTCATGTTTCCCAAAGGTCCACATGGTAGTTTTCCTAGCTCATTAGATGTGATCCAGCCCCTGATATTGGGGTTTCCCCATTGCTCTCTATCCCTATGACCAGCCAGATACATTAATGCCCAGCTATTGACAATGTGGGCAGACAGAAAGGAACAGAGAGAGAGAAAAAAATGATAGCATCACTCTCTTCTGATGGGAAATACTTTTCCCTCACTCACTGGGAGCTTTGGAAATTGCTCACAGCCTTCTTCCCTGTCTTCCATGCTCCCATGGTCTGAGTGTCATTGGGGAGCTCCTTCCCCTGACCCTGAGGGTCTTCTCTGCCCACCCTTTACTCCTTTATCTCCTGAAGTCACAGCAGATATAATTTTTGTTTTCCTGGAAATGCTTGTGCTACTCAGAAAAGAAAAACAGACTTATCTTGGTTTCATTTTCATTTCCTGTAAGTGAAGATTCCAAACAATGGGTTAACTCCCCACCCTCCCAGCCCCGGAAGGGTAGGGCACAAGTTAGAGTCTGGGTGGAGTCCTTCTCCCTGCTGTCCTTCTCTTTGCCTTGTTACCCAAATGGTATAGGTTCCCTCAGCTCTTTGCTTTGTGCTGCCCACATGCATACATGGAATCTGGATTTTACATGTGAGAACAGGTCTGTGGAGTGTAAGTGATGTGGGCTGCATGGAGGGCTTCATCACACAGCATTTCTGCTGTTGCAGTGGGCAAATTTGAAGCTGATCTCTGATTCCAGAAATGTCTTTTCCCTTTAGAGGTCCTATATAAAAAACACTTGGGACCAGAAAGAATGAGATGGCCACTTTGGTGCTAGAGAACTGAGAGGCAGAACTGGTGGAGGGAGAGCAGTCCAGTCAGGTCAGGCTTTCCTCTCCACCCTCTAGGTGTATCAGGAAGTGAGGGGAGGAAAGAAATTGTCCAGGGCTGGGGAAGCAAGTTCCCTATGACACCTGGAAGTTCCCGCAGTGAAGATACCATATGCAAGTCTCTCAACAGCTCAGATTCATTGATGCTTCATATTATAATGCTCTTGAAAAGCAGTTAAAAGTTTGCAATGAAATACGTATGTACAGATGTATACCTAAGTTACATTAATATGAAATCCCCATATTCTTTCCCATTTCTCCCTAGCTCAAAATCATTGGACACACTATCAGAGGCTTGAAGACAGAATCCTGGGGTCCTGCAAAAAGTGTTGCTTCACGTAGAACATTATGATTATTGTTACAGAAAATAACAACTAACTGAAGTACACACACAGCCTTGGGTGAGATACAGGGTCTGAACAGCAGCGTTAGGATTTTGTTAGGTTAGATTTTCAGAGGACATAGAATATAGATGTCCATGTTCCCTCAGCCTCAAGGATCTGTCATTCTGAGGTCATTCTCTGTGTTCCCTGACTATCCCTTGCTTTCACTTCCTTGATCCTATGTACCTACCTTGCTCCTTTCTTCTCTGATGGCTGCTCATGTCTCAGCATGAAATTGGCCATCCTAAAGGAAAATTATTCTTGGGTCCCAGAGCAGCTTTGGGTTGGCACAGCCAGTAAGAATCTGGGAAAGGGACCCCAGAGGATGTATATATAAGTATGGGTGTCTCGGAATGAGAACATCCTAAGGGTCTGCTAGGCATCTGTCTACAAGGGAATAAAGGAGCTCTCTCAGTTTTTTTCTTTTCCTCACTTCTTAGTTTTTTTCTATCCTACAGATCATGGGAAAGTGAGTGAATCTCCATGCTTGTGACAAAGATAAGAGCATCTCCTGTGTCCTCAAAGGAGAAAGCTCATCTTAGACTCATCAGAATCTTGGTTTATTCTTTCTGTACATGCGGATTCTTGAAGTATGTAAATATTTATGGTTCCCTGTTTCCTGCCATTCAAATATCTTTCCTTTCCATGAAATACTTTTTTAGTCACAGGAGATGAAATAGGGAACACAACAAATAAAATTCCTGCCCTCATGGAAAGGGGAGACTGAGGGTGCAGAGGAGAAACAGATAAACGGAGTTGATAATGTAGCAAATTATATACTTTGTCATGTGTTGAGAAGTTCATTGGAGGGAAATAAAGAAAGGATGATGGTGAGGAGGGATAGACAGGACAGGAGTTACTAGATTAAATGAGGGGATCAGGAAAGTCCCCCTGAAAAGGGGCAGAGACTGAGCTTGCCAATACCTAAGGCTGAAAATGCAAAGATACTGAGGTGGGAGCAGGTCTGCATGTCGGATGAAGGGCAGGGAGGTGATAAGATAAAACAAAGTAGAGGGAGGGAGAGAAGGGGGCTGGGGATGAATTCAGACAGTGCAAGGGAGTTGGGTCAGTGAGAGGCCCGTGAGTGATTCAGGAGTCTTTGGCTAGTTGTGGGTAGAGGGACTCGTGGTCTAACCATATTTTGGCAGGGTCACTGGTTGCTATTTCAGATTGTGGAAAGGCAAGGACAGAGGTAGATCACCTCGAGGGAAGTATCTGCAGCATCCCAGGTAGAGGCAATGGTGGCTTGAATATAACTGTTTGTGGTTGAATAGTTTGAAGTGGTTAGATTCTAGATAGATTTGGAAGGTCTGATGCTGATGTGGAGGGTGAGAGAAAGAAGATTGCAAGGATGCCTCCATGCACACAGGAAGATAGCCTTGCCATTACCTGGAATGGGGAAACTTGTGGGAAGAGGGAAGCTAGAAAAGAATTATGTTTGGTCACTTTCAGTTAGTCCAGGTCATTGTGGACATACGAGTTAGAGGTGTTGAGCAAACAATGATATATTTGGGTCTGGAGATCAGGGCAAATGATGGGTCTGAGATGTACATTTGGAAATGGCCAGCATGTATTTGGTGCTGGAGGACATGGTACAGGCTGAGATAACCAAGGAAGTGAGTGTAGATGGAGCAGAGTCAGGACTGGGTCCATGCACACCCCAAGTTTAGATATCACTATGGGGAAGAGGTATGTGCAAAGCTTTGGTGGTTCAGCCTCGCCCAAATCCGGCTTTGGTTAATAATGAGCAATTCATCTGATTTTATTTATCTTACTTTTAAAAGGAAATGGCTTCTCACCACTTAATAAACCTTTCCTTTTTATGCCTTAAGGATCACATTAAAAATACATTGAAATTATGTTCTCTCCATCCTGGAATCCCTGATGTTAGGGATTTCGTGTAAGAGAACACGAAAATAGGATCTTTCTTTATGTCTCACTTTTGGCTAAGGCATAACAACAACTGTTGCTCCATTTCAGGAATTTCCATACAGAAATTTCTGATTGGGTGATCAAGAACTACTTAGATAACTGTCAAAGGCTTTACATGTATAGAAGGTTTTAAAAGGGCTGAGAAGAGGGGATTTTTGAAATGCAAATTTTGTAGGAGATGTTAGAGTTTTGTGTTCCCATACAGGACAGTTAGATAGTGCCTGTCTCTCAACTCAAGCTAAGACTGGGGACTTCAGTAGGAGCTCTGGGATAGTAGTTAGAGGGCAGTGCAATTAGAGGACAGAAGTGGAGTCTGATTCAAGTTGGAGAAATCTAAAGAGTGAACATCAGGTCAGCAAACTGTGGCAGGCAAGCCAAAGGAAAAGAAGCTAGGTGGAGGGTTTGCTGGGAAAAGGGTGGTAGTATTTTTCCCTTGGGTCCCATCTGGGCCACGGGCAGGAGAGAGCTGGTCTGGATTGAGCTCACATCTCAAAGGGCTTATTTAGCAACAATATTCTGGAGTGTGGATTCAAGCGAGAGGGTGGGTTGTGCTGACAAACCTGGGCTTGTGAGTAGATATAAGGTCCTCTAAGCCTTAGGACTGGAAGAAATCATCTGTTGGTTTGTGTAGATAGAAAACAGAATTCTAAGGCTGTGTCAGGGGTCTCTACTCCTTAGAGTTCCCAATGGGGAGTATATGTTTTTCAAAGGCTGTAGGCTCAGCCCTTCCCCTCTTTGTGTTTTGCTGTGATGAACCCTTGGATGGGCAGGTTTCTTGTTTGTTGGAAATAATAGAGGTTCCTGTTATCTGATTACCTTGCCTTTTCTGAAACTGAGCTCACGTTAAAAATAACTCGCTCACTTCCTCAAGCACATTCCTCTTCCCATCATAAATACAACACTTCTGAATTTAACACATGTGCCCACAGTTCATCTTGAATGCATTTATTGCTTGATGCATACAAACGATTCCATGAAAACTATATGGTAATGCCTTTTTCTTTCTTCCTTAAAATATCCAAATATCCACAAAAAGTATTATGATTAAAATGTTATCCCGTTCCTGGTGGGCAGAACTCAACTTTTTTTTTTTTTCAGGAATCTATGTTGATGTGCATAGATCCAAGCCATTCCTTCAGTATCCTTATTTTAGTCATTCAAATATATGTTCCATAAATTACTTATTTGTTCCCTTATTACAGACACAGTATTACCTCATGTATAGGCAATGCTGTTGTGAAAGAGGGACCCAAACACAGGGACTGAGCACAATAGAATATTTTTTTCTTAATTTTTTATATATTTTTAAAGATACTTAGATTACATAAATGTTACATAAAAATTACAGGGATTCCCATATGCTCCACCTCCCACTCCTCTCACAGCCTCGCACATAAACATCCTTCATTAGAGTGGCACATCACCTGCAATAGATATATACATCTTGGGGCTTTACCACTAAGCATGGACCATAGTTCACATTGTAGACCACACTCTTTTGTGCAGAGTTCTGCATGTTATATGATGATATAAAATGACCTATATCTGTCATTGCAATGTCACTTAGGATAATTCCCAAGTCCTGAAAAAGCCCTTGTATTACTACTGCTTTTCCCTCTCCCTGGCCCCAAAGTGTCTGGTGGCCACTGGCTCCACACTAATGTTGTAATTACTTTTATTGCATGTATAACAATAAGTCTATAACAGAATACCAGTAAGTCCACTCTAGTCCATAGCTCTTCTCCCAATCCTGAGGAGTCAGACATGGTGATGTCCACTCTACCTCCAAGTAGAGGGTCTTATATCCCATGAAAAAGATGGATGGGGTTATCCTGCCTGCAGCTGTAGACTCTCTCCATTCCCTGGGATGGCCATTGTCCATCATCATCTCCCCACCAGGTGTCTAGGGTGAGTCCATTGAGCTGTAGAGTAGGAGTTGCAGCTCCACTGAGATTCTGGGCCCAGCTGGCACATGGACTCCAGTCTCTGGAAGTACACCAAACTCTGGCACCACATATAGGTTTGAATAGAAGAGACAGATGGACCATGTGCAGGGAAGACATATTTGGGTCCAACACTGTCACTCCCAGGAGCAAGGATTCCAAAGTAGGGCCCACTGATAAGGCATGAAACTCTGGGGCTATCAGCCTTGATATAGGACCTGGGTGTCTCCAGAGCCCTCAGAAGCCCCTCTGTTTGGGGTGATATCAACATTGGAAGCCTATGAGGTCCTATTGAGATGTGCATAAGCGTTACCTCTGGGATGACCTCCCGACTCACTTTGAAGTCTCTTAGCCATATGAACTCATTTGTCTTTGCCTTTTCACCCTTTTATTTGAGGTATTTTTCCAGCCGTATTGCCCGTTGGCACTTGTTAGCAATACCTTGTTGCCAGGGAGGCTCATCCCCTGAAGTCATGTCCCATGCTGGGAGGAAGGTAATGCATTCATATGCTGAGTTTGGCTTAGAGAGAGGCCACATTTGAGCAACAAGGAGGATCTCAGGAAGCAACCCTTAGGCACCCCATAACAATAGGCTAAGTTTCAATTTCAAGAGCAAAGACTCATAAGGCTAGTCATCAATAACAAGAGCCTATCAGTGGATCATCCTCCTTTGCCAGGCACTGCCTCTACACTTGTTGCTACTCTCTTGGAGAGTTGCTACACTGTTGCTACTCTCTTGGAGAATATGGCAGAGCTCTCCAGGATGGGAATTCAGTATTCTCTCATTTATTGAGTGGTTCTCCACCCTCTGTGACCCGTGAGCATTTGAACAATTTTATATACCTTTTATGTATGTTCAGGTGAACTTCCTCCCATGCACCCCCTATCCCTGACAACCCCCCCCCACCAACGATGCTCTCCCGCCCCAGTTGTAACCCTTCTGTGATCCAAAGCTTCTTTAAAGATGAAGCAAATACAATAGCCAAATACAATTAATAGGAAAATGAAATAATAATGATGTTTAAATGTAAGAGATAAAATACATGAAAACTTGAAAAAAAGTAAAAATAAAATAAAATTAAAGGATTGGGTTATTCAAAAATTAAGAAAAATTTTTTTTTAAAATTAAAAATAAATTTTTTTGTGAAATTTTGCCTTTCATTATTGCAATATCTGGTGTCCAGTCTGTACCGTGGCACCTTCTGCCTCTCAGTCCCCAGTGTCTCACTATTTTTCATTTAATTTTCAAAGAAGTTTTAGGTCACCACAAATTCACACATAGAATAAAAGACACCCTCATATACCCAATCTCCTCCCCCTTTCCTCACCCCATATTAAAACCTTTTGTATGTGGATGGTAGCATTGTTATAATTGATATACAGATAGTGAGACATAGCTACTAAACATTGTCAATGGTTTACATTTCAGGTCGTACACTTTTATAAATTTTGATGATATTTACCATGTCCTGTGTCCATCACTGTAAGGTAATGAAAAACATTTCCACTGACCACTAAATACCCCTTGTTTGATCTATTCTGTTCCTCCCTCCCCACCCCACCCCCTCCGGGGCCCATGAGTGAATATTCATACATCAAGGCAGAAGTGAGTAGACCATGTACCTGGGTGCTCTGTACCATGCGGTCAATCAGAGCCAGCCCTATCCATCTTCATGCTCCAAGTTCGCCTGAGCTCTGTCCTCATCTACACATATTTTTGCTGGTGGAGCAACCTGACCACTGAGCCTGCTCTGTAAATCATCTCCAGCATGGTCCATGTTTCACGTAGTTATCTCGTTTCTCCCCTGTTTCTCCCCTTGGAATGTCAGCTCCATGAGGACAGGGATTTTCATCTCTTTTTTTCCATTTTAAGAACAGACACTACATGAGGATTTGCTGAGAGTAGAAAGGAAAAAAGAAATGGTTTGACAATTCACGTGCTGTTTTTATTATTCAGGTGATTGTCTTGAGCTTATTTATGTCACTTTTTAAATACATGAGTTTTCTGAAAGTCAGTGTTACAGATAGTACCTTTTCACATGTCACACAACCTTGATGTAGAAAGCCCTTTTGTCCAAAGGAGAGTCAAGACTAGGCATTAAGCAGTAGAATAAGATTGAATATAAATATTCTTAAACAGAGTAACTTTTTATTAAACAATCTAATTAAGGCTACTGGGTTTGCCTTTCTCTCTTCCCCCTAGATATTGTGATCACAGTCAACAGTTGCAAAGCTGAAAAAAAGTATGTTTATTACATCTGCCATCTTTGGAAGTCATGGGAGGGGCAGATTGGTGGGGGCAAGAACCAGATGCAGCCAGTATACAAAGGGTGGGAAAGAGGAGGTGACTTTCACGAAGATTGGGAAGTAGTGAAGTGACATGAGGGGTTCTCCCATGCTGAAGCCATGAGGAAGCTGCAGAAAGAGGATGCTGTAGGAGTCTGGTAGGGGAGCAAGTGCCCTGGAAGAGTGCTAAGGTTTAGGGACTGCCAGTCCCCAACTGGTGCCCTGAACCATTTTCATCTTAGCCCCATTATCTAAAAAACAATTTCTCATTTCATAGAGTACTGATTGACAATGCAATAGAATAAATTATTGCATTATCTAGAAGTTCTTAGGACTTTATATTTGCACAGTCCCATGATTATTTTATTTTTCTACCTGGGGATCTTTTAAGGAGAGGAAAAAGTGCCATTGAGAAGAGGGTGGGTAGTGGTGAGGCATGTCAAGGAAATGTCATATGTGTGCATCTGAGCCTCCCCCATATGAGAAATGCAGGAAGGAATGTCCAGGGACACAGTTTACTTCCTAGCTCCTGGAATCTGGATCTCCTCCTATCTTGTTTCTGCCAGCTATTGCCACTCGTCTTCTCTCTTCTTTCATAAGCAGTTTTATTGAGATATATTCACACACCATACAATCTATGCAAAGTGTACATTCAATGTCTCTCAGTATAATCAAAGAGTTGTACATTCATCACCATAATCAATTTTAGAACATTTTCATTACTCCCAGAAGAAAAGTCCAATACATTTTAGTAGGCACCTCAATCCCTCTATACTTTCCCAGTCCTACAGAACCACTAACCTAATTCTGTCTCTATAGATTTATTTATATTTAAATTTTATACAAATGGAATCATATCATATTGTAATTTTTCTATTCTTTATTTTTTTAATTAGGGAAGTTTTAGGTTTACATAAAAGTCATGTAAAAAATACAACATTCCCATATACCCTTTGTATTAGCCAAAGGGGTGCTAATGTAAAATACCAGAAATCGGTTGGCTTTCATAAAGGGTATTTATTTATGGCCAGTTACCAGGCCATAAAGCATAAGTTACTTCCTTCACCAAAGTCTGTTGCCACGTGTTGGCGCAAAACAGCTGCCAAAGTTTGCCAGGGTTCAGGCTTCTTGGGTTCCTCTCTTCCCAGGACTCTGTTTCTCCCTGGGCTCAGCTCCTCTGTTTCCTCCACAAGGTCAGCTGTAGACTATGAGGCTCTCTAAGCTTTGCCTCTCTCCACAAGGCCAGCTGTGAACTGTCTAGCGAATAACTCATCTCTTTTCCCAGGGCCTTCTCTATTTTCTTACGACCAAGCTCCTCTGTGTACTTACTTCCCTGGGCTCCAGCATTAAAATTCAGCATCAGAACTCTGACACCAAAACTCCAACTAACTCCTCTGCCATGTAGTTGTATCTCCAAATCCTCGCCCTCCAAAGGGCAGGGAGTCAATGTCTTACTGACATGGCCCAATAAAGCCCTAATCTTAATTTAATCATGCCCAGATGAACAGACCAGTTTACAAGCATAATCCAATTTCTATTTTTGGAATTCATAAATAATGCCAAACTGCTACACCCTCTATTGTTGACACTTAGCACGAGTTTAGTACCTTTGTTAGAATTGAAAAAAAAATACTAAAATATTGTTACTAACTATACTCCATAGTGTGCATTAGATGTATTTTTCCTATATACCACCCTATTAATCACACCATGTAATAGTGATGGATATTTGTTATAATTCCTGAAAGAATATTCTTCTATTTGTACTCTTAACCACAATCATCATCCACAACAGGTTCATTGTCTTACCCAGTTATATGTTTTATCCTCTAGCTTTCCTTCTAATAACATACAGGACCCAAAACTTCCTCTTCAACCACATTCACACACAAAATTTAGTGTTGTTAATTACACTCAAAATAATGTACTACTATCACCTCTATCCATTTTCAAACATTTACAATCAACCTAATTAGAAATTCTTCACAAAATAAGCATCATCTTTCCATTTTCTACCTCCATTCTATCTCTGGGCAACCTATATTTTAGATTCTTTCTTTGAGTTTGTGTACTGTAATTGGTTTATACTGGTGAGATTATACAATATTTTCCCCTTTGTGTATCTCTTATTTCACTCAACATAATGTCCTCAAAGTTCTTCATGTTATCACATGCATCAGGAGTTCATTCTTTCTTAAAGCCGAATGATATTCCATCATATGTATATACCACATTTTGTTTATCCATTCATTGGTTGACAGACACTTGGGTTGCTTCCATCTTTTGGCAAATGTGAATAATGCCACTATGAACACCTGTGTACAAATTTCTGTTTGTGTCCTGCTTTCAGTTTTTCTAAGTATGTACCTAGTAGTGGGATTGCTGGATCATATGACAATTCTATACTTAGCTTCCTGAGAAAATGCCAAAATGTTTTCCACAGCGGCTATACAATTTTACATTCCCAACAGCAGTGCATGAGTGTTTCTGTTTCTCTACATCCTCTCCAATACTTGCAGTTTTCTGTTTTTCTTAATAGTGGACATTTTAGTAGGTGTGAAAAGATAACTCATTGTGATTTGGGTTTGCATTGCCCTAACAGTTAGTGATTTTGAGTATCTTTTCATGTTTTTTTTTTCTTTTTTAGGGTACCTGGGATTGAACCCAGGACCTCATATATGCAAAGCAGTTTATCAACCACTGAGCAACAACCACTTCACTTCATGTGTTTTTTAGCCATGTGTTTTTTAGCCATTTGTATTTCTTCTTTGGAAAAGTATCTATTCAAATCTCTGGCCCATTTTTAAAATGGGTTGTTGTTTTTTTTTAATTACTGAGTTATAAGATTTCTTTATATATATGGTTATTAAACCTTTGTTGGATATGTGGTTTCTCTCATTGTGTAGGTTGTCTTTTCACTTTCTATACAAAGACCCTTGATGCACAAAAGTTTTTAATTTTGAGGATATCCCATTTACCTATTTATACTTTTCTTTTTTGTGCTTTGTGTGTAAAGTCTATGAAACCACTGCCCACCACAAAATCTTAAAGATGCTTCCTTACATCTTCTTGGGGGAGTTTTATGGTCCTGGCTTGTATATTTAGGTCTTTGATCCATTTTGAGTTAACTTTCATATAAGATGTGAGATAGGTGACCTCTTTGATTCTTTTGGGTATATATACCCAGCACCATTTGTTGAAGAGAATTATTCTGTCACAGCTGAGTGGACTTGGCAGCCTTGTCAAATGTCAATTGACCATAGATGTGAGGGTCTATTCCTGAACTCTCATTCCAATACCTTGGGTCAATATACTTATCCGTATGCCAGTAGCATGCTCTTTTGACCACTGAAGCTTTGTAAGTGCTTCCAATTTTGTTATTATTTTTCAAGATATTTTTGGCTATTTGGGACTCCTTAACCTTCCAAATAAATTTGACAATTGGTTTTTCCATTTCTGCAATTTAGGCTGTTGGAGTTTTTATTTGGAATGAGTTGAATCTGTAAATCAATTTGCATAGAATTGGCATCTTAATGATATTTAATCTTCCACTCTCAGGAAAATGGAATGTCCTGAAAATGGAATGTCCTTCTATTTATTGAGACCTTCTTTGATGTGTTTTAGCAATATTTTGTAGTTTTCTACATACAGGTCGTTTACTTCTATTTTAGTTTTCTAAAAGCTGCTGGGAGCAAAAAGATTGACTTTTATAATGGGAATTTATTAGGTCAAAAGCCTACAATTCTGAGGCTGTGAATATGTCAAATTCCAGGCATCATCAGAGATGCTGTCTGTATTAGTCAGGGTTCTCTAGGGAAACAGAACTGAGAGGTATCAAAATTATCTCATGCAACTATGGAGATGACAAGTCCCAAATTCCGTAAGGCAGACTGCACACCAGGACCTCAGATGAAGATCATTGATGACTTCCCCAGGAGTTACTGACTGTCAGAAATAGAGATGAGAATTGTATCTCTGAATGCTGTAATCACTTCCTCTTTTAAGGCCTTCAACTGATTGGATGAGACATCACTCATGGCTGATAGCAATCTCCTCAGGTGATTGTAGATGTAACCAGCCATCTATGCAATCAACTTACTAACAATTAAAGTCCATGAAATGTCATTGTATTACACATAGCCCAGTGCTTGCTTAGCCAAACAATTGGGCACCATGTCCTGACACATTAGCCTAACCATCACAGTCCACCCCTTGTCAACTTGACAGCCATATACATCACCTTAAACCATACTTAATCTCTAAATAAATAAGATATATCTATTTCTATTTATATCTCTCTATATATATATCTGCCTAACAATACTCAACTGTCCTGCATACAACTGGAAACACACTAAATCCCTCCAGAATAAGGTGCAAGCCCTTGGGTAATATTCATTCTTAAACTTGACATCCTTAAATACTATGACATGAAACTAATAAAACTTATATCATAAGATAAGGAGAAAGGTTAGGGAAGAAAATAAAGATGTTTGTTTCATGTACATTTACAAACATACTCATAACAAAACGAGGAAGAAATATTTATGACTATTACAGTCCTCCTTTTTGTAACTGACAGTGTGGTCAAAGATTGTATTTATCACTATCTTCTTCCACTACCCATTCCATGTTCCTTTTACTCTCAGCAAGCACTTCAGCAGGCCATGGTTCTTTGCCTGGTGGGGTGACCCACACTTTCATTCCTGAAGATTCTGGGCCATGGTTGGTCTTGCCTGGATTGGGTTGTTTCAACTTTCCATTGACTTTAATCACAGGGTATGAGAGTATTAAGAGATGCCCTAGAGGATCTCCTGTATTCCAGGCAAACTCTTCTTTATTTTCATTTTGTAGGTTCGGTTCATTTCCCCTTGATAGTCAGAATGAGTCACTCCCACCAGTACAGTAATTCCCTTCTTTGTTGATTTGGAGTCACAAGGAGCCCAGAGCAGCCAGGTGGCAGTCTTAACTTACAGTTCAATGGAATCATTGTTGTGTTGCCTGGTGGAAGCACTCCTCCTTTTGGAACTAAGACTTGTAGACAAGCAGAGCTTAAGGTTGTAGGAACAGGAAGCAAAATTTTTCCTGATAGATCACTAGAAGTAATAGCGAGACGTGCCACTCCCATTTCCACCCTTGATTCCTGGGCCCATGAATCCTGGCTATGAGAGAAACAGTGTCATAGAGTGGACGCTGATTAAGAGCATACACATCCTCCTGGAGAACATTGCCTCAACCCTGCAGGGTATTGCCACCTAAGCTGGCACCTTAATTGAGTCTTCAGAAGGCCATTCCACAGTTCTATCAATCCAGCTGATTTAGGATGATGGGGAACATGGTAAGACTAGTGAATTCCATTAGAATGTGCCCATTTCCACACATCATGGAAGTGGATTCCTTGATCAGAAGCAATACTTTGTGGAATACCATGGTGGTGGATAAGACATTTGGTAAATCTACAGATGGTAGTTTTGGAAGAAGCATTGCAGGCAGGGAAGGCAAAACCTTATCAGGAAAATGTGTCTATTCCAGTTAGAACAAATCACTGCCCCTTCCATGATGAAAGTGGTCCAATGTAATAAACCTGCCACCAGGTCTCAGGCTGATCACCTTGGGGAATGTTGCCCTTGGGGAGTTGAGTGTGTGTGTGGGGGTGGTTCTGCTATTGGTAGATTGGGCATTCAGCAGTGGCTATAGCCAAGTCAACCTTGGTGAGGGGAAGTTCAATTTGATGAGCCCAATCATAACCTCCCTTCCTACTATTGTGGTCACTTTGTCCATGAGCCCATTGGGCAATGAGAGGAGTAGCTGCAGAAAGGCTGAGTGCTAGCCACAGGGGGGTCATCTTATACACTTGATTATTAAAATATTCCTCTGAGGAAGTCACCCTCTGGTAAGCATTCATATGGTACACAAATATTTTCATGTTTTTTGCCCATGTAGAAAGATCTATCTACAAACCTATTCCTCAGACCTCTTTGTCACCAATTTTATAATCACATTCTTTCCAAGTCCCTGACCATACAGCCAAACCATTGGCAAAAGACTATGAATCAGTGGACAATCACAGCTCTGGCCATTTCTCCTTCCAAGAAAAAATGAACAACCAGTTGTACTGCTCAAAGTTCTGCCCACTGGGAGGATTTGCCCTCAACACTGTCTTTCATGGACATCCCAGCAACGGGTTGAAGAGCTGCAGCTGTCCACATTCAGGTGATAACCGCATATCATGCAGAACCGTCTGTTCATGAGGCCAGAATTTTCTCTTCCTTAGTCAACTAATTTTGAGGAACTCCCCAAGAGGCCATATCTGTGGGCTGGGAAAGAGAAGGTAATGTGGCAGGAGTGGAGACAATGGCCATTTGGGCCACTTCCTCATGTTACGTACTTGTGCCTTCAGGACCTGCTTGAGCCCTATCTTGTATATACCACTTTCACTTTATGATGAAGTGCTGCTGTGCACACCCAACTTTATGGTTTGGTGGGTCAGACAATAACCAGTTCATGATAGGCAACTCAGTCTCATGGTAACTTGGTGGGCCATGGTTAAGTGCTGAGTCTTTAGTAAGGCCCATTAGCAGCCCAAAAGCTGTTTCTCTAAAGGAAAGTAGTTATTTGCAGAGGATGGCAAGGCTTGCCTTCAAAATCCTAAGGGCCTGTGTTGTGACTTTTCTATAGGGGCCTGCAAAAGGCTCCAAAATGTATCTCTTTTTGCCTTGAGACTTGCAGCACTGTTGGTCCTGCTGGATCATATCGCCCAAGTGGCAGTACAGCTTTCACAGCAGCCTGGACTTGTCACAGAGCCAACTCATGTTTTGGTCCCCACTCAAAACTTGTAGCTTTTCTGGTCACTCAGTAAATGGGCTAGAGTAGCAAACCAAAATGAGGAATATGGTGTCTCCAAATCTGAAGCGACCAATTGTGACTCTTTTTTGGTTGTAGGAGGAGCAAGATCTCTCACCTTAGAAGGTATATCTCAACATGCCCCACACCACTGGACACTTGGAAATTTCACTGAGGTGGAAAGCCCCTGCATTTTTGTTGGCTTTATCTCCCATCCTCTCTCATACAAATGCCTTACAATAAGTCTAGAATAATTGCTTCTTCTTGCTCACTAGGTCCACTCAGCATAACATCATCAATATAATGGACCAGGGTGATGTCTTGTGGGAGAGAGAGATGATCAAGGTCTCTGCAGACAATATTATGATTTAGGGCTGGAGGTTGTTATACCCCTGAAGCAAAACAGTGAAGGTATATTGCTTGCCTTGCCAGCTGAAAGCAAACTGTTTCTGGTGATCCTTACTAATAACTAATGAGAAAAATAATTATTTGCCAGATCAATAGCTGCATACCTGGTATGAGGGGATGTATTGACTTGCTCAAGCAATGATGCCACATCTGGAATAGTAGCTGCAATTGGGTTCACTAACTGGTTAAGTTTACTAAAATCTACTGTTATCCTCCCAGATCCATCTGTTTTCTGCACAGGCCCAATAGGAAAGTTGAATGGGGATGTGGTGGGAATCACCACCCTTGCATCTTTCAAATCCTTGATGGCGGCACTGATCTCTGCCATCTCTCCAGGAATCTGTGATTGCTTTTTTTTTTTTTTTTTTCATTTTCATGTAATTTTAAAATATATTTTTATTTCAGAAGTTGTGAACTTACAAAACAATCATTCATATGTATAGAATTCCCACATAACACACCACATCTTGGTAGAACGTTTGTTAGGGATTGTGAGATAATATCATCAGACTATTACCACCAACTGTGGTCCATAGTGTGCATTTTGTACTTTTTCCATACTTCCATTATCAACACAGTACACCTTTGGCATTGATGCAAGACTATTACAGTGTTGCTGTTAACCACAGTGCATAGGCCTCATCATTTGTATTTTTCCAATGCTTCTCCACATTCCCACCACCCAAAAGTGATGTACATCCTCTCTAGCTCACAGAAGGACACTCTTGCATCTGTACCATCAACCACTATTCACATCCATCTCTGGGTTCACTGTTACTCAGTGAAAACATTATCCTCTAGTTTTCTTTCAATTGACATTTACATCCCTAGACTACTCTTTTCAGCCACAATCCCATTTATAAACCAGCTGCTACTCACTATAATGTGTTACTATCAACTCTATCCACTTTTGCAGTCAAGGTAATTAAAACTTCTGCATACATTAAGCAATATTTTGCTAGGAAAGGCTTCCACTTGGCCTTTCTTACCTTAATAGCCCTCACTCCACAATACAGGGATTCTGCCAGTTGCTGAGTATGTTTCATTCCAATTATGCATTCTGGAACTAGGGAAATAACCACAGAATGAGTCTGGGTACCTCTGATGGGCCTGAGTGAAATCTCCATTGATCACCTGACCTTCCTAACCCCCTATTCTGACAGATAGACCACAGTGTTTTGGGTATCCTGGAATTAATGTCACTTCTGAGACAGTGTCTAATAATTCCTGAAATGTCTAATTATTTCCTTTTCCCCAATGCACAGTTACCCTGGTAAGAAGACGTAGGTCTTTTTGGGGAAAGCTGGGAGGAAGATTAGCGATATAAATTTTTGGCAGTTTAGCAGGATCCTTCCCCAAAGGGACCTGGCTTTCCTCTCATTCAAAAGGTTTTAAGTTTGTAAATTGTCTTAATTCTGGGAATTGATTAAGGGACCATGACTCTCTGTTTCTGCAATTCATATTAGGGTTTTCTTCACTTGGACTAGAACTTTTCTGCTTATGCAGATTAATTTGGAATTTAGTAGATTGTCCATCTATTTTACTTCTAGGTACCCCATGATCTATTAGCTAATGTCATAGGACTATGCAACTTAGAATCTTTTGATTGCTGCTTTGACTCTGACTTTCATGGTGGTAGTCATGCCCATCTTGTGTTTGGTGATTAAGTGCTGCTACTTGACTTATGCCAGCCCAGGATCTGATCATCCCCATATTCTTTAACGATTCTAGTTCCATGACAGCAGTTCCCACAGTAGTATCGCACCTACAGAGAAGAACAACTCCAGAGCTCTTCAGGGAAGAAGGAGTTAGTCTCACAAATTTATTCTGCACAGTCCTGGTAAAAGGTGTGTCCTCTGGACATTCTTCGGTGGGTGGCCAGGTCTTAAATCATGAATCCATTTTAGCATTCTAATTTCTCTAAGCCATTGGATCCCCTCAACTACAGCATACTAGTGTAAACAGGGTGTCTTGATATCAGGATTTGTAGGCCATCTTTTGGTCCATGTTTCAGTTAGACACCCAAACTGTTAGATCCCTTTCTAACCCTTCAAGTTATAACCTTTAATCCAGAATCTCTGCTTAGTGGGCCCATATCAATAAATTCAGCCTGATCCAACTTTATATTCTTTCACCATTGTCCCATACCCTTATCCATTCCCACAGATATTCCCATGATTTCTGTCTATATACATTGGAAAACTCATGTAGTTCTTTTAGAATATAGTGTACGTCCTAATGGGTCACACTTTGTACTTCACTTTTGGGGGCTTGTTGTGATTTTAGTCGCATTATAGGCCTGGAAGAGAAGAAGGGTGGTGGACATGGATAAGGAAAAGAAATAGCATTTTCTTGCAAAGCAATTACCTCAGTGCATTCCCTTGCAGTTTCATCTGGTGAGACAGGATTTATCTCTTCAGGTGGTGATTGGATGGTAGACTCTGCAGGGCAAGGTGGAGGTAGGGTGTTGGTTTATTCAGGGCAGGGAATAGGTCCAGATTCCTTGGGACAAGTGGAGACTGGGTATTGCAGGTTTGAGATTGGATGGTCATCAGGGAAGGGAGGAGGTTGGGACTCATTGAGGCAGGCTGTAAATTGGGCACTGCAGGCTTGAGGTTGGGTGGTAACCTCCTCAGGGTGGGGAGGAGGCCTGGACTCCTTTGGGAAGGCTGGAGCTTGGGTGATTCAAGCTTGAAATTGGGTGGTCTCAGGGAAGACCATTACAGGTTTATTTGGCAAAGTCTTAGCAGAAGTTATGGTTTCAATATCCCCACCTTTATCAGCAACAATCCATATGTCTCCATCTCAATCCCCAGGGTTCCACTCCTTTCCAATCAATGCCCTCATGTTAACAGCAGACACCCTGCAAGGTTGAGATTTTAGTTTCTGTTGTAACTCTACTACTCATACAATGAGAGTGTGAGTCTGGTTTTCTGAGATCTCAGATCTGCAGCTGCACGAAACAAGATTTTCTTTTGTAGCAGAAATAGAGACTTTCACATAATTCATGTGGTGCTTAAGTTGAAATTTTGAAGCCTTCAGCTCATCCCTTTCTTTTGTAAGTGTATCCAGCATATTTAGGAAGAGTGAGCCAACCTCATTGTACCTTTTAACTCCACAAAACTCTGTTAAGGTGTTAAAAACACTCACCCAGTTCCTTGCCTCTTATAAGCATGAAGTATTCCTAACCAGGGGTGCTATTTTGCATATCTCTATTGCCAACTCACTCCACGGGATGTCAGTGGCCTCTTGATTATTAAAAAGAGAGTCACCAGTGTCCTTGAATCTCATCAGTGTAGAGAGCCAATTACAAAACTGCCAGAACCAATTCCGAAATCCTTTATTTAAGTTTTTTTTTCCCTCAAGAACTACTCCCAGTACCAAGCTCTCATAGTCAGGGTTCTCCAGGGAAACAGAACCATCAGGAGATATATGTAAATAGTATGAGATTTTGTAAAATTGTCACATGTGACCATGGGGTTTCACAAGTCCAATTCCATTGGGCAGGCTGCATACCAGGGGCTCTGATGAAGGTCCTTGACTAGTTCCCCAGAAGATGCTGGCTGTTCAAAGTAAGAAGGAAATTCTCTCTCTAAATGGTGAAATCACTTCCCCTTTTAAGGCCTTCAACTGATTGGGTGAGACATCACTCATTGCTGATGGCAATCTCTTCATTGAGTATACAGCCATCTATGTATGTAGATGTAAACAGCCATCTATGCTATCAACTCACTGATGATTAAAGTCTATGAAAATGTCCTTGTGTTACAATTAGCCTAATGCTTGCTTGTCCAAACAACTGGGAAGCATTACCTGACTGAGTTGACACATTAGCCTAATCATCACATTGTCTTAACAAATGTTAACTGCTAGTGAACCTGGACTCCTGTCACAGGAGAAGACACAATGGCAGATCTACTGGTGTCTGCTATCTCCTCCAAGCTCACTTTCTCTTCAAGCTCAGCTAGGGACAATTGAGCACATGCAGGGTGCAATGCCAGGCTGCTCATCTCTCCCTTCTCCTCTGGGTCTCATTGCTTCAGCTTCTTGATCTCCATGGGCCTGCTCTCTCAGCCTCTAGGGGCCCTCTTTCTGTGCCTCTGTGTTACACTGACTCCAGCCTCCAGTCACTGGGACCTCTTTTTTAGCTTCTCGGGATTTCTCTGTCTCTGCCTCTGCCTCTTTTTCTCTGTGTGTCTCTGTTTTCTGTCATCCATTTATGAAGGACTCTGCTAAGAAGACCAAGACCCACTCTGAGTCATGCCTCACTGGAATAATCCAAAGACCTCAGAAAGGAATGCAGTTCAATCAAAGGGTCCCACAACCACAGGAATGGATTCTTTTCCAAAACATGAACTTTTCTGGGATCCATAAAAACTTCAAACTGCCACAACATCCTTAGTTAAATTTATTGCCAGTTATTTGAGTCTCTTAGTTGCTATTATACATGGATTTCTTTCTGATTTTCTCCTCAGATTACTCATTATTAGCATATAAAAACACTACTAATTTTTGCATGTTGATCAGGTATCCCAACACTTTGCTGAACTCATTTATTAGTTCCAATAGCTTTGTTGTAGATTTTCTATATATAAGAATCTAGTCCTCTGCAAATAGTGAATGTTTTATTTCTTCCGATTTGGATGCCTTTTATTTCTTTTTCTTGCATAACTGTGCTAGCTATAACTTCTAGCACTATGTTGAATAATACTGGTGACAATGGGCATGCTTGCTTTGTGTCAGATTTTAGAGGGAGAAGTTTCCATATTTCACTATATGATATCAGCTGTGGGTTTTTCATATATGCCTTTTATCATGTTGAGGAAGTTTCCTTCTATTCTTATCTTTTGAAGAGTTTTTATCAAGAAATGGTACTGGATTTTGTCAAATGCCTTTTCTGCCTCAATTGACATAATCATGTGTGTTTTTCCCTTTGATTTATCAATGTATTAATTGATTCTCTTGTGTTAAATCACCCTTGCATACCTGGGGTAAAACCCACTTGATCATACTTTATAATTATGTTCAGGTGCTGTTGAATTTGATTTGCAAGTATTTTCTTGAGGATGTTTGCATTTATATTCATTAGAATACTTGGTCTGTAATTTTCTTTCCTTTTAGTAACTTTATCTGTCTCTGGTATTATAGTGAGGTCTGCCTTGAATGAATTAGGTAATATTCCCTTACCTTCAGTTTTTTTGGAAGAATCTGAGCAGGATTGTCATTAATTCTTCCTGAAATGATTGGTAGAATAATTTTTTTCTTTTTTCATCTTATCAGTCTTTCACCATTGGGCTCTAATTTTAATTGTGGGTTGTTTATAAATGCCCTTTATCATTTGAGGAGGTCCCCTTTTACAGCTAGCTTTGTGAATGTTTTTTCATGAAAGCATGTTGGGATTTTAAAAATGCTTTTTCTGTTTTAATTCAAATGATCACATCATTTTTTCACTACAATTTTAATATGAGTATTGATGGATTTTTGTAATCATTCCTTTCCCTTGTAGGGTATCATATATTCAGCTGAATAGTTTAACAGGTTGTTTCAAGCATATAGATATTTAAGAGTCACAGAGTCTTTTATATTGTTCTCCTTATTGGTGGCCAAGCTGGTGTTGTTTTTGCTACGACATAATTTCAGGAACCTAGTGATATGACCTACCATGTATGTCAAGGGGATTCACTGCATAAGGCAAGAGACTTATCTGAGGATATTTCTACCAATCATTTCGATCTTTTTTCTTGGAATGATTGGTAGAATTCACTTGTGAAGCCATCTGGTCCTGGGCTTTTCTTTGCTGGGAAGTTTTTGATGGCTGATTAAATCTCTTTTCTTGTAATTGGTCTGTTGAGATATTCTGTTTTTTCTCTAATCGGTGTAGGCTTTTCATGTTTCTAGGCAATTGTCCTTTTCATCTAGGTTGTCTAATATGTTGGCATACAGTTGTTCATAGTACTACCCTTTTATGACCCGCTTTTTTTCCTGAGGGGGCAGTTGTAATGTCCCTCCTCGCATCTCTGATTTTATTTATTTACATCTTCTCTCTCTCTTTTATTTGTCAAACTAGCTAAGGGTTTGCCAATTTTACTGATCTTCTCAAAGAACTGCTTTTTGGTTTTGTTAATTCTCTTTATTGTTTTTCATTCTCAGTTTCATTTATTTCTATTCTAATCTTTGTTATTTCTTTTCTTCTGATTGCTTTGGGATAGTTTCTGCTATTTGTCTAGTTTTCCAGGTGTGCAATTAGGTCTATGATTTTAGGTGTTTCTTTTTTTTAAATGTAGGCATTTAGGTTTGTAAAATTCCCTCTCAGCACTGCCTTTGCTGTTTCCCATACATTTTGACATGTTGTGTTCTAATTTACATTTACCTCGAGATATTTACTGCTTTCTCTTGCAATTTCTTTTTCGAACCACTGATTTTTTAAAAGTGTCTTGTTTAACCTCCATATATTTTGGAATTTACCAGTTCTCTGCATGTTATTATTTTCTTGCTTCATTTGATTAGAATCGGAGAAAGTGCTTTGTACAATTTCAGTCTTTTATTATTTATTGGGATTAATTTTGGGGCCCAATATGTGTTTTATCCTGTTGAGAGAATGTATATCCTGCTGATTTGGGTTGCAATGTTCTGTATATATCTGTTAGATCTAGTTAATTTGTCATTTTATTCAAATTCTCTGCTTCCTTATTGATCCTTTGTCTAGTTGTTCTATTTATTGATGAGGGTGATTTACTGAATCTTTAATTATTGTTGTAGAGGTGTCTATTTCTCCCTCTGTTTTGCTAGTGTTGCCTCGTGTATTTTGGATTACCATGGTTAGGTGCATAAATATTTATGATTGTTATTTCTTCTTGATGGATTGCTTCTTTTATTAATATATAATGTCCTTCTCTGTCTCATAACAATTTTGCACTTAAAGTCTATTTTGTCTGCTATTAGTATAGGTACTGTAGCTCTTTTACCAACCTTTCACTTTCAACCTGTTTATGTCCTTGGGCCTAAGCTGAGTCTCTTGTAGACAGCATAAAGATGATTACTACTTTTAAAATCCATTCTGCCAATATGTGTCTTTTGATTGATGTGTTTAATATATTAACATTCAATATTATTACTGTAAAGGCAGTACTAACTTCAACCATTTTATCCTTTGATTTTTATGTCATATATTATTTTTGTGTCTCTTTTTACCCTTTTATTTACCCTTACTTATTGTGTTAGTCAGAAAAAGGGGTGCTGATGTGAAATACCAGAAATCTGTTGCCTTTTATAAAGGGTATTTATTTGGGGTAGAAGCTTACAGTTACCAGGCCATAAAGCATAATTTACTTACCTCACCAAAGTCTGTTGCCATGTTTTGGAGTAAGATAAGTGCCAAGAGTTCAGGCTTCCTGGATTCCTTTCTTCCCAGGGCTTTTTTCTCTCCAGGCTCAGCTGCCTTGCTCTCTCCACAAGGCCAGCGGTAGCCTATCAGGTGACTGGTTCTGTCTTTCTCCCTGAGGCTTGATTCTCTCCGAGCTCAGCTGCTCTGCTCCTCTGTGTGCTTACTTCCTGGGCTCCCGCTCAAAACTCCAACTCTCTTCTCTGCCATGTAGTTTTCTCTGTGAGTTCCTGCCTACCAAGGGGGCAGGGACACAATGTGCTACTGACATGGCACAATCAAAGCTCTAATCATAATTTAATCACACCCAGGTACAGACCACTTTACAAACATAATCCAATATCTATTTTTGGAATTCATAAACAATATCAAACTGCTACATTTATCAGCTCCATTTCTCTTTCCTGTCATTTCCTTTCAGTCCAAAGAGCTTCCTTCAGTATTTCTTGTAGGGCATGTCTTTTTTGGATGATCTCTCAGTTTCTATTTATCTGTGAATATTTAAAACTCTCCCTCATATTTGAATGACATTTTTGCTAGAAAAGGAGTTTTTGGCTGGCATTTTTTCTCTTTTGGTTCCTTAAATATATCATACCATTGATTTCTTGTTTCCATTGTTTCTGATGAAAAATTGACAATATTATTGGGGTTCCCTTGAATGTAAAAAGTTGCTTTCTCTTGATGCTTTCAGAATTGTTTCTTTATCTTTGGTATTTGACATTCTAATTAGTATGTGTCCAGAGAAGGTCTATTAGGATTTCTTCTGTTTGGAGGACACTGCATTTCTTATTTTTGAACATGTGTATTTATGTCTTTCATAAGAGTTGGGAAATTTTCAGCCATTAATTTCTCAAATATCTTTTTTACTCCTTTTCCCATCTTGTCTGCTTCTGGGACATCTAGGATACATATGTTCATGCTCTTCATATTGTCATTCAATTCCCTGAGATTCTGCTTATTTTTCCATTCTTTTCTCTGTCATTCTCTTTGTTCACTGATTCTTTCGTATGCCTGTTCAAATCTGCTGTTGTATGCCTCTACGGTATTTTTAATCCTTTCTATTGTGCCTTTCATTCCATATATTCTGTTACATTTCTTTTCATACTTTCAAATTCTGCTTTATGCTCACCCAGTGTCTTCTTGATATCCTTTATTTCTTTAGTCATAATTTCCTATGTCTCCTTGAATTCACTTAGGAGATTTGTTTGAAAATCTTTAATTAGTTGTTCCAAATTCTGTAAATTCCCTGACATTTTAATTTTTTCCTTTCCCTGGGCCATATCTTCCTGTTTCTTAGTGTGGCTTGTAATTTTTTGCTGCTGTGTATGCATCTGATTATCTTTATGAGTTTACTGTAAAGTCAGTTTCTCTCCCTTTTCCAGGGTTTCATTGTTGATTGGCTTTGTGTTAGTGTCCTCTTTGACACTTGCTTCAGCTTATTCTAGACCTTTAGGATTGCCCATGTTTAACTGATCAGATTTATTCAACTCTTCTATATCTTTTTCATGCCCTGGGTATGTGGTAAAATTTTTAAGATTGCTCTGTTGATGCAATTGTTTCATCCCCTGGAAAAAACTTCATTTCCTCTGTTCCTTCTCTGGAAATATTGATGTGTTCTGTTTGCTTTTATTTTGCCTCTATATTTTGTTTGTTTATTTTTTCATTTTTCACTCTCCTTTCATTGTCTCTATTTGCTTTTGTTTAGAGTGAAAATTCTGGGAGGAGGGCCACCCCAGAGAAGACTTTTCCAAGTCAGTTTTTCCCCACCAAAACAAGGGCAGGAACCCACAAAGGCAGAGTATCCCAGTTCAAACAGGACCTGGGGAGAGAGTCAGGAAAGATGCCAAAAAGGTCTTTTGTTGGCTCCCTGAATTTGTGCTTTCATGAGCTGCACAGCAGATGTTGCTCTTCAACAAACTGATCCTAGAAGCCACTGGTACTGTGACTTTAAACTTCCACTGGCTCTGTACTATGGGTGGAGCTGAAACAATGGTTGTTGTGGTTCCTCTAAGGGCAAATTAAATATGGCTTAGAATTGGAAACAATTTTGATCTAAATTCCCCAATCAAAAGCCATGCTCAATACATGGACCACCCTGTTCTTGGGAAGGAGGGCCTCAAACTCCTTCTCCTTCCACAGCAGTCATTCATAGGCCAGACCTGAAGTAGCTTGACTTGTGGGTGGGAGATGGTTCTGGTCACCACAACACAAGTCACTCAGTTTGTTTTTTTCTTTGGAGTTTCTTATTCTCCTCATCTTACTCTTTTCTGGGT